>JBCEWE010000348.1:1486413-1901413 GCA_039877035.1 Silurus lanzhouensis | reverse complement strand
TTCGGTCGACCTCTATTAAGGTGTACAATGTACTATTTATACAGTTCAGACCAAAAGTTTGGACACACCTTCTCATTTAAAGTTTTTTCTTTATTTTCATGACTATGAAAATTGTAGATTCACACTGAAGGCATCAAAACTATAAATTAACACGTGGAATTATATATGGAATTATATACATAACAAAAAAGTGTGAAACAACTGAAAAATGTCATATTCTAGGTTCTTCAAAGTAGCCAACTTTTGCTTTGATTACTGCTTTGCACACTCTTGGCATTCTCTTGATGAGCTTCAAGAGGTAGTCACCTGAAATGGTCTTCCAACAGTCTTGAAGGAGTTCCCCGAGAGATGCTTGGCACTTGTTGGCCCTTTTGCCTTCACTCTGCGGTCCAGCTCACCCCTAAACCATCTCGATTGGGTTCAGGTCCGGTGACTGTGGAGGCCAGGTCATCTGGCGCAGCACCCCATCACTCTCCTTCTTGGTCAAATAGCCCTTGATGCCTTCAGTGTGACTCTACAATTTTCATAGTCATGAAAATAAAGAAAACTCTTTGAATGAGAAGGTGTGTCCAAACTTTTGGTCTGTACTGTGTATGTATATATATATATATATATATATATATATATATATATATATATATATATATATATATATATATATATATATAATATATACACACACACACACATACAAGTTTTTGAAGTCATGATTGCATGACTTAAAAGAGCTATAAATCTATCAAGTAAGAAGTATATTCGGAAATAAGGTGACTTTTCAGTGAAGTGTTTTTTCTTTTGCCCTTCCTTCCATTGACATATTTCATTACCTCATTTATCTGAGTGCTGCTTTTGACTTATTTTTGTAACTGAAGGATTTTTTTTTTTACTCTGTCTTTGATTTTCTCGCTTGATCTCAAAAAACCCAAATGAGCGCACACGTGTCCTTGTAAAGTTTGGGATATTTAGTTTGGGGTATCAATTTGATTCATGTTTTACCCTCTCTGACTTGTTTATTTCACTTTTAATCTCTCCATCTCTAAAATGTGTTGAACTGAATTCTTTATGTGTGTAGTGTGTGTTCGGAGTGGCGCAATTTTATGGAGTGTCATTTGCCAACATGTGGTGTGTAATGGACGCTCATTACTTGATGAGTTTGATTATAGAGTGATTCTCCACAGGAATTATCTTTCTATCGTTTCTATCATTTCCATCATTTCTATCATTTCTGTTGTTTTCTTTCTCTTCTTTGTCTGTCTTTCTGTCTCCGATGCAACTGGTGTTCACTTTCATAGACCTGAAGTAACGACTCTATTAGGCAAGGGACTCATGCAAAACCGTCTGTGTGTATGTGTGAGTGTGCACGTATACGTATATATATATCTGAGACATGACTCGGCTAATACCTATTTTAAGGTCACTCCAGGCAATAGAGAAACATCTGAGACGTGAAATTGCACACAAGCATTCAACAAAAAACCTTATAAAGGTTCTAAATAGCATCTTTAATGGAGCTTTAGTTTATATCTCTTTATTAAGCATGCTCTTAGCATATACTATACAGTTAATGGAGAGATGCAAAAAGTTTAATGGTAAAAGTTTTTTTATTATACTTAAAATAGTTGCTCTTGGTTTTGATGTACAGGCAAATTATCATGCAAAAAAATTAGCATTCGTCTCCTAAGATAAAAACACAGACACTGATTCATTCCACATCAAAACAAGAATCAGTAGCATACAGTTGGAAATGGCATCTAATAAAAGCACTGTCTGCTTCAGTCGTCACAAACATAGCCACGCTGATGAAATCTCCGACCGTGTACTTTCTCAGATAAGGTTCCTGATAGCACTAACGAAACACACACACATACACAATGAAATGGCTAACTCCACAACAAGCCGAGAAACACATTTAGTAAGAGAGGAATAGAATTTCATATTCTGTCCCGCCTTCAACCCAAAAAAACACATTATCCTTGTTTCATCTAGAGCAAATCTTTCATGCCGTGTTTTGTAAAACATTCGGGCTGTCACTTAGCTTGATGTTGCTTTTCTGAATGCAAATTTCCTCTCCTTCCAGAAACTCACACACACACGAAGTCACACAATAAACTCTATCACAAATATATATATACAATATACCGTATACGGTCCAAATCCAACCGATGAGCTTTTTGCTCTACACGGATTAGCAAAGGATTTATTTACCTTATATTTACCTTATAGTTCCTGATTGCAGAGTATGGGTTAGATTTAATGCATTAGGGGTTTTTCCTCTTTTTGTTTCACAGCTTAGTTTTGTGGCTCGCATTTGCTAAAAAAAAACAATTCTGTAACCTTAAACATTGCATGATTGATTCAATTCCTGCATTCGGGTCGATTCACTTTCTCGCCGTAGAGTTCACACGGAAGCGGCCTGAGACCACCAATTGGAAAACGCATCAAGATTTTATTCAAACGGACTAAACACTGCATATATGAAAGCACCCCAAATCCCTCAAGGATTCTTACAGTACCTGCTGTGAAGCTTCTGCACAATATCCCGCTCAGCCTGAGGCATGTTCTGTCATTTGTAATGTTTGGCCTTGTTTTTTCATTTTGTTTGCGCTTTTCATCTCTGCTTCTGTATGACCTTGGGATTTGCACTCTGCCTCTCATTTCTGTACATGTTTAAACCTTCCTTCCATCCACTATAATTACTGTACACCTTTCCTTTTCTATTATTAATCTTTATCTTTGCCTTGGGTGAATGCTCTGATTTGTATCCTTGCGAAAGTCCAGCAAACTCAACCACTTTCATCAAAAACACTTTATTTCACATTTCTTGTCTGCGCCATAAGTTTATATTGGGTATAGGTTTTGCAGTCTAGTTTTCGGCCTTTAATGTTTACTACCTCATTGTTGTTACAGCACACACTGTCTCAGTGCTTCCATATTAGGAGGTGAGAAAAGCATTTTTAATCTACTTTTCCAAATCGTCCTGGTCTACATTAGCTTTCGTACGAGTACACTTTTGAAATAATTTCTTAGCAGTGACTCTAATAAATGTGCATTTAACTATAAAATCTGTGATAACTCATCTCAGGCAAGTTTTCTGCTGATAATGACAGTCTTTTGCTTTGAAATGAATTGAAGGATTGAGTTGTTTTAGCATGAAATTAATAAATTGACATAATAAAGTTACTTACAATTCATTCCGATGGCATGTAGACTTTAAGGACATTCTAATGATTCTGGATAAAATCACACCTCGAAAAAGCATAATCGGAGGCTTGGTTATTGTTCTGTGTGTGTTACTGTCTGTGTGTTGTAGATGAAATGGTAACCTTCAAATGCCCCTAAAAATGAATGAGAGTGTGTGTGTGAAAGTGTGTATTACTTCTCCGAAGCAAGGTGATCATGCGAGTGGCCCCAGAATAAAGATTTTATTGAGATTTTTAGTAGGGATTGAAAAATAGCAATTACCAATAGTGATAGCTAGGTTGGATCTTATTTGCCGATAACCGATTAATTGATGATTGACTGATAGTTTTGAAATGAATACATCCAAAATAGCACTGAACTTATACAAATAAAAAATAAAAAATAGTACTGAATCATGAAAATGTGCTTAATGCAATAACTATGAATATATTTATTAATTATATTAATAAATATTTAGGAAAATAAAAGACATGCATTCAAACTGAACACTCCAGATAAATTAAAACAGGTACATCCAAAACGAATAAAAAAAGACACTTTAAATAAACATGCTTTCATTAATCCGTCTCTAGAGACCGCTCTCAATCTGTATAACGCAACCCGGAAAAACTATTGGTATGGATTTTTGCCGATAGCCGATAGTACCAGCATTCACAACTCTACAAAACCGATGGCCGACCTCTAGTTAGCTTCTTATGCTTTGAGAAAATGTTTTAGCATGGAAAGGGTTTCACATTCATTGTTTTCTCTCTTTAAATAGTTATGTGGAAAAAACCCTTTGTCTTAGAGTTTCTTCTCATTGTGTTTAGTACAGTATGTTTAAAGAACCATTTTTCTCAACAAGCATTACCTTTTTTCTATAACAAATGTTCACTAAACTATTACTATATGAGACCACTCATGTTTTGTCCTTTTTTCATCATTATGTAATTATAGAAAACTTTTGTTGTTTTAACCAAAATGGGTATTTTTATAGTTTTGCTCATGGGACACAAAGTCTTCTTGTCGTATGACTTATGGAGAATAAACGGCTTCGATAACATAGTGGTAATGACCCTTGGATTTAAATAGAAACACATGAGCTACTGCATTTTTGTGAACTCACCTCATCTATCCAACCGTCCTTATTTCTCTTTGTCCAGCCTTTTCTGTGAACAATTGTGTTATCACTTGGTTTGCTGGTCATCAAAATGAAATCTATCGAATTTTAATGTCAGTATTAAAACAGTTTCATGCATTCCTAATTTAACCCTTTTCCTGTTTGGGTCAAAATTTCCCATTTTACAGTCATTCATTTAAAGATTATATTGCTGTAAAGGAATGGCCTGGTTTAATAAGACACCCACTGCTTAGTACTTAACATGCGATGGAGCTGTAAAGAGTCCTCTTCCCGAGTGAAAGAGTGAAGATGATTAGAAACTATTTTTTATTAAGTAAGGAACAAATTGATTTATCCGTTTTTAATAGCATTTAATGTTGTTGAATGTGTGCGAACTGATTATTTGCTCGTTGTTCTCTCTCTTTTTGCTCTGTTGATGTTAAACTAGTGCAGCTGGCCATTTTGCTGAATAACCACAAAGCACAGTCTAGTGAGTCTAGTTTTCTTTGTCAGAAAAGTTACAGTGTCTTCTCTAAATTGTACAATGTGTTAACACTGTCGACTCCTTCCAAAAAACAGCTAGTGACCAAAAAGAATAATTTTTTGGGGGTGTTGTGTTGTATAATCCCTGTGGAAGTTATTTGACGTTTTTAGAATGAGCACATGAATATAAACCTATGATTTGTCCTGCAGCTAAAACTTCTTTCATAGATGCAGCTTTATATGAATCAACATCTTCTGACCAACACATGATATGCCTTCTGCTGTCCAGATCCCCAGCCAGTTTTCGGTTTGCATTTGCATTCTTGCTATTCAGCTGAAGGTGTACTGTGTTAGCACTGTCAGTATAAATAAGACTCCAGAGCACACACTCCTGGGGCTCTAGACACCGGATCGCTAGATGAAAATGTCCGCAGCAATCACTTCATACACCCAAAGATAGTTACTTCCAGCAGGACAAAAGTTCATAAGTACGTCTATGTTGATTTCATCAGTAAGCCGGATTCTGTTAAATCAGCCAAGTAGCAACACTGGTTTAGAAGTTCTGTATATATATATATATATATATATATATATATATTATATATATATATATATATATATATATATATATATTATATATAATATGTTTATATAAAAAAGTCTTGCATATACAGGAATGATGTCCACTAGCATATTTGTTATGCTGATATTTAAATGGTGGAATATCCATTCCTACATGCTGACTGGCATACTGTATACAAAGCACTGATGCTCTCTGATGAAGTCATGTACTTAAGTGTCTTCCAGCATCATTGTGCTATATTAAAATCCGGAGTTCTCAGAGGGAAGCCAACCATGAACATGAGCTCTGTGGAATTTTCTTCCAGAGAACTTGATCTGCCTCTGCAAAAGGGTTCAATATTTAGGCTTCTGTTTTAGTGTCCGGATATTTAGGAGAAGAACTTTGCACTGATTTGCAGTGATGCTTCCCTCTTATTGGACAAATGTAGCTGAACCGTGTAAGAAAAATTTCTACAAGTTCTTCAACCTGTCCCTATGGAATTCCTTCCTTCCTTTTCTTCAGCCCGTCCATTAGAAAATTTTTCAGATAATTTTAGCTTTGACAATTTTTTTTCCTGCTTGAAAGCTGATGGTATTTTTTTTGAGTGTCACTATGTTTGGCAATAAACAATGTTAATCCAAGAGGTTAGCCAATGTTTCCTACTTCATGGGACTCATATTCACCTCTCCTTGGAGCACATGGAAGCCCTTTCCCTAATTTGCTACAAGCATAAGCAAGCATCCTCTGGAACAAATCAGAAAGTATTATCTGTATCATCCAGCCAAACATCTGTCTACTGCCAGCTGTGTGTTTGCGAGTACAGGTGCCATATTATCTCATGGTTCTGACCCAGTAGCTGAAAGATCAGATCAGGGACCAGACAGACACAAACATATTCATGTCTGAGGAGGACGTTTGGAGTCCATGTGCCACTGATTACATCTTAAATCAAATCACATCAACCTGGATATGTAAGTGACTGGGACATCCGTGGAAAAGCTTGGACTGAATGGTTGGAAACAAAATCGTTCAATTCTAAAACTTTTCAGCAGGACGCATGACAACAGAAAGGATGTTCAGAAATGTTTAAAAGACTAGAGTTAGCTGGTGCTGTGTGGGTCATTTAGAAAACAGCAGTTCAGCCCAGCATAGCCCACTATAACGGCACTCGGGTTTACCTTGAAAGATAATCATTGGAATCTTTTGTACGAAAAAAACATTATTTTTCATGAGTCATCGTATAGCTTGTGAAAAATGAGCTTTTCAGCTCTTTAAATCCACCTACCTGTGCACACTCACCATTATAAACTAGAGATTCATAATCCGAAGGTCACTGGAAATAGAAAAGTGCATATTATTTATATATTTAATGTATTACTTTTTGTTGACTGGCGAGGACACGTTCAAAGTACAACCCGGTTAGCTCAATAATATATTCACATCCACACTGATTAAAGACTGATGTGTTGGCACAATTGAATGTCAAAATGCATGAGCCATGTTTTCATTTAAAACAAATTGTGTATTCTTACAAAAGTGGATTCTTAAGATTTACAGGAGCAAAATAGTACTGCAATCGTGTTCTCACACATATCCTGATTTATTCGCTAGTGTTTGCTTATTTAGTGTGTCTGGAATATCGCACACGCACACGCACACACACACACCTAACTAGACCATAAAGCACTAGATGGCAGCCTCGTTGCTCTCTGTTTATGTGTGTGGTTGTATTTTACTTCACCGTATGACAAAGACAGAGTGCCAATCACCTTCACACTGAACCACAGGAAATGACTTAGCACACAGGAAATTACACGCACACCAATCACAAGCACCATCAAGACCCTTTCATTTGGTCTCAAACACCTCAATACTTCCCTAGCTGGAGTTTTTGGTAAAACTTTGGCAAAAAAATAAAATAATAATAATCTACATTATTAAATGTTCCAAAATACATTATATGGACATAAGTTGACTGCAAGATCGGTACCAGCTTTTTGAATATCTAATTCCCACATTTAGTCTTCATTTGCCCTTTTAATAACCTCCGCTCTTCTGGGAAGATGTTTCGCTAGAATTTGGAGTGTGGAGATTTGTTTTCATTTAGTCACAAGTGTATTATTAAAGTCAGGTGCTGATGAAGGTGAGGTGAGGATGCCTATGGTGCAGTCAGTGTTTACATTCCTCCCAAAGGTGTTTAATCGGGTTGAGGTCAGGGCTCTATACCATGAAAGATCTTCACTCCAACCCATGTAAAATATATCTTCATGGAGCTGATTTTGTTGTCATAATGAAACGGATTTGGGTCTCCAAGTTTAATTGAAGGAAAGATATTATGCTACTGCATCCAAAAAGACATCCTATACAATTGCAAATATACCTGCCTGCACCTATGTGCTAAAAGTTAGGGGACGAACCACATAATGTACGGCTGAAAAAGTCATGTGTCCCAATACTTTTGTCCATATACAGTATATGTATCATTTTTCTCATACAAATGTTTTATGTATGGATCATGATTATGTAATTTACAAAGCACAATATTTGTCTATGTAGTCTACTAATCTTAAATGATACTCAAAGAATTAAAATAATCATCAATGCAGATGTAATGATAAGCAAATTGATTAATTGATTAATTACTCGAAATTGAAAACATATAATTTGTATTTGTTTAAAGTTATGTTAAATTTTATGGTTTCTTCTTTACTATTGACTAGTGAGTCTAAACAAAAAACCCCAGTGGTACGTTTTACCGAGAGCCGGATTCACCAAATCTATTGCTTTGTCCTGTTCTAAATCTCAAAGCTGTCTGCCACTCCTGCTGAAAATAAATCCTAGTGGACATATTGCCTTCAGACCATGGTTACTATCACTGCACTTGAAATTGTACACGCTGTGGCTACATTATCATTTTTCATTGCGGCACTTTCAGATAAGCCAGATACATCCCATCCTTCCTTTTGTTTGTTTAATGGCAGAAGGGCCATCAGTAGGTCGTCTATTCGCATTGTTATCAGCAATGTGTTTGACTCAGGCAAACAGAGACAAAAATATTTGCAGATTTTTTTAAAGAAATTGGTGCCGCATTACCAAAACCGTGATCTTAAGCATCTGTCATTCCTTTATTCAGTCATATATATTCATTTATTTATTTACATGAACACCCCAGAAAAGTAAAATAAATAAATAAATAAAATGCTTAATTTATTCATTGGAATTAAAGTAAATTCTGTTTACACGGGTGTTTTTGCTTACCTCAGCCTTTATATTGCTAATAATTAAACATACTGGATCTTTTGAGTTACAGCTGACAGCTGCATGAATGTCCTTTTGAACTGAGCATTTAAGGGTCGAGTTCAGCACGCCTGCCCATAAGAGTAGATATATGACCTCACTTATGACCTCCTTTAATCTCATCACCATGATTGACAGATTGGGCTTGACTCCTACTATTACTGTGGTCCTGCAGGTTACATCATCCCAAACGCACACTGCCTGATCTACGATCTTTTAATCGAAGACTACGGACAGATGCATACGTAAAAGTGATATATGTCAGGGCATGCCACTTAATAATAAAATACAGACCATGGTGAGGCCTATTAAATGTAGCTGTCAGTCATATTCACCCCCAAGGATACACACCACCCCACACATTATGGCAGACAAAGTGATGGAAACATCAATCCAGTTATGAGTAATAAACCACTGAGTTGCTTTTTTTTGGAGCCCTTCTTGAAATGCTGTTTAATTTTTAATAAAATGGCTCATCAGGTCGTATTAGTTATGCAATGTCTCATGATTCGGCTCGTCACCGCAGCCAAAGCTCTGCAGTCCAGCTTGGCATCGGTTACATGTAATTTCTAAATGGAAGCCTTATCCTGAATATCTTTGTGAGGGTAATGTTGCACGCTTTCCGGTTTAGGCCGAGGCAAATTAAATCAGGGAACTCATTTTATGGCATCAGACACTGTTTATTTGGCAAAAGTCCTATTTGGGCTCACCAGAGTCAGATATTAGAACTTAAAATACCATGCCATGCCTTTTTTTAAGTAAGCAGGATATTATATGCATATGCTAATATGCAATATACACTAAACTTTCAGTCCTGAATCATTAAAATGTGCTAAAGCAAATAAATAAGTATATTCATCAATAAATATAATTAGATAATTAATAAATACGAAATAAGAAACTTAACCCTCTCCGTGCAACGCGCAGTCTCATGCGTAAAACAAACCGCATGTGCCGTCATCGATTCGCCTCTAGAGGCCGCTCTTGTAATGAAAGCGGACTGGAAGCCGGAAAAACTAGCGATATGGATTTTTGCCTCTAGCGATATTTCCAGAAATCAACTAACGGTGCCTCGACCTCAGTTAATAGCTAAAAGAGATTTGTGTAAATGAGTAAAACATATATTTATATATCCATGTTTTATAAGTACTGTAAATTTCCATGGTACAAAAACCAAAGGTACAGTTTTGCCTCTGATTGTTACATAGCAGTGACACAAAACACTCCTTCCAAGAATAAATCCAAACACAAAGCTTTCTATCTCCTCCCAACTAAATGATCAGCCTAAAGCTTCACTGGATGACGAATAACCTTGCGGCATTCGTGCCCGGTACAAGTGCCAGAACCCACACAGTGTAAAAGCCAGAGGTGGTAGGATAGTGGTGGTAGGTGGTGCGGGTGGTTCAGGCAAAAATGGGTTTGGAAGAAAAGAAAAGAGTGTTTAGACTTGCTGTTTTAATACCAGCTTTAGACAAATACAAGTGGATGAATGCATATGTGTGTGAACTAGGACAACAATAGAGCAAGAGTCTTGAACTACTCTCACACACACACACACACACACACACACACACACACAAAAACTCATAATTCACCAATTTTATTTCTTGTTCTGCAAAGCTCTAATTCTGTAAAGCAGTGTTTAATGTGCTGGATAGATACAGTTAATAATCTAAAGGGATTTGGCCCAAAAGAAGTCTCCTGCACACCTCATGGGAACACTAGTGACATTTCCCCACTGTAGCTATTGATGTTTATTCTCAGCACTTATTACTAATTTAGACCATGTGTCTCCAACCTTTTGTATGCTACTGACCAGCTTCATATTGAAAATATTTTCACAGACCGGCTGATGGGGTTTGTGTGTGGGAAAGACATTTATCTTCAAACACATGGAACATATAAACTCGTAGCGGCATCATGTTAAAGAACAATAATCAACAACATAAAGCGAAGTTCCTGTCACCACCTCAAATCTTTCAACAACAGTATGTTCTGAGGTGTCTTGTTACACCCAGGTGCCAATATTAGACATTTCTTTAAAAAATATTAATGATGTACATTTGATCCATTTACAGTTACATTCAATATTGTAAATGCAATGGGATCGAACCACATTGTGAGTAACAGTGTTTATAATATAAAGTGCATCAGAACAAAAGTTGTTCCACATGTTTATTCGACCTCATTAAAGTGATAGTTTTGGAAAAAAATCTGGAAATATAACAGCCAGGTCCTAATTTGATGCTTTACGCTCTAACTACAGAAAATCAGTGGACCATGAGAGATCTATTATTTCACTGTTGTGCTTGTTTCAGGCTCCAAAAAAGCAATTCCCTTCTTCCATGTCTATTACATCCAGCCCAAATTGGGGATAATAAAGTATTTTGTGTCAGATATTAAATAAAATCCCCAGATTCCATTTGCCTCTTGTTTCATTTCAATACCGTGGAACTCAGAAACGATTCTTTGCTTTCGCTAAGGTTTATGTCCTTGGCTGTAGAATTTGCAATGTAAAACTGATCTTATGTTTAGATCTGGCTAAGTGTTTGGAGTAAATGGGATTAAATCCGACAACATAACCCTAGTGTGGACAGATGGAAACGAAATGATTTCCTAGCAAACAGCTTTTTCCATTTCGATTGTATTAATTTCATTTAGAAGCAATTTTGCTCTTCGGATGCCATTTGTTTGCACTTACATGTGTTAGCGGACAGTAAATGTTTTCTGATAATTGATAAGCTAAAATGATTTATAGTTTAAAGATAGTTTTCCACTTCCTAAACTTGCCTGATACCGTGACGGTGTAAGCTCATGCGCATCTACATGATTAAACATGACTGTCGATTCTGTTCCTATTTTCACATGTAGTGCATTTACACCCACACACATCAATCATGTATTTATTCATTCATAAATTAGTTTTCATCTATGATAAAAACACGTTGTTCATTTGCATTCATTTTTCTCACATGTAGGGAATGTGGCTTTTTTACCATGTGGTTTTATTACATGAAAACATGATGTCAGGTCAGTATTGAGCTATAACATATCAAAGCATAATCACAAATTAGTCATATGTTACATGTAGGAAAAAAAAAGACATGATCACACATGAAGTCAGTATTCTACCAGTCTACCTCACACATGCTCCTTCAATTTTAAAATGAAGCTTTAATTATATGGGTATTTTTCTTATTTGTTGTGTGTGTGTTTGCGTCTTCCTTATGCTACCTTATTCTTCTTTATACTTCCTTATGCAAAACTCACAAGAATTTCTTTCTGGTGAAAATCCTTTGTTTGCAATTATGACATTACGTTGCATAATAGTCCAAACTGCTCAAGACCAAAAACAACTCGAACCCCTTGTGTCACTTTCACAAAATGCAAACAACTCCCAGTGTGCAGAAGACCCTTATGGAATAAACAAAACAATGCTGTTGGTTTTGGGTGAGAAGCAATGTGAGAAATAAAAATAATAAAAGATGCCTTTAATGCTACCTCCTGTGGTTAACTCTGCACGACCGGGAAACAAAACACAGGTAGAGTATTTAGCAGACACGATTTACTTTCATCTCACTGCCACTTCCTTTGCGTGCTCTTATAACCGAGACTTTATTTCTGTTGTGGACATCGCAGGAGGCTTTTGTCTCAGTTAAACATGCCGTTCAGACACACATTCATTAGCCACTCTGTATCATTTTTGCATACATATTGCTACTGCAATACTGAAAAGACCCCTTGGTGTGTTTGCAGAGATTGTAAATATTCTGGTCAAGAAATTTTGTTCTGTTTTCAGCTCTGTTCTTCAGGGGGTGGGAATACTTTTTAATGCATTCTGAGTTATTTGACACATTTAAAGTGTTGGATTCTCATACTAAATGTGGCCAAAGTAAAAAAAATAAAAAAAACGATTTGGGTGTATGACTGTGTCATGTGTATTTATGTGCCAAATATACGAACCCAGAAGGAGTGTAAGTTTCGGAACGTTTGTTTTTTTCGAGTTTGGCCCTTCATGATGTCACGAGGGGTGGAATTCCTTGTATGGGAACTTCTTCATGAAGATTGTGCGCACATATGCGCACCCATCACCGTGCTTCATTCTTTTATGGAAGTCGTCAAAGCACTGCAAGAACGTTTTCAAAGAAATGTGTTTTTGAATGCGATTGAAGGAGAACCTTGTTTAGTGCTTACCATGTAGACACGTTTTGCTGAAGTCGGCATTGCCGCTGTCATTCTCAATGTAAAATTTTAGACTAGGGATCCGATTCTAGATCAGATATGTACAGCTGGATCTGATTGTTCGCCAGAGTTCATTTAATACTATAAAACCTTTTGTTCCCATCTAATATATAGTGACGTCACAGCATGTGGACGATCGCAATGCAAAAGCTGCGCAAGCTAAAGACTCTTTAGCTCTGCTCACATCATGCCTCCAGGAACTTGGCTGTTTTTGGAGAGAAGCGTAAAGCTGTACATTTTATTCAGAAATCTGATCAAACTGAAGTCTCTTTAAAGAAATTAAGGACGCAATACTACTCAACAGGTACTCAAGATTAACATGAGATTGACTGAAGCTGTGTCTTGTGCCCCCTTTCATTTTGTAGAAGGAGCTAGCATATTTTTGGTTGCTTGCATATTAAGGACTTTGATTTGTCGAGGTCATGTCATAATAATAATCATTACAAAATATTAATCATGAAGAAAAAAATTAAATAATATTGTCTCTTACGAACGAATAATTATTACTCTTTTTAAAATCTGTTTAAACTTAAAAAAAAAAGTAAGTAAGAAATCAATCAAATTTTTTAGCCCTAACATAAATTTATTTATCCCTAAAACAAGATCAACAATCAATAAACATAATATGATCACATTCAATTTCATGTGGACATTTTGCTTTATTTTTGCATTGTCTCTTGTGAGTTGTATCTATTATATAAATCATACTTTTGTTGTCATATATAGTGGTGTTTATAATGTGAGCAGGATGAGTGACTCATACCTCCGTTTCATGAAGCCTTTTCATTTAAATTAATGAATAAAAAAATAATTGAAGTCAGTGCTACACAAAATATTTTCCTTATGTAGCTGAGTCAGTCAAATCTATGAATGCCTTACACAATATTGTTACACTGTGTGAGCTTCATAAATAGCCTTTTTGCGTGCCCATTGTTTTGCCTAACTTGCAACACCATATTCTGATACACTGTATAGACAAAAGTTTGTGGACACCTGACCATAAGATTTCATTTCATATTGACTCCCCACCTGCTGTTATAATATCCCCCACTCCACTGTGAAAATGTTTCACTGGATTTTGGAGTGCGCTTGTGGAGATTTGTTCTCATTCAGCGTAGATGAGGTGAGAAGGCCTGATGTGCAGTCAGTATTCACGTTCATCCAATCGGTGTTTAATAGGGTTGAGGTCAGAGCTCTATAGCAGGAGATCTTCTACTCCAAAACATGTCAAGCATATTTACATGGAGCTGGCTTTGTAAAATTGGATCCCATTACATGGAGGAGTTTTGACATTGGACCTCCTGGAGTGTTTAAAGGCTCTGGCATGGAGAAGCTGATGCTGGATCTGTGATGATCACAAATGTTGAGCTCAGTAGCTCCTACTTTTATACCAAAGACTGTAGAAAAAAACATTTACTTATAATCTTATACTCCAGTACTCATGTTAGTTCTCACTCTCCAGTGTTCTGTATTGTTGAAAGATTTATGATCAAACTCTTGATGTCACCCAAATGAGGATGGGTTCCCCTTTTGAGTCTGGTTCCTCTCAAGGTTTCTTCCTCATAACATCTAAGGGAGTTTTTCCTTGCCACAGTCACCATGGATTGCTCATCAGGGATAAATGCACACCATTCACCTTGACTGATGATTTTTGTAAAGCTGCTTTGAGACAATGTCTGTTGTGAAAAGTTCTATAGAAATAAACTTGACTTGACTTGACTTGACACAGTGGGTATTGCCATGCTGGAACAGGCTTGGGTCTCCTAGTTCAAGTGTAGGGAAAATATCACACTTCAGCATCGAGAGACGTCCTGTACAATTGTGTTTCTCTACCTTTGTGCTTACAGCTGTTACAGAACCACATATGGCTGAAAAAGCCAGGTGTCCCAATAATTTTGTGCATATAGTGTATTATCCAAAAATTTATTTATATTTAAATCTTAAAAAAAATAAAAAATGACATTGTTCCCCTTCATTACTTACACATTCTGTGTTTGTTCGATTAGATTTCCTGAAAAACAGAACACTACGGAAAAACAGAGTGGGAAGAAATATCACATTTGAATTCTTCTGTCAGGGCATTTATAAAGTGTTTTATGATTCTAATTAAGATTAACAATTGGCCATGAAAAAAAAAGAACAATATCCCCAGAACAAGTTTTTTATTTTCATTTCCTTTCCATTTTGAAGGAACTTTAGGGTTGGAGAATATCAGAGCATAATTATGGTGTGTCTTTAGGCACAGATGATTCAGGCAGAATAATTTTACTTACACTTACACGCCTCCATGTGCTAACCGAATATTACAGTCATTGCAATATTATATTTGACACTCCTTTTTTCTTGATTTTGTCTTCTTCAATCGATAACTTTTACACTGTCAATAAGTATTGAGTTACAAGAGGATCTCAGAGACATTTTTGCACCTGGCTGTTCTGATCTACTGTACACTGCATATCACTGCACTAGTGACCTATTTCTTTTAAACTTTATAGAAAAGTATTTTTGTTAAAATGATGAAAAACTTGTCCCATGCAAATGAGGAAATATAAAAAAATATAAATTGGGATAGATAGAAGAAAGGCAACAGAGGCCAGCGTTCTGTGTTGATTCATGTTCAAGTAGCACATTTCCTCCGTTTTTTATCAAATATTATATGGGTGATTTTGAACATTTTACGCGTGAACATAAAAATAATGAGTATCCTGTTGCATGCAGAATTATCTAAATTGCACATAGCTATTAGTGCCATTCTCATTACCCTTAACTGATTGTGGTTACCATAGTGGGCATAGAAGAAACATAAACAGATTAAGTAAAGTGCAGATGTGATGGCACTCAGTGATCACTTCTCAGGTCTCAAATATATTACCTCTCAAAGCAATATTACGTTTCAGCACGTTTTCTAGCTGATATTTATCTCGTTATGTCGGCATGAAAGCAAAAATATCTTGTGAGCTCATTTAGAACAACAAAAACGGATTAAAGATAATAACCATAGCAAAATTATTAGACGTTTGCTAGACACTTTTATGTTGAGATTTTACAGAACTGCCCAGCAGGGGTGCTCTAATCATGCTGGGATTTGAACTCACAACCTTCTAGTCATTAGGGCATTATCTCCATCACTCGGTTTGTAAAATCCTGTAAAAAAAAAAAAAAGAAAAAAAAAAAAACAGCAATATTTTTGCATACTTTTTTATGCTAAATTATGCATATATGTATAGATTTTGTGTGAATGCATGAAAATATTTATCAGAATGAGAATTTAAATAATTTATTAACTGGGTATATGTATCAATATAAGACATCGACTGAACTTTTCCTTTTGTTCTTAATTTCCACTTCAGTGTTTGACATGTTGGCATTCAGAGATGCTTTTATGTGTACCAGAGCTGTAAAGAGTGATTATTGAGTTTCTCCAGCCTTCCTGTTATGCACTCTGTTATGTGGTAAGTGATAGCTCAGTGGTTAAAACACTTGATTTCTGATCGAAAGATTGTAAGTTAAAATCCCAGCACCAACATGTTGACTCTATTGGGCCCTTGAACAAGGTCCTTTAATGAAGTGCTCAGTTGTATAAATAAGGTAAGTCGCTCTGGAAAAGGGCGTTGGCCAAATGGCGTAAATGTTATCTTAAAACGTTTTGGCTAATGTCCTCTAACTTTTCTAATACATCACTAAGACAATTCTGCCTACAGATATTAGGTGCTAAACCATCATGCCATGAGTCAGAGTCACTGAGTGACTTATCGTTTTCCTCACGATAAACGATAAACATTGTCATGAAACAGCTTTAGAGTAAATGGAATAAGAAAATGATTAAAGAAAAAAAAGAATAAATGTTTTATTATTGCAATACTGCCACATGATTGGTTAATTGAATACTCGCATTCTTATACTTCCTAGCTGGCGTTGTGCAAAATATGCAAATTAATACATGTACAATACAATCTACGCAAAATGCCATCATACAGTAGGTTAAGAACATAAAACTATAGCATCATAAACAGATTTCCAGTTTGTTCCTGCTGTATGTTATATCAGAATGTGGTCATGCTGTGGCCTGGTTGCATCATCCATTTATCGATTGTGGGCTTGAGTCGTTCCCATTAATGTCATTATAATGGAATCGTGTATAGATGAGATAGAAATATGAGTCCCTAATTACCACAATGAGCTACGACACATGGGCATGAACTCAATGTAACCTGAGAGTATCCTAATCCCCTCAACATGACCTTTCCAGAGTCTATTAGGAAGGACTGATCATTATTTACACACTAATGCAATTCCTTTTTTTCTGGCATTCTGTATTAATAGTCAGAGCAACAACTGACACAAAAACTTGAATGACAGATGCTATGCATAAACGGATGAAGAAACTTTTTCTGTAAGGAGACTTTATTTAATATTTTCGGAAGGAGTCTCCAGTAACAGTCAAAAGTAAAACTGTAACTATGGTTTACCTCTATGGGAAAGTCTTCAGGACAGGCAAGACAAGATGCACTGTATGTCTTGTTCTCTTTTAAAGAGATGCAAAAAAATAGGGGGTTGTGATGGAACAATGGTTTATATCCACTGTCACATAAATGAACAACAATGAACTTGTTTTGTTGGTTGTTCCAGAACATTAAATGTAAGAGGGGCACTTGTGCTACCACTGAATATTTGTATGTCATATTCCGAGTTATGATGCAACACATAAAAAAAATCTCAGTTTGCCATAAATGTAATAGAATAGGAAAATGGAAAGTCAGAGAAAAAAACTATTACTTTTATAAATCGCCACTTTATTGAACATTATTCTATAAAAGGCCAGAAAGACTAACAGTCTAATTGATGTTACATGTAATCTTTTTTTAACAGATTATAAATGTATTAGTAGCTGTTTGAGCCACTAGGATGTGGATGTGGTTTTAAATAGAAAAGTGTTTACGGTGTCGCTTGAATCATCTCCTTTATGCCTTTAAGAGTAAAGAGGGATATGTATGTGGAATAATATCTTCGCTCAGGGCAGCATTGAACACATTTGTATGTTTTGTTGTTTAACTGAAAAATAATACATACAGGGACAAATCGTCCTACTTATTACCACTAGATATACACTATTTTTCCAAAAGTAATGGGTCACCTGAACTTTCCTGCTATATATGGCTCTTTTCCAAATTGTTACCGCAAAGCTGGAGGCACTCAATTGTACAGGACGTCTTTAGATGCACTATAATAAAATTTTGCATTCACTTGAACTTGGAAACCCAAACCTGTTCCAGCATGGCAATACCCCTGTGCACAAAGTGAGCTCCTTAAAGATCTGGTTTACATGCTTTGGAGAGGAAGATGTTGTGGCCTGCGATAGAGCTCTGATCTTTACCCTACTAAACACCTTTGGGATAAATTGGAACACTGACTGCACCCCAAGTTCCTCACCTACATCAGTACCTGCCTTTTGTAACACCCTTGTGGCTGATGAACACAAATATCCATAAGCAAACTCAAAAATCTAGTGGAAGATCTTCCCAGAAGAGTGGAGGAAATTATAAGAGCAAATTGGGACTAAGGAAATGACAAAATTAAGAGAAAATGGCGTTAATATCCATAAAAGCAGCCTGGATGTTCTACAGTGAAGTTTAACTTTAGCCATATGCAAGCAAGAGCAGTGTTTGACAGTCTAAACTCACCATAAATCAACCATATTCTTTATTTTTTATACCATAGTGCTGATAAACAATTGATTCAGAAGTAGTTGGGTAATTTCCTATACCAGCAGCTCTGACAGTATTACTAGTACTGTTAGTTATTTTTAGTAGTAGTAGTGTAAAGCACATAGTAAAGAGGTACTGTGAAGACATTATTAGAAACAACAGGTTTATATTGATGTGCTTGTTCGTGTACGCTATTGTTTATACAGAAACAGCACACCGAGAGGAATTTGTGACAGATGCTCCACATCTTGTTAGGCTGTCATATCATAAAAGCTCGAACAGATGCAACTGCACTTTAGGCAGTATTTACTGTAAACAAATCCAAAATGCAAAGTCCAAATTAGATAAAGAGTCAAGAGTCAGCAAACAACATATTCATAAGGATCCAGAGACATGTAACTATTATCAGAAGAAACGCTCACTGCAAGATTGCAAGCATGACTTGGTAAAGTCTGAGAATTAAACATACAGAGCTATTTTGCTTTGCAATGTTTTATTCAATTTAATTAATTTTAATTGTGTAGCACTTTAAACAATGGACATTGTCTCAAAGCAGCTTTACACAGATTAAACGATAATAAAAGTATTTATATAGAAGTTCGTTCCTTATAATTGTAAGTTTGTCCCTATGAATGAATGTCTTTTTAATGGTCAGCAAGGCAGTGTTTATGTAATTGTAAATAGATGTGTCTCATTACAAGCTGGAGGACTGTAAGTGTCTGAATGTGTTTGTGTTTCAGGAGTTGTAGTCCATGGCAGCCATGTCTTTAGGCCATGTGGGTTGCAAATGCTGTGGATTGAGTTCTCAATGGAGAAAATTGAACAATTTTAGAAAATCCTGCTGATATTTCTAAAGAATAGTGTATAAATGGTGATATAGTGTTGTTTTTTTTGTAAGGAGTTGTTTTACAATTTATGGAAGGAGTATCCAGTATCAGTACAGAGTACCTGCACTTTCTCAGTAACATAACCTTGTTTTTTTATTAACTTCAAGAATGTGGAAAAAAAAGATGCTGTTGAGAAAATAACTATTTATAGTTGCAATAACATAAGTGATAACTTTCGCTAAAGCTGTTAACTATAAACTGATACAAAATAGAATGATGTAATGTTTTTTAAGTGATATTTAACTGCAGTTGTTGGCAAATGGCTTTGGTATTATAGTACCATTATATTCAGTCTGTGCTGTTTTAGTCCAATAATCTGTAACTCCTTTTTCACCCGCTCAAATTACATCAATATGATATTATGAATTTTTTCTATTACAGCAGGGTTTTAGTTCTTACTTTTAAGATAGGAAAGGTACTGTAAATTTAAAAAGATTATTGGTGTTAATAATGTCCTTTTAAATGAAATCTTCATTGAACATATTTTTTGCGAACCTGATATGTATTTATAATGCATATAATAATTTTGTACAAACATACAGTAGAAAACTCCGCCCCCAATCCATAATTGCGATACTTGTCAAGCACTATGACAAAACGCTGACTTTGGAGTTTTTTATCTTGTAATTTCCTCCTGATGTGTGTTTTAATCGTCTTTTCATGTACCATTTAGTAGAAGGTAAAGTCATTTTAATCAGAAGATCAAAATATTTTTAATGAACTTGTTTTCGCAAATCGAACCCTGTTGACTAAACCTTGTTAAGGACAAAAGAACGATTTTAATCAGAGCATGTTTTCCTTCTCAAACTTCTTACTATTTGTCAAAATGATGTTCCTGGATAATGAATGAAAAGCTGGAGTTCTGTTCGCTTATGTTCGGGTTTGTTCGAAAAAGCACTCAAAAACTAGAGTGGATTTGCCATTTGTAATAAACTAACTGGATTAATCAGGTTAATCCATCTTTATTTTCTCTGTGGCACTCAATCACATTTATCACTGTTCAAGGACGTGTCAGTGGAATTTATACTCGGAAATATGATCTTGCGCTGGATATAGGATTGAATAATACGTGTCAAAAAGAATGATTACGATAACAATAGTAATTAAGTCGATGATGATTATCATTTGTAACATTTCTATCGCTAAAATACCCGTTATACAAACAATTTAACAAACAAAAGCCTAATGTACATAGTCATTAAACTCCTTTTCATCACATCATGGGCTCATTTATGAGAATTACTGAAAGGAGATAAAGCTGCATGCTAGTCATAATATTCTCTGTATGTTCATTAACATTCTGCAAAAAAAAAAATCATAAGCAGGAAATGAGTTAAAACATAATTGACATTAATCTGAAGACACAGTGGTATGAGTGGGGGAAGAGGAATGTGTTTGTGAGACTGTAAAGGAAAACCAATAATAGAAGTTAAATATAATGAATATACAGTGGGCTGAAATGTTCCTTTTTAATTTTATAGCTTGTATTGGATAATGTTACTTTGCTTTAACGTACTGTAGGTTTTACAAAAAAAAACAACAAAAAAAAAATGATTTCCTGAAACTATAGAGAAGGAAAATATGTTTTTAAATATTTATTAAATATATATAATGTATATTATATACAGTACAGACCAAAAGTTTGGACTCTCATTCGGAGAGTTTTCTTTATTTTCATGACTATGAAAATTGTAGATTCACACTGAAGGCATCCAAACTATGAATTAACACATGTGGAATTATATATGGAATTATATACATAACAAAAAAGTGTGAAACAACTGAAAAATGTCATATTCTAGGTTCTTCAAATTAGCCACCTTTTGCTTTGATTACTGCTTTGCACACTCTTGGCATTCTCTTGATGAGCTTCAAGAGGTAGTCACCTGAAATGGTCTTCCAACAGTCTTGAAGGAGTTCCCCGAGAGATGCTTGGCACTTGTTGGCCCTTTTGCCTTCACTCTGCGGTCCAGCTCACCCCTAAACCATCTCGATTGGGTTCAGGTCTGGTGACTGTGGAGGCCAGGTCATCTGGCGCAGCTCCCCATCACTCTCCTTCTTGGTCAAATAGCCCTTGATGCCTTCAGTGTGACTCTACAATTTTCATAGTCATGAAAATAAAGAAAACTCTTTGAATGAGAAGGTGTGTCCAAACTTTTGGTCTGTACTGTGTATGTATATAATATAAATATAAATATATAATATAACTATTTATCTAATAGAAATTGTTCATATTTTTTAGGAAAAAGAATATATTTTGTTCTGTTATTCATGTTCTGGGAATTCACATAGCCATCCGTTAAAAGGTTATTTTGAGAGTGGTTTTGCGATGGTGTGCAGTGTAATCTCTCCTCGCTTGCTCCTCCCTGCCATTGTGATGCTGAGTCAATGACTTTATCCCCTATATCTGGGCCCTGGGACTCAAAGAATAAGGCATTTACCGTAATTTGATTTCCAGAAGTCACTCATTTTTCCCCTTTCCAGCAGAAGTCATTAAAAGGTAATCTCATTTCTGGCAGCCTACTGTATGTCTGTCCTTTAGTAACAAAACGTCTGTCTCTAAATTGTATCACAGCCTGGACACATCTGACAATATCAACAAAGATCAGGTTTCTTATCTGCTCTGTTGGACTTCAGGACTAAGGATTAACAAGTACATTGCATTGTCATGAAGATCTAAATAAGATCTACATCTAAATAAAGTGGTTAGTAGTGAACAGAGAGGATTAAACAGCCATGTGGCCTCTCAATTGTACTGAGTAGTAAAACAAAATGCCCAATTGAGTACTTTAATCTAAAAAGGTCAAGCTTGAGAAGTGATACGTTTCACATCTCAATACAGAGAACTAGATACTCTACTGCTTTGTATCATGGAACGTTTATAGTTTAACAAGAAAACGTTTGTGTTTCGAGGTGTTCGGTCTGTTTGGCCTCAAGAAAATGTCCACACATTCCACATATTTAAAAAAATAATTGATTTGATTTTATTGATTGGTTGTTTGTTTGTGTCTAAATTCTAACCTATAATAACTAATATTAATAACTTATTAATGCTTATTAGGGATGTCCTCAACTAAGGATTACATTGTGTGAAGTTTTGCCCATAGCCCGCTTATAGTCAAATTTAAAAAATATGAAATTATATATATATATATATATATATATATATATATATATATATATATATATATATATATATATATAATTTATACATTTATTTTGGATCAATAAACCTACAAAATAAATAGATATTTATTAAAAGTTTCTTTCTTTTTAGATTTTTATATATATATATATATTTATTTATTTACTTTATTTTTTTTCAAACATGACATTGAAATGTCTTGTTTCTGGAGAGTTTTGTATTCTGTATTGATATGACCTGACAGGAGCTGCTGTAATCTTGTAGCAACCGCATCATACTCCCGAAAGCAACCTTTTTTTTCCTTCTGTTATTTGTTGAGATTTTTCTGACAGTTGTCAAACTATGACCAATCCCCCTTTACATACAGTACAACCCACATGCAGCACTAAAGCAGCTCGGACAGATAATACCAAGAATAACACTTACACGGTCCATTTAGATGATCTCCTACTATTGTTACGTCTTTGTCCTTAGTAACACTTTGCATAACGAATTCATTTAGAACTGGCGCAAGACATTCCACATCGGCCATCAGCAACACTAGAGCAATGTAAGATGTTGTATCCGACTCTGCAGGACTCGGATGTGGCTCGGAAGCTCGATTAGGCTCTGCTCTGCGCAATAAAATAGATATATTCATTTATTCTAAGCCAGTGAGACGAAAACAGTGTTATGATTTGTGCTAACAGCCCCTTTGCTGTCTCTACTCATGCCATATCAATGAAACATGGTGCAACGGGTTTAGATAGCAAAGTTTTGCTCTTTAAAAGTAAAGAAAGGGAGAAAAAAACACAATTGTGCACTATTCTCCGTTGTCTTATTAAGCATGGTCATCGATCATAGCCTGCGGGTCATTAAATATTCCTCTGTTGATATCTGAGATATACGAGGTCGGTGGAAAAAAGGTCTGAAAATCCGTGAGCTAGCAAGCCAGAAACGCTCCTTTATTTCCTGAAAGAGCTTTTTAATGGAAAGATGGAGTGAGGGTTATTAGCGGAAAAGCAGAGAGAGAATGCTGATGATAGCTAAACACTCCTGGCCTTTTGGGTCAAGAATTATGCAGATACATACACGTACATGTTTTTGTTTATTCAGTGAATACAACATATACATGCTACTGTTTGTCACAACTTCAGGCATCTCTTTCTCACACGCACACACACACACACACACACACACACACACATGCTCATAAAGGGACTAAATCCTGTTGCAGCACCACTGAGCACTGCGGCTGTTGTAAATATAAGGTCAGACTTCAGCGTTGTCTTTATGGTGAAGGCTGCAGAAAGAGGAGTAAAGGAAAGCAGAGGGAAGCCTGAGTGCACTTCTTTAATGGAGGAGAAAGGAGGCGTAACCACCTGATCGCCTCACTAATGGCTTTTCACCATCCAGATGGAGAAATCAGCTTTTCTCCAAACACTTTTTTTTTTCCTCCCTATAGGATTTTTTCTGACCATCAGCCCATTACACTGGGGAGACAATCACTTAAGGACTTAAAAGCACTTTTTTTCCATCCTTCTGCACATCATGCACGTTTTTTCCACACTCTTTTTGTCCCAATGCACACAATTTACTCTCTTTCCTTACAACATATTTAACATGCCTCCCATGTGATTTTGTCAGGTGCTGATAAACATGTGAACGGTCAAGAGAAATGGATTTTATGCATTTGAACTTTATTACAATTATAAATAAAGTATAATTTATATATTACTTTACTAGTTCATATACAGGTCAATATTCAACATGAATTATATGGATAAAAGTATTGTTCTGACCACCTGACGTTTCCAGCCAAATGTGGTTCTTTTCCCAAACTGTTACCACAAAGTTGGAGGCACACAATTGTATAGGATGTCTTTGGATGCATTGTAGCATCAAATTTTCCAGACACTTGAACTAGGAGAGCATCTTCCTGCGGTCTAAAGAGACGCCAATTCCTTGTGTTCCCTGCCAGATTGTCTCGTCAGCTCCCTGCTTTTTCGAGACCTTCCAGCTCTCGTTTTCTCCCTTTCAGATTTCTTTTTTCGGTTTTGCATCTCCATTTTTTCTCGAACTCGCACCTCCGCCCCTTGCACTTTTTGTTTTTGCCGACTCTTGGATCTCTGACTATTTACGAACTTCTCTCTCAATTTTCAAGGCCATTTTCCCACTGCTCTCCTTCATCCCCAGACACTCAATGCCTTCAGTTTCGACTGTTAGTATTTCCAAGTGCTCATAAGTTTTTGTTTCATGTGCTTTCCAGTTTGGATAGTCTGCATTCCCCTGCCTCGTCTTATTAAAGAAAATCGTGATGATGGTCAAAATCATCTTTCGACGTCCTGCATTTAGGTTATTTCACTCTGTTCCTGACAGGAGTGGAAGATCTCCTGCTATAGAGCTCTGATCTAAAAAAAATTGAACACCTTTGGGATGAATTATAACTTTGCCCCAGGCTTCCTCACCTGACCTACATCAGTACCTGACTCTACTAACACCTTTGAGCACAAATGTCCATTTTGTCTTTCTTGTGTATATGTATGGTGGCCTGGGAAAATACTTTCAGTTCAAGAATGTTCCAGAACAATATAACAAAACAAATTGTTTTCCCAATTTGCCACAAATACATGCACATATTGGCAAAGGTGGAACAATTAAGTAAAAGTTACTATTACTGTTCAATTAAATTTTACTTAAGTACAAGTTAAGTAAAGTAAAAGTAAAAAGTAGCTCATTTTAAATGTACTCGTTTATTTTTAACAAGGGGATGTAAATTAGTTGATTGAAGGAACACCTTTACAAATGAGAGTGCAATAACAAAAATTTATAAAATAAAACGTAAAATGTGAAGTCAGTAAAAAACATCTGTTATATTGTCGTCTATTATAATGAGAGAAATCGCAAAAGCGAATAAAGAATTCTGACCGTAAGCACCAACAATTTTCGATACAACACTTTCAGCTTGGACTGCATCACTGGCGTCTGTTTTTCTTATCTTTCTTGTGAGTTTAGCGTATTTTCTCTTCCGCTCATCAATCAATCGGTGAAGTAGTTTCCAAGGTGCGTTTTTTTCCCCTTGCATTATTACTATTTTTATTATTTTACTCCAATGGATCTGATATAAAATGTAGTTAAGTACAATACTTAAAAAAACATACTTAAGTAAAAGTAAAATTAGAAATGAAAACACTACCTAATTACAGTAACGCGAGCGAATGTAATGTGTTACTTTCCAATCTGCATATTGGCAATTTAGTTACACAAACAGATGCAGGATATTTGATTTACATTTTGTTTATGCTTCTTTGTATAGAAATGTAGAGTGTTTTTGCCATTAACTTTAAAACCATGTTTGCACTTAAAAATATTACATTAATAGAATCTGACATTTAGTTTTCTCTCTCTCTCTCTCTCTCTCTCTCTCTCTCTCTCTCTCTCTCTCTCTTTTTCCAGACTGCAGATTTACAGAGTTGTAAACATAACCTGACAGTGGCTATTGGATTCTCGCTCAGGAGAGTGTGGAGTCTGATTAGTTATGTAAAACCGAACATATGGTCTTCAACCCATCACTGCAGCACAGGAATAAACAGACCACTTGAAGTTTTTTAGTTTCTAATCAGCCACAGTGTCCATGCACCTTACATAATTCAAATATTTATCTACAGGTTTGCTATATTGGTTATGTAATGCTGTTCTGCATTAGCTCGCTATTCTCTGGGCCATTTTCTGTTTAGCAAGAAGCACTCCAAGCAGAAAAGTTTGACATTTTAATAAATTAATATTGCATTACAGCTTGTGGACTGGAGACCTTTTAGTTTGACTGTGAAAGTAAAACAGATTTGAAAATGATGTTTTATTGAATTTTTTTCAAAATTGAAATAATAAGTGATTGATTATTTCTACCAATTACAAAACAAATTGTATTTAATGATGAACATGTGCATATTAATGCAATATTTATTTGTTAGGTTTCAAATGAGGACAATTATTTTGAAGATTATTTATTTGCTAAATTATTTGAATTTGATGTGAAACTCGTTAGGACTAATTAATGCAATCATGAAGACAGAAAGAAAAAATAATAATAATAGGTGGTGTTTAAGTGTTTAAAATAAATAGGTTTTGAAGAAGAAATCGATTTAACACCAATTGTAGTTAATATGCTGAGACATTTGGTGTCTGCTGCATCTGCTTTTACTTGAACCGGTGCTACAAGGCTAATGTACATAATGTATAATGTAAGTGAAGCTTAAAGCTTTAAATTTAGCCTTGAACAAATCGGCAAAAAAATATATATTATTAGTGCTGAGTGTGTCTCATTTAGCTCTAGAGGTTCTATAAGTTAAGTTTTAGGATTTTGCTTTATGTATAATGTAAAATGGAGTTATTGTAGTAACCAATGGTCTTAAGCTTAA
Organism: Silurus lanzhouensis; assembly: GCA_039877035.1. Classification (NCBI taxonomy): domain Eukaryota; kingdom Metazoa; phylum Chordata; class Actinopteri; order Siluriformes; family Siluridae; genus Silurus; species Silurus lanzhouensis. The sequence continues at coordinate 1,874,395 of JBCEWE010000348.1, read as the reverse complement.
GCTACAAACTTGTCTTAAAAGTTTTAACCACATTTGAGTTTCGATCTTGTTTTATTGATGATGTGCGGAAATTCAGTTGGCTTGTTTTGCTGTGAATGACCAGGGAGGGAAAGTATACCAGCCCTCCTATTACGATAACATGGCCGGTTTCAGTCTCTTGAACTTGTGGACATTGATGGCGGTGACATCCGGGATTCAAACTGGCAAATTCTAGACAATAAAATTGTTTGTTTTAAAGCTTACTATTAAAAACTAAGCATTTCAATTAAACATTTTGCCGCCATGTTCTGAATATAGTACAATAGATGAAAGAAAAAAACAAACATTCAATCAATCAAACTGAGTTTTTCATTTATACCAGCTGTTTTTTTAAGAAACACCGTATTTTTCTTGCTTGTCCTCTTGAATTCTTGGCACTCTGATCTTCTTAGCCAAAATAATACTAATTCTCAATGCTAATCTTTTAGGATAATCTCTAGTAAAGAAAAAAGAATCACAAGTATTATTCATTTGGAAATGTTTATTAAACATACGGGAATCACATTGTACCTGTCTAATATATGACATTGCATATTGTGTCATATAAACTGATGTGTATCCTAGCTTGTTAAATAAATAAATAGCATACTCATTGTTAAGTGTGTTACTAGTGACTAGAACAACTGGTGCTATAAATCATAAGAATAATTCAGTTATTGGCATTTCATTGTGGTTCCACTCATTAATCTCTTTCCTCATTCATTTAATGAGATTTGTGAGATCATAAAAGGACACAGCACCCAACTGGAACTAAGAAGCATCTAGAACAGTACAGTAAATCATTGACTGCGGTGGTTTTGTTTACTTGTCCATTTTTAATGAGGTTGGTAAGAAAGTTGAGGTTGATAAAAACAAAACAAAGCTTCACTAAACTGTAGGAAAATGTACACATCGAGACAATTAGCTTTCATAATGAACTGATTCTTGCGCTTTGTTTGCGAGTGTTTGCGTTGCATGCAGTTTGAAGGAAAGGTACCATTTAAATTAGTTTTTTTATACACATGTTTGCCAAAACAAACAGCAAGACCAATCAGGCCATTGGTTATCATTATTCATACGATCTTGTACACAATATGTGTATGAAATGGATTGTGGAGTAGTGTATACTTTTAGCTGACCAAAAGATGTTTATTTTAATTCATCCCAAAGGTTTTTAGTAGGGTTGAGGTTAAAACTTTTTAGCAGGAATCTCAAGATCTTCCTGCACAGGGGTGCTGTAATGCAGGCACAGGTTTGGGTCTCCTAGTTTAAGTCCCTAGAGGGAGGAATTTAATGCAACCGCATCCAAAGAACTACAAATGGCTGGAAAATACAGGTGTCTGGACACTTTGTCCATAAAAGGCAGTAACATAGTAACATTTTAACACAATAATTTTTTTTTTTTTTTTAAATATATACTAAATGCTAAACTCTGATCTAAGCAGAAGAGCCACAGCATCTGTAGTTGAATTTGTATTCATAAACAGATGGGTTTTCTGCAGTGGCCCTCTCATTACCTCAAAAAGCTCATTTCGGCATTTTTCTCGCAAATAGTGATTTTTGGAGTTCGGTCTCTGCTAATTTCCGAGAACACGAATTCTAATTAGAGTGCGCTCATGCTCTTCTCCCACTCTTCAGGCTAATTGGTGACATTGCAGCTTGTTTTAGCCCAATTACTCTCCTCCTCTCTCTTCACTGATTAGCAATCATCTTTCACTCTTTTCTATTTATCCTCTCATTTCCAGCTTGGGGCATTTAGCAATCCAAAATGAGTGAGTGAACTGCAGTAACTTCTCAAAGTCTTATCAGCTGGGACGTTCATATTAGCAGTCCGGGTGCTAGTCGATGAATGTTGAACGATTTTAATTTGACGCCGTTCCTCCTCTACCTTCATTCGCTCCTACTCGCTCTTTAATGGAGGCTTTTTCCCTGAGGTCTATTAGAAGGAAAAAAAAAAAAGATTGTTCTCGAATTACAGCTGATAAACATGGATCATTTATATACACCGAGCGCATTACTGAAACGAAGATTGCATGGTTATGGCAGAGTATTGAGAAGGAATGCGTGTTCGTGGGTGTTCTCGAAGCTAGTTTTGATTTAAAAAAAAAAAAAGACAAAAACAAACATTTCTTTACTAATTAGTCAAAACAATATTGAGATAAAAATAAATGTGTATTATGTCTTGCGATGACTCTGCTATGAACTGCAATGATGTACTGTCTACTGAGTATACATCATATCAACAATGTCACAAAAACTGCACACACCAAAATGTATTATTTCTCACACCAATTTCAGAATAAAATGCATTGAAAGTACATTGTGTTAAAATAATAGTCAATAAAACGTGACCTGCCATGATGCTGCTAGTTATTTTCATAAATGTTTTTATTGAAGAAGATATGTAATACAATTAGTTTACAGTTATATTTATTTCCTGATATTTACAGTGACAAGGGATTTTATTAAGGATGGAATAGAGAGATAAGATCATGACTAAGACCGTGTGTTTAATATGGACATGAGATCCTTTCTTTCTACTTCACAAGGGTTTGAGCTTTATGTAAACCAGTACTACATGGAGATCTCAGGCTGACTAAATGAATCTTTTTGAACACACTGAGGCAGAAAAAGCCATCACAGCACTTCTCATTAGCTTTCACACTTCCCTTGGTTTAACGTGGTTGGAGTCTGACTAATTAGCTTCTTCCTCTTATCCGTTAGCACATTAACCATCTTGTTAGAAATAAATTACCCTCATCAGCAAAAGGTCTAATAAATATCTGAATCGTTTTGAAAACGTCTGGTCCTCTTGACTGAACTAATATTATGTATTCCGTGTGCTAATCCTTTCAGAACTTGAAAAGATATGTATATTTGGACCCACACTTATAGAATAATTCAAGCATGTTTTTATAATAAATCAACTAAACAGTTAAAACCTTGAATAATCATAATCATAATCATAAGTCATAACCAGCGTTTGAATGTCATCATACTTAAACAGCTCCACATGTTTTTCATTCTTATATGGCTTCACAAAGCTCAGATTGCCTTTGTAGCATGAAACCTTTTTTTCATTTTTTGTGCAGGAATTCCTAGCATGAATTCCATAAGGCTAAATGTTTGTATTGGTACTGTAGTGCAGAACAGTTGGCATAGCCTTGGGTGTCTATTGCCATTCTTATTCTGGACAACTTTTGACTCTTAACTGGGTTCATGAGCCACAATCTGTTTTACTGCACGTCTTTTGACCTTAAAGCATATGCTTTGCATTCAAATCTGTTGGTAAGCATTTAATAATCAACAGTGAAGCACATATTGTATTGTGGATCTGTATTGTGGATTAGAAAAAATAAGTGGTAAAACTATATCCAATTTCAGACTAAACTAAAAACAAAAAACATGTACTTGCTCTGCAAGTAGTTTAAAATTTTGATGTATTAAAATGTGCAGGTACCGTATTTTTCGGACTATAAGCCGCTACTTTTTTCCCAGTTTTGAACCTCGTGGCTTAAACAACGAAGCGGCTTATTTATGTATTTTTCCAGGGTTTTTCCCGGTTTAACAAACTTCAAGCCAAAAAACTGAACCCCATAACATTAGACCAATGAAATTTCCGAACGGAAACGAAAAAACGCACCTCACCTGTGATCTGAGCTGCACGGCATCGGGAGAAAAAACGTTTTTCTTAAACGCACGACGATGCCAAAAGATAAACTCCCGAGAGAAAGAGTTGTGAAAGGAAGGAGGAAGACAGTGAACAATGACTTTCTTGGTAGGCTACTGTTTAGATACAAGCCGTTGTAGCGAGTTGAGTCTGGGTGAAGGGAGAGCTCGCTAACTCCAGTTACAACAGAAATCATATAAACACAGACAGGTTTCCAAAACTCATGCCTTTTTTTTATTATTCTTGCCAACAGCGTTACGGGTTAGTCAAAGAAACTTAGAAATGAGCATCAGAAAATAATAAGGACATATTCCTCGGTCTCCACACATGCAGTTATAGCAGAAAAATGCAGCGGCAGGCAAATCCTAAAATACCGCTATGCTCCTAAAGGAAGCACAACATATTTCACCCGTTACACCGTGTAACAGACACTGTCTTTTGTTAAAGCCTGTGTAAAGTTCATTAGTTTCTGCGGCTTATAGAAAGGTGTGGCTTATTTATGTTTAAAATAAAAATCTTTGTCAAATTCAGTGTGTGCGGCTTATATATGGGTGCGCTTTATAGTCCGGAAATTACGGTAATCACATGGGGTATAAAAATAGAGCAATAAGGCTATGCTTTTAATAAAGAAGTACTATATTTCAAAACAAAACAAATCTTAGACACATTAACAGAAAATATTTCACTATATGAAGAAAATGTATATAGCAATCTGAACAGCTCTCCAAAATCCATTTCATAGGTTTATTTGTTCCCCCAAAATAAAGACCCCTCTGTTTTTGAACATCGTGCAAATGTCAGCAGCCTGGCAGGCAAACATTTTTTTTTTAATGACGGGTGTGTGACAATAAACACTGCCATTTTCCTTCATTACCCGTCCACACAAACCAATTAATTCCGACACAAATGGAATCTAACAGAGTGATGTATCGCTGAAAGCATTAACAGATGCCATGCTCTTTCCTTCCTTTGCTTTTTTCCAATTCTTTTGTTATTTAACAGAGCTACAAACGCACCACCGTAAAATGAAACATGCAAATGGCAAGCATGAAAGCGCAATCATAGAGCTTTTTCAAAACACAATGCAATATACTGTGTCTTTTTAATGGAGACCCTGGTATCTTTGTTGCACTGTGCCGGATTTTACTTTTTGACACCTCTCTCGGTTCAACAATTTTAGAGTTGGTGTTTGCATCTTCATTAAATATGTACATGTGATCTGAATAATGGTGTTTAATCAAAATAAGGAAGTTTCTAAAGGAATGTCACAATGAGATTTGATATGAATAGGTTAAGCACAACATCTGTAAAAGGAGTCGTGTGTGTAATGTTTTTACAGAATTTAAAGGGCTCCCATGTATACCGACATTGACAGGACTTTTTCCCAACCTCCATTTTCCATAATACAAGAAGAAGGTACTTTTCTTATTCAACAGGATGTGTTTGGTGAAGTTGCAATGCAATCAATAGTGGGAAGTTCCAGCACCATTACCTTCAATACCTCTATGCACTTGTAAGTTCCATTGAAGGAGACTAAAACCATTAGTTAGAATTTGATCATCCGTCTCCATACCACCCTGTCCTCTACATCTGCCTCTTTTACACCAACTACCTGCATGTCTTCCCTCACCACATCCATGAACCTCCTCCTTGGCCTTCCTCTTTTCCTCCTACCTGGTGGCTCCATCCTCAGCATTCTTCTACCAATATAATTCATGTCCCTCCTCTGCACATGTCCAAACCATCTCAATCTCGCCTCCCTCACCTTGTCACCAAAACATCCTACATGCGCTGTCCCTCTAATAAACTCATTTCTAATCTTATCCATCTTCGTCACTCCCAACGAACATCTCAACATCTTCAGCTCTGCTACCTCCAGCTCCACCTCCTGTCTTTTACTCAATGCCACTGTCTCTAATCCATACAACATCGCAGGTCTCACCACAGTCCTATAAACTTTCCCTTTCATTTTTGCAGATACCCTACTATCACAAATCACTCCTGTCACTCTTTTCCACCCACTCCACCCTGCCTGCACTCTTTTCTTCACTTCTCTAACACACTCTCCATTACTTTGCACTGTTGACCCCAGGTATCTGAATTCCTCCACCTTCTCCAGCTCTTCTCCCTGCAACTGCACCACTCCACTGCCCTCCCTCTCATTCACACACATGTATTCTGTCTTACTCCTACTGAGTTTCATTCCCCTTCTCTCCAGCACATATCTCCACCTCTCCAGGCTCTTCTCAACCTGCTCCCTACTCTCACAACAAATCACAATATCATCCGCAAACATCATAGTCCAGGGAGACTCCTGTCTGACCTCGTCCGTCAACCTGTCCATCACCACTGCAAACAGGAAAGGGCTCAGGGCCGATCCTTGATGCAGTCCAACCTTCACCCTAAACCAGTCTGTCGTACCTACTGCACACTTCACTCTCTGACACACCTGACTTCCTCATACAATACCACAACTCCTCTCTTGGCACCCTGTCGTAGGCCTTCTCTAAATCCACAAATACACAATGCAATTCCTTCTGTCCTTCTCTATACTTCTCCATCAACATTCTCAAAGCAAATAAGGCATCTGTGGTGCTCTTCCTTGGCATGAAACCATACTGTTGCTCACAGATGGTCACCTCTTCTCTCAGCCTGGCTTCCACTACTCTTTCCCATAACTTCATGGTGTGACTGATCAACTTAATTCCCCTGTAGTTACTGCAGGTCTGCACATCTCCTTTATGCTTAAAGATCGGTACCAGCACACTTCTTCTCCATTCCTCAGGCATCTTCTCACCTTCCAAAATCCTGTTAAACAATCTGGTCAAAAACTCCACTGCCATCTCTCCTAAACATCTCCACGCTTCTACCGGTATGTCATCTGGTCCAACCGACTTTCCACTCTTCATCCTCTTAATCGCTGCTCTCACTTCCTCCTTACTAATCCTATCTACATCCTGCTTCACCAACTCCACATCATCCAACCTTCTCTCTCTCTGATTTTCCTCATTCATCAGCTGCTCAAAATACTCCCTCCACCTTCTCAACACACTCTTCTCACTAGTCAACACATTTCCCTCTCCATCCTTTACTGCTCTAACTTGCAGTACATCCTTTCCAGCTCGGTCCCTCTGCCTGGCCAATCTGTATAAATCCTTTTCTCCTTCCTTAGTGTCCAACCTCTCATACAGCTCCTCATATGCCTTTTCCTTGGCTTTCACCACATCCCTCTTAACCTGCTGCCGCATCTCCTTGTACTCCTGCGTACTTTTCTCATCACTCTGTCTATCCCACTTCTGTTTTGCCAACCTCTTTCTCCTTATGCTCTCCTGCACTTCCACATTCCACCACCACGTCTCCTTGTCTTTCTTTCTATTTCCAGATGTCACACCGAGTACTTTTCTAGCTGCCTCCTCATCACTCCTGCAGTAGTTGCCCAATCATCCAACACCTCCTTAACACCACTGAGCCTCTCTCTGTCCTCTTCCCTGAACCTCACACTACACTCTTCCTCCTTCAGTTTCCACCATCTTATCCTTCTTTCAGTCCTCACTCTCCTCCTCTTCTTCTTCGCCTCCAAAACCATCCTACAGACCACCATCCGATGCTGTCTAGCTACACTGTCCCCTGCCAACACCTTACAGTCTCCAATCTCCTTCAGGTTGCATCTCCTGCATAGCACATAGTCCACCTGTGTGCACCTTCCTCCACTCTTATACGTCACCCTATGATCCTCCTTCTTCTTAAAATAAGTGTTCACCACTGCCATTTCCATCCTTTTAGCAAAATCTACTACCATCTGCCCTTCCACATTCCTCTCCTTAAAACCATACCTACCCATCACCTCCTCGTCACCTCTGTTCCCTTCACCTACATGCCCATTAAAGTCTGCCCCAATCACCAACCGTTTTTTCCTAGGTACACCATCTACCACTTCATCTAATTCACTCCAGAATCTTTCCTTCTCCTCCATTTCACAGCCAACTTGTGGAGCATAGGCACTGATGACATTTAACATCATCCCTTCAACTTCCACCTTCACGATCATCACCCTATCAGAAACTCTCTTCACCTCCACTACACTCTTACTGTACTCTTCCTTCAGAATCACCCCTACACCATTTCTCTTTCCATCCACACCATGATAAAACAGTTTAAATCCACCTCCAATGTTCCTGGCCTTACTCCCTTTCCACTTGGTCTCCTGAACACACAGCATATCTACCTTTCTCCTCTCCATCATATCAGCTACCTCTCTCCCTTTCCCCGTCATAGTACCGACATTTAAAGTACCAACCCGAACCTCCACTCTCCTACACTGCTCCTTTCCCTGCCGTCTCTGTAGACGTCTTCCTCCTCTCCTTCTCCTCCGTCGGCCAACAGTAGCCCAATTTCCACCGGTACCCTGTCGGCTAACGATACCTGTGGCGGTCGTTGTTAACCCGGGCCTCGACCGATCCGGTATGAAATTCTCATTTGTGATCCGCATATTTGATTTGGCACATGTTTTACGCTGGATGCCCTTCCTAACGCAACCCTCCCCATTTACCCGGGCTTGGGACCGGCACTAAGAATGCACTGGCTTGTGCCTCCCTAATGGCTGGGTTGAGAACAAAATGTTTACTTGCTGCCCACATACTATCCCACATACATGCTGCCCCATACTATATCCCACATACTAACCGGTGCCATGACGAAAAGATAATCACTGGTCATAATGTAATGTCATACTGCTATGCCTGGTCGATGTGTGTGTGTGTGTGTGTGTGTGTGTGTGTGTTTTCATTGCTGAAATTCCATACAAGAATATCTGTCAAAACTAAAACCATTTAAAGCATCAAATTTCCATATTACATAAAAATATGAGTAAAGCTTTCTGGCACTACAGAGAGGGTGGTGATGCAGGATTGGTTAAAAAAAAAAGTTGGAATTGCTAGGAATAAAGTCGGAATTGCAAGGGGAAAAAAAAGTTGGAATTAGACAAACCTTTTCTATGTGGCGGAAATGGGCTTCCATATGAATCTTTTCCTTTCTCCTCCCTGTTTTCCATTCTGCAGCATCTTATGTGTTTACCTATCCATAGCACTCCAGAGTTTAGCGTTTGGTGTGTCAATAACAATGGTCCGTAGGAAAACACAATGCTCTGTGTGTAGTTAAATGGATTGACCAAAGATTTTTTGTATGCTAATTATTTGAGTTACTATTTGAATTATATACATATATTGTACTCATGAATCTCATACTCTCACTTACTCGTCTTCCCAGTAATTTCTTATAAGCTCATATTATATTACATTCCAGGACTGATGCGGTCACAATTTGCATAACATTCTAAAAAAAAATTTTTCCAGCCAGATAATTTTTGTGGTTTTATTTTTAATACATAATGAAATCTTAAGAAACGTTATAACCACCTAACTTTACCTCTCATCATAACTGTAATTATTAAAAACTCCCCATATTTGTTGCATTAGCATATTCATGGGAGGACCTTGCCTAGGAATTGAGAACTAAATGCTGTTTCTGATGCTGCAAATGCTTCAGTGAATAAATAAAAAAAATGAACGAATGAAATAGATTTATGTTGGCTCTTGTTTTGGCTTTGCAGTTTTCAATTTTATGGCTGCATTCTGTGCCCTCATCATATTCTTTCTCTCTCTCTCTCTCTCTCTCTTTCTTTTTCTCTCTCCATTATATATCCTGAAATTGCCGTTTCACCACAACTTTTTGAGCTTGCTACAGTACAGTATAGCTTTTTTGCTGGCAACATAACAGCCACTAATTTTTCATCCCATACAGTCACACAGGGGAGCGCTAGAGTGTCTAGCAGCAATGAAGTCAAATTGTATAGGCTCCATCACACTGAGTATAACTTATACCATGCAGCAATACACTGCTCACCTATGGGAATTGGATTCCCAAGTCATTGATGGGTGCATATTCCAGTCATTAACTAACTTATGGATCAGACCAGACATATTGTAGAACATTTTTGTAATAGAAATATGCTGACTTTCAAAATGACTTTACACTTAAAAAAGAAATGTCATTTCAAATGAGTCGTTTTTGAACTAGATATAAACTAAGGGTCGAATCAACTGGATAAATAGTGCTGGGCCATATGTTTTTTGTGTCCTTACAGACAGACAAAAGCGAAGCTTATTGTCAGGCCTCATTGCAGACGACAGCGACGTTTGGATTTGCCAAAGCCTTTAAGTGCACTTAAGTGGCTCGTCATTATTCTCTCTCTGTAGCCATCGAGCGGCAAATTAACAATGCAAATCAATGATGCTGAATGGCGTGTGTTTTATTATCCTCCCTCTCAGATGTATTTAGAGCATGAATGAGTATTATGAAGATAGATTACGAATGGATGGTGCCACAGGCACTCTGGGAATCAGTCGGTATCCACATAGATAGGTCCAATTTATTATTTTATTCCCCCGCAATGCATTTTCGAAGGAAAATTTTCATTCCATTTTCTCGGATTTAATATCACTCACTACCTGCAGAGCGGAAACAGTCGCTATGTTGTCTCTCATGGTCTATCAGCAAACGAAAGTGTTAAATGAAGCTGTTGTGGCTATATTTGCATTAGGTAATTTGAGGTATTTGTTTTTATTGTTATAAGAAATATGCTCTAGGGCAAAGTGAGTTCTTAAGGTCACATAAAAAGCAATATTTTAAATATTCGCTTTTTACACTTGTAAGTACCGCTTTCAAGGAAAAATTTATTTTTATTGTAGATATGTATTCACTTGCTTTTCTTTGTACAGTACTGCAAGAAGTATGTCTTTTATAAGTAAAAATGTCTTGCATATGATTATATGATTATAAGATTTGAAATTACTATTGATAACATCTAAGCTCTTTTTTTGTTAAGGTTTTTTTTTGCTGATATTAAGGATCAATTAGCTATGGAAGTTCATTTCTGCCACTTAAAAAAATAAAGTTTACATACTTTTCCTGCTATTCCAAGTTTTTTCTTGCAATTCTGACTTTATTTTTCATAATTGTAACTTTATTTCTCACAATTCCGACTTTTTTTTCTTGCAATTGAGAATTTTTTTCTCGCAATTCCGACTTTATTTCTCACAAATCTGACTTTTTATTTAGGCAGCGTCACCCCCTCTGTAGAGCCAGAAAGCTTTACACATTGAAAATGAAATAGGCTACAATCAATAGGATCACATAATATCAAACAAAGAACAAGACAGATAAAGCAGAGGAGCCTCGTTCATACAACTTCAAAATTAGGCCGACGACATGGTTACCGGTGGATGCATAAGGAAAGTTGGATGTTTATGAGAAAAAAAGTCTGAATTGCGAGAAAAAAAAGTCGGTATTGTGAGAAATAAAGTCAGAACTGAGAGAAATAAAGTCAGAATTATGAGAAATAAAGTAGCAATTGTGAGAAAAAACTTGGACTTGGGCTTTTTTTTATATAAACGGACTTACATAATTTGCTGATAATTTGGCTCCTACAAATAATATTTTTTTAATAAAAATGTGTAAATAGTCAAACAATCTAATTACAGGCTTAAAATGAGCAAAAAATTTAAAACAGTATGTTTTGGTTTACTGTAATAGTAAATGGAATCCTAAAAAAACTTACTATTCAAGATACTTTCATGTGCTAAGATGCATTTGCAGTATTTAGCTTTCCAGATATTTCCACCTTTCCAGAATTCCTGCCGACAAAAATACCATTGACAAAAAAAAAAAATGTAAAACTCTTCAGCAAGCCTAATTATAGATCCTAAGAAAGATTGTGTGAAGAATATTTAAAACTGGGTTTATGCTAATGATTTTCCCAACCATCTTTTTTTTTTTTTTTTTTTAAATGAGATCAAACAATCAGCATCACTTTGAAATTCTAATACCGACACCCCAGAGGTCTCATACAAATTCCTTTGATTCATTAAAGCGGGTCTCACCCCAGTAGCCTGGTCTTGACAACTAACCTCATTAAGTTTACCTCTTGTCTTGCCAGATATTTAAATATAACCATAAATATGCTTAGCTATGTTTGCATTTATTTATAAATCATATTTTTATTAAATAATTATGGCTTAGTTTATGTCCATGCTCATGCACACAGGTCAGGAGACACAGCTAACATAAAAAGTGAGGCAGTCTTGTCAGACCAATACCAATACAATATGCCATTCATATTGGCATACAGCCTGTAGTATTCAGGGCTGGCATGAATATTTCTAGATTGCATAACCAGAAACCAGATGTAATCATTACGTTCATAGAATTACTCAGTGTTCTTCTTCATTCTTATCTACCTTATCCATACCTGTTGTTTATAGAAATTTGCATGTGATCCAAACTATTAATAAATAGATTGTAATTCACTAAAGAAAATGGTAGTAATTATAATTACTGGCATAGATTTCTGTAAAGCAAACACTTTGTAAGAGTCAGCGGGGAATCTAGCAGTATCCAAGTTCTGCATAAAAAGCTCTGTTTTTAGGTTACTGTTTGTGACTGGTAATTACTAGAGCAATTACTAAGCAATTACTAGAACAAACACATTTTGCAGATATTCCACAATATTCAAAAAAAATACACAATGGGTCTTTTTGTCAAATTGTTGTGCTATTGGAGAAATTACACATTATCAGGATGCCCTTTAAAGATAAACACCAAGTGAGTAATTTTAGAGTTATTACCAGTAATCCACCCTGATGATGCTTCTTTTCACATAAGCAATAATTTTGTTCTCTCTTTGGTAGTGTTCTTGGTAGTGGAGTTATACCCTCCAGTATCAGGCCTTGGATAATTACTGACCTTATCACATTTGTCACCACCTCAGTTATTTGCACACTTCTCACAGATGTTTACTTTTTTTATATTTAGATGGCATTTTATTCCCAGGTGGCCATGTGCTCTTGTGCTCACTGTCCCCTTTTACAAAGCCTAGTTTATTAGATGCAAATTAATGAAAATTTGGTGTCGTTTTGTGTGTTTCTGTTGTGACATTAGGTGTGCCTTGTTGTGGGCGTGTTTGCCTGACCTTTCTGGCATGGTATGATAATTAGAATAATCTCCTGTCAGTAGAATTAATTATCTCTAACAAGATAGCATTATTTACTCAATGCAGCGATTTGCATATTTTTCTTTGTTTTCCATTGTATTTAGTAAAAACGGAGAGGTTGGGTCAAAAACTGGTATAATGAATCACATTGTCTATTACTTTTGCCTGACAATTTCTGATAAATCGTGCATTGAATTATGGGATAGATTTACTCATTTGGGAACAGTGTAGTCTGGTTTTGCCCATGCAGTTCATCATGGGAGATTTTCTGAGGAAAAAGAACAGGCTTATTTGTTCTGCAACATAAAGTCAGCGCAAGCTTCTGCTGATGGCCACCATCTGGTTTAGTCAGTTTTTTTTAACCATCTTTCATACTCTGAATATTTCTTTCGACATTTCAACATGTGCAGGCTTCATGAATATCGAATATTATATTCATTTATCCATTGCTCATTTCTTTGTCCGTTAGAAATTCTTGGTGGTTTATTGCCTCATATTTGTGACTTATTGCATTTCAGGTATGTCGCATATTGCTGGCGCTTTGTGACTGAATGGGCCTGAAGAAAAGAGGAAAGAGTCTGAGTTTAGGTTTTCTGTGTGTGTGTTTATATATACATACACACACACATATATATATATATATATATATATATATATATATATATATATATATATATATATATATATATATATATATATTTACATATATATAATATAATATATATATATATATATATAGAGAGAGAGAGTGAGAGAGAGAAAGATACACCTTCACATGTTCACCTTCACTGCTTCCATAGCAATTAAGAGAGTAACTAGCAGCAATGTGCTGTTAATTATATCTTCTTCTTCTTCTTCTTCTTTTGGCTGCTCCCTTTAGGGGGGAGCCTTAGTCGCCACAGCGGCTCACCCGTCTCCATACCTCCATACCTCCTCCTTGGCCTTCCTCTTTTCCTCCTTCCTGGTGGCTCCATCCTCAGCATTCTCCTACCGATATACCCCATGTCTCTCCTCTTGTCAGGGATTCCCCTGCCACGCCCCCCTCGGCCGCTGTCAGAGATTCCCCTGCCACGCCCCCCTCAGTAGCTGTCAGAGATGCACCCTGCCACGCCCCCCTCAGTAGCTGACATGCTGTTCCTCGTTATCCCGTGCCTGCCTGAATGACCGACAGCTGTGGCTCGTTACGGATTAGACTATATAAACTCACGTTCTCGAGTCACAGGCTGTCGGTTCTTGAATTGTCATGCTGGTCATCTCCTGTTCCCGCGACCGCCAGCCTGCCCGCTGGTTCTGTTTCCAGACTCTGTGCCCAGGTGCGGATTACTCTTTGCAGTTGCAGTTTACTTTCGTTTTCAGACTCTAACTTTCGTGTTGGATTACTCGTCTCGAGTGGATATTCTTTGTTTGTTTTCTCGCCACGGCAACTGTGAGTGTTTTGTGTTGAACTGACTGAATAAACCATGATCAAGTTATTTCCGCTTCCGCGTCATCAGCCTGACACCTCTGCACTTGTCCAAACCATCTCATTCTGGCCTCTCTTACTTTCTTTTCAAAACGTCCTACATGCACTGTCCCTCTAATAAACTTGTTTCTAATCCTGTCCATCCTCGTCACTCCCAATTAAGAAATTTCAGCATCTTCAGCTCTGCTACCTCTAGCTCCACCTCTGTCTTTTTGTCAATGACACAGTCTCTAAAACACAACATGCAGGTCTCACCACAGTCCTATAAACTTTTCTTTCATGCTTGCAGATACTCTTCTATCACAAATCACTCCTCCTATCACTCTTCTCCACCCACTCCACCCTGCCTGCACTCTTTTCTTCACTTCTCTAACACACTCTCCATCGCTTTGCACTGTTGATCCCAGGTACTTATGTTACTTGGGTGATTTTAATTATATGCTCTTGATTAATTAAATTATAAGAGAGTATGATCACCTTTATAAAAGTCTTTAGCAGTTTGCTGGTCTGAAGAATTCAGGTGTATGGTAACACAATGCTAAGGAGGACAGACATCAGCAATGATCTCAGAAAAGCAATAGTTTCTGCACATAAATCTGGGAAGCGTTATAAGGTCATTTTTGTTCAATTTAATGTCTATCATTCTACAATAAGAAACATTATTCGCAAGTGGAAAGCATTTAAGACAGTTGCCAGGATTCCCAGGAGTGGACATTCAAGGTCAGACTGTGCAATGCTCAAAGAAAGTACAAGAAATTTAGGAGATACAACTTTGCAGCTTTCAGTTAGAATGTTAAATGTGAACATATATGCATTGAAGCAACACTATAAAGAAGAGTGAGGCAACATCTACATCATGTGGTTCAACATGCTATTAAACCATTAATTGTATTTAGTTGTTCACACTTGTTTTTTCCATTTCAGCCTTATTTTTGTCAAATATATTAAGACACGATGTGTTGTGTTTTATCTGAGGTTGTATTTACTTAATTGTACATGGTAACGTAAAAAAGTATAAAAAAAAATTATAACTTGTTTTCATATCGAACTATGAGTTGAATACAGCAATGTGTGTATAGTTTAACCCTGCCGTGCTATCAGTATTAAGCAGGTGAACAATTTTATCATTACATGCTAGATTATTCTTAAAGGTCTTTCCTGTTTCATCTTAAATGGCAGCCTCAGTCTTCAGAGCAGCTCAATTAAACTTGGCAGAGCTCACAGGGACTAGACAAGGACATCTCAGTGTAGCAGCACAGCATGGAGCCAACGATCTTTGTATGTTTCCATACGTTCATTAAGGTATTCTTTGTAAAAGGCACATACTTTGTATGACTTACTGTATCTTTCAAGAGAGGTGCAGTTGTGATCTTCACTGTCACTGTGATGGATAGCCATGCATGACCTCTGACATCTGTGCATGTGAAAGAAACGGCCATGAGCCATACCTTCACAGCTGATCTATCTGGAGTCTGGGATGGTCGCCATGATGATGCAGAAAATGTCCTTCACTTGTGAATGTGTGATAACGATTCAGATTTTTTTTTTATTCACTTCAATTCTGACAGTGTGAGTTAGAGCCAGTGGAAATCTAGCAATGGACTGGAGTCATATTTTCCTGGAAAATTTAGCATGGTGAAAAGTTTTATTACTGTTTTAACGCAGGAAAGATTCACATCTGCTTCTTACGCATGACGGTAAAGCAATAAAACTAGGTAGCTGGTTAAGATTAGCTGTTCTGAAATGCTAGCACCTTATCTCGAGACCACTTCCATTTCTTCTGGCCGGATGTTCTGTAGACGGCACACTGCTTCATATCATTCATTAATTTTTTACACCTCTTCAAACATGCTTGTCTGACACTTTCCAGCTTCCAATTCATTAGATACTCACATTATGCATTAGGGCACAATGATGTCTGGTTCTTGACCAACCTTACAGGAGCAGCTTGTGCTCTACTACTGTGTAGTAAAACAGTGTGAACCTGTAATTATGTTTGTACTTGTGACAAAAAAGTAATTAAATAAGTGCATACATTGTCTTCTTCTTATGATTATTATTTTGTCTGTTCCAATTAGGGGTCACCACAGTCAATCACTCGCCTCAATACCACTCTGTCCTCTACATCTGCCTCTGTCTGTCCACGTCCCTCCCAATGAAAATCTCAGACTCTTCAACTACACCACCTTCAACTCCGCCTCCTGTCTTCTTTTTTTTTTTTTTATCAAAAATTAGTGCATACATGGTAATTACTATAATCTTTCTTCCTCTTCAGTATAATTGAGAGGTTTTGCATCGTATTTGTCAGGATTTGAGAAGGTCATCTCTGTTTGGTGTATGAAATATATACCACAATATAAAAAATGTTCTTAACTGAATTATTGTACCATATATAAAGTGGAGATAAGCACTTTTAGATAGAATTTAGTACTAAAGGTTGTACATGTATTTATTCAGACATTTGCCTCAAAACGTGACATGCCAGACTTGTGCATGCAAGCTCAAAAATGAAGATCAGTCTCTGTTTCCTAATGATGAATACAGATGCATATATGAGATTGAAATTCACGTATTATTGAATAAAATATATAGAAGTGGTTCATTGTTTAACTACTCAGAAAAAGACTTCAAATCAGAGAGGCCTCACACAAAAGAAGAATAGCTCGACTGAATGTGCTTTGTTGTGTGAACATAATTAATGTGTGTCTCTTCTGGATATGTACGTTTGTGATAGTGATTTATATGCACAATGCATTTCAACGCAATCTTCTTCTGGTGTGTGTTCGCTTTACATTTGTGCATTGGGTACTAAAGACTTACGAGGTTCCTGAATAGCATGACAAATGAAGAAACACGTGTCTACGTCAGTTTACAAATAAAATCTAAAAAGCACTACGGTATATACAATCTTAATTGAAAACATTAGTAGTGACATTGAAAGAATATGATCCGTTATTTAGACCTCAGACACAAATACAGACTTAATCGGTATTCAGAGAGAGTTGAAAGAGAGTTAAAGGGAGTATAACCTGGCCATGTCTTAGTTAGGTTAGTGTGTTATATATCTGTTATAGCATACAGTACATGGATACAGGAACTATTATGGTCAAGTATATTTCACAGAATTAAGTGGAAAATCTGAAAGTGAATCGGCATGTGTCATTTTTTATCATTCCTTTGGTACAGGAGGAACATGTCCTTATAGGAAATGATTTATCTTTGGAGATTCCTGTTTGAATGATTGTATTTCGGTCTCAGATTTTAGTCTCAATTATAAATAAAGTTGAGCTTCTGTATTATTAAATGTAAATTACATTTTCTTTTTGAAAATGTTAAAAGAAAACAAAAGAAAAAGTCTAGCTTCTACAAAGTTTTATTAACTGTAAATGCTATGCAAAAAGGGGCAAGATTAAATCAAGAACACCTTCCAAACCTGCAGGCTTTGTTTATAACACACTCTAAGTCCCTTCCAGAACCACTGGCCTGGTTGTCATCTCAAAAGATGTATTATATACAATGTAAGAAGTTCTCTGTCAAACATGGTGAAAACTCTGAGCTGTTTATTTTCACTACTGACTAGCCTTTTCCATTCATAACCACAGTCTGTAAACATTCTGTCCTTTCACAAACGCCAGGCAAAACCTTTGCTGTTAGGAAGCATAACAGAAACTAATTGGTTTTGTGATCCCATTTTGCACAAACCTATATTCATTCACATTTGCACACCAATTATCATCCTTTCTAGACACATATTGTTCTGCTTTCACATTTGGTAAACAGGTTTATAAATTTAGCAGCCTTTCACACCTGACATAGAGCTATATGATTCAATTATTTCTAGTTATATAGATACGGGACTGAGACGATGTATGACACTAATATAATTTCACACCATGTTAAAGTGTGAAACCTGTGATATGATCTTTTAACAAAGCACTAATAAAAGATATGAAAAGCAGCCGGAATGGATTAGTACATTAATTGTCACGCTTGGATTTTCAGGTTACCTCTTTTTTGTTCACCTCAAGCCATCTGCATTACAAAAAGATATAAAGGCCAAATCATAGAGTGCTGCAAATGATTTGATGTGTATATTGATTAATATGAGTTTGCTTTGCAATCACTCAGAGCCTTAGGAGCTGATCCAGGGCCAAAGTTTCAATTTCAAAGACATGGCAGTTAAACTGCTGAAAATTGGACAGCGCCACAGGCACAAATATTAATTCCACTGTGCAATTCAGGGGCAATGATACCAACAGCATGTGAATATTGGCATTAACCTGATTAAGCATCGGCTCAAGCAACAAATCGCTGTTTCATTTATTTTTGATCCATTGTCTTGGGGAACAAATCTAACACTAGCATCTTTTTAAGATTATCAGATCATTTATCATCATCTGAGCTCTTGCCTTACAGCTGGGCCCATAGTTGGATGCTGTTTGGAAGCTGCTCGTTGTTTGTTTTGTGTGTGTGCCTGTTTTGGTGCCAGTGCTCTTTCTCCCTAAGTAACAGTTTCATTTTTATGATCAACACCTTCTTACAAGCCAGAACTGAATTTAATACCTTTGGAGTCTAACACAACAAACACTCTATGAACAATAGTTTGTGGACAGCTGAGCATAAGATCGTAAATAATTTTAGAATATCCCATTCCAGTTTTTAGTCTTTTTAAGACTTTTAGTCCCAATTTGCTGTTAGAATAACCTGGGTGCAGTCAGCGTTCCAATTCAATTGGGTTGAGGTCAAAGATTTCAGGGCTCTCATTCCATTGCATATAATATAAGACATCCTATACTATTATTTGCCTCCAACTTTGTGGTTGCAGTTTGGAGACGTACCACATACAGAATGACTGGGAGAATCAGGTGTCCCAATGATTGTCTATATAGTGTAACTTGTATACTGCAAAATCATTGTGCATTTTATATAGCTTTTGCAGATGCACACTTTAGAAAAAATGTGCATTATCTTCCACTCTAGAGAAGGTGATCTTTGGGAAGGGGTAGATGTTGGAATTCTGGCCAGAAGGTGATGAGTTCAAATCCCTGCAGCACTAAGCTGCTACTGTTGGGCCCTTGAGCAAGGCCCTTAACCTTTAACTGCTAAGTTGCTCTGGATAAGGGCATCTGCCGAATTCCATAAATGTACTCTAATGCATTTTACTCCTCTTTAAGTTAGTGTACCCATCATTTACTGTAATCCATTGGAATAATGACTCAGTTGTATGAAATTTTATAATGTTATTATTAGAGTATGTTCTCAAGACACTATTGATATGACTTGGACTTGCTTCTAAATGAATGGCATATGAGCTTGGTCTTAACTGAAAGTATTAAAAATATTTTGGTGGCTTTGTGGAGGAATTCTTTGACTGAACCGCCAATGCCACCATATAATTGTGCCCCTTGCGTTTAAATAGATTTTTGCAACCAATTTGTACATTACATATGCATATTCATTTTCAACTATTTTAAGGGCATTCCAAACTTCTCACTCTACCTCTTGTTTCTTCATTCTCCTTAATAATTATGTAAATGTGTTTGGGAAGATAATAAGAGAAAATTCAATAAAATACTAGTAAACATAGTGTGTTAATTAAACATAAAAAGATCGATGCATTCATTAAACACTCAAATAATAACAGCAACAATAATTAATAATAATGTAAAATTATTCAAATGTATTGGGGTTTCAGATAATCATGTGCTATTGATTGTTGAAGCAACAGGCGTATTTTTTCCAATTAGAATTCAGTCCTAAATTGTACGAAGTAAACAAACCTCAAATGAGAACATTTCCCTGAATTGCATTAAGCATGTTTCATGTAAAGTATTGCTGATGAGTTTAGAGATTCTGGTGTTAATTGATTGTTTGTTTGTGCTCTTGTTGAGCAGGGCACAGATGAGGCGGTAAAAGCTAGACAGACCAAAGCATTAAGTTGTTGATGCATCACTTTCTTTGGGTAGAGTTCGCCACCATTATATCAATATATCAATTGACAGAAAAAGTGACAACAAAAACCATCAACTCTGAACTTTATTATTAATAAATCTTGGATGCCACTGATTACCCACATGTTAATAATAAAGTTATTCGCTATTTGTTAATGGTAATTTTTTTCTTTTTAGCATAAAAAAGGCTTTGTTTAAAATGGGGAAGAAACATCTTTTATCTTGCTGTTCTCATCAAATGTTGATCTATCAGTCACTGAGTATTGAAGAGGAAATAGAGCTTTATTGACACAGAGAGCACAGCCCCCTGAAGCATGTAGTGCATAATGTATTGATCAGAAACAGAAGGCAGTAAATCTTCAGAGGTAATGAATGCCATTCTTAAACTTCTTCTCATCCATTATCACCGGACAATAGATCCATTTTTAATGGACCCCACTTAATTCATATTTACCTTCCTGTCCTTCTTCTTTTTCTATCTCTTTGCTTTCATCTTCTCACCCCCCTGAGACTGACTACTTCAATCAATCTTTCCATCCATAAAATAGTTTTACATTTGGTGGAAAATTTGTCTTCAGCTGATGAGTATGGAACTGTTTGATCACGGTCAGTTTTCTTTAGCAAAACTATGAATAAGTACATAGAAAATAATGACTTTGTTATATTTTATATTACGTAAAACATCGGGACACCAAATTGAACTTTTTGGTAAATAGCTGGCAACAAAAGTGAGTACACCCTAAGTGATAACAGCAGTACATCGTGTAACCAGGCAAAGCTTCATGTCGAATTCATCAAGTTCATGTTCATGTTCTCAGGACCATACAATTTAGTGTATCTTGTATTAGAGCATAAAAAATTTGGTGCTTTGAGTACAAATCTCTCATACTGACCACTGGATGTTCATCATGGCACCTTGTGGCAAA
Source organism: Silurus lanzhouensis (assembly GCA_039877035.1). Lineage (NCBI taxonomy): Eukaryota > Metazoa > Chordata > Actinopteri > Siluriformes > Siluridae > Silurus > Silurus lanzhouensis. Next base: position 1,853,322 of record JBCEWE010000348.1, on the reverse strand, counting down.
GAACTCTCTGAGAATTTAAGAATTTGAATTGTTGCACTCCACAAAGATGGCCGAGGCTATACGAAGATAGGAAACTGTGTTACTGAGTTACAATGGGCAGGTTCATACAGAGGTTTTCCAAAAAAACTTTGGATGGAGTTGCTAAGTATGTGTCCAGACCTGAACCCCATTGAGCACCTGCGGAGCATCCTCAAACAGAAGGGGGAGAAGTGCCATGTGTTTAAGATTCAGCAGCTCTGTGATGTCATTATGGAGGAGTGGAAGAGGATCCCAGCAACAACCTGCACAGATTAAAGCAGTGCTAGATAACAATGGTGTTCACACTAAATATTGACACTTTGGACACAGTTCTGACATGTACACTTAGGGTGTACTCACTTTTGTTGCTAGCTATTTAGATAAAATGGCTGTATGTTGAGGTATTTTTAGAGGACAGCAGATCTCTACTGCTATACAAGCTGCACATTGACTCTAAAGTACACAATATGACAATTAAAACCACCTGTGTGTAAACAAAGCAAAAGTTCGGTTTGGTGTCCTGTTGATTTACGTAATTTAAAACACCATACTTTCTTTCGGCTTCTCCCATTAGGGGTCGCCACAGCGGATCATCCGCATGTTTGATTTGGTACATGTTTTTACACTGGATGCCCTTCCTAACGCAACCCTCCCCATTTATCCAGGGTTGGGACCGGCACTGAGAGTGGCTGGGGTTGGTTTCCTGACCGGGGATCAAACCCGGGCCGCAGCAGTGAGAGCGCCGCATCCTAACCACTAGACCACCAGGGGACCTTAAAACACCATAATTACTTTTAAACATTTACAAGAATATTTTGTCTTCATGCTCCATGTCGACTATGGTTTCACTAATAAACATGCATCTGCATAAATCATAATGCATTAAATCATCCATATTTGTCCATGCCCATGTTGATTAGAGTTTTAAAAACTTGAAAAGTATTATTGTACAATTAGAACAGATAAGAACGTGTGATTAAGATGCAACTAATCACAATTCAATGTTTGTTAAATAATGCTTTTTACATTTGTAAAATGTACTTGTATATGATGCATTATATAATTTATATAGACATAAAGAAGATTTCCAGCATTTTTTTTTTTTTTTTTTTACTTGTGCCATATTTCTGTTAAGGGAAATATTTCAATGCTTGTGAGATTTGTTTGCTTATAGTAAGACAACTGCCTTAGCTGCTAAACTAGAATCATATATGCTATATTGCCCTAGTGAGGGGTCAGAAATTATAAATGCATAAGAGATACCACAGATGTTGACAACTCTGCAAAAAAGTTTTGCCCAAGCTATAATGAAGTGATATTGCATGAGAGGGTCAATATTGAATATTGGCATGCTGTGATTTGGCTACAGGCATGAGGCCATAGCCTTATATTAATATTAATAAGTAAATGCCTTTCTGGATGGCCAGATGTTCTGTTTATTTTTGCTCTGCTAGTAGAAATAGATCCTGAAGAAGCTACACTCAATAATTAGCAAGGTATAAACAGCAGATCTAGCTTGCGGGCCAAATCGCATTGATTTGTACATTCCAGTAAGTGTTTCCAGTAAAATTGCCTTTCCTTCCTCATTTCTTTTCATCTTTAAATTGCATTTTCAAATGAGAAAGTGGAATTTATCATGGGGAACACAAAGCAAAGGGACACATGTAGCAGTACATTTCAGTGCAGTTACAATACAGGCACTTTTGGAACGGTGCTCGACCAATCAATTTAGTGGGCTGTGAAGCTCTGACCAGCCTGAGCTTTAAATTTACAGTCATTTGGTTGCTAACTCAGCACCATAAGACCTGAACTACCACTTTCAAGGCCATTAAATTGTGGTCTGTTTTGTGTTTTATTTGGTCTTGTAGTTCTTAATCAACCGCATCCAGTTATAAGGCGGATGTTATTAAGTGGAAGAACACTGTCACTTGGATGGTGCTGTTCGAGACACCAAAGATAAACTGTATCACACTTCCTGCAAACCATGTCAAATGAAGCAACACGACTGCCCATTTTTAAAGGGAAGTGCTCAGTAATACTTTAAAAGCTCCTCGTGTTCTGTGTTCCTTGAAAAAATTCTCTTGAGTGTGTTTCAAACCACAAAATCCAGCCACTATAGGCAGCCAAACACACAGTAGATCATATCAGACCATTTTTACGGAACATGACATCATAAAATGACAACCGAAACCTATACCCTATACCCTCAGTGCAACATCACTGTGGTCGTGTGTCTCAGGATTATTGCATTACATGGCACTGTTGTCAAATATTTTTTGTGACTCACTACACTAATCCTCAGGGTTCACCGTCTTTTTTATTATCAGGCTGTATTTTTCAGGAACCACACAAGCAGGACCAATTATGGGGTGTTATTTTCTTCTTTGTAGTACTCTAATCATGACTTGCTTCTTAAGCCTAATATCCACTGCTTTGCATTGTTCATTAATATCCATTGGTTTTCTTTTAACGTGAACGTCCACTTGAGGACGACTTGATCCCTCAAGCCTCCAAGGTGTCATCTAACAAGGTTAACATGAGGTAATAAAGCAACTGAATGCCCGTTAAGGTGGCAAAAAAGGATTCTCTAAGAGTAATTAGTGAGGTAGAATCAATGGGGGTGTGTTAACAATTCTATCAGAAATATACTGTAGGCTTTCATCTGATTGACTGTAGTGTTTTAGTCTGTTAAAAGTATTTTAAATGGGAATTAAAACCAGCCCTTTCTGGTAACTGGTTAAAATGTTACCCTAAATGCTAAGCCGATTAATCGTGCGTTTTTCTATTTAAAGCATCAGTGCTGGATTTTTCCACGTGTGTGTTCTGAAGACAGGTTTGTGCTCGGGTCAGTTCCTGTCTCCCTTTAATTACATTCTAAAAGGCTAAATGAGCTGTAAGTGTCCTTTAGCCCCTACTAGGCTCTTATTCAGCCTTTGTGTGTACCTCATCATTTGTCAGATCAGCCATTATATGATCAGGAGTCAATCTAGTGCACCCCCTCCCTGCACTTTGTTCACCCTGGTGAGCTTGGGAAAATGAAATGAGCAGTCAGCCTATATTAGTTTTGCCGTGGGCCTAATGAGCCTGTCTGAAGAAATAAGCTCAGCGAATAGCACGCAGAGCCCCGTTCTTCATCCAATGCTCAATTAGATATTAATTTTGATAATGATAAGCATCGAAGTGGGGTTTACGCTGACATTTGGCTGCTGTGCTGTGTGAGGAGGAAAGCAAGACTGGCAGACCTAGGAGACAATGAACAGGTGATGGATTTGAACACACACACACACACACACACACACACACACACACACACACACACACACACACACACACCAATAGTACCCAGGGGCGTCAGAAATGGAATTAGTTAGTGGTTAGGGGAGGCAGAAATTATGAATCATCTAGATAATGTGCATGTGGTGGGAGCGGGGGTGGTTTGGCTGATCACCTTGGTTCTAAAGAACTGCACTTCAGTTGAGAATATTTATTGAAGCGAGAAGGCAGGCTCTATGCAAACTTTCATTTCACTTAATTCATACATTAAGTTAGAATCAGAATCAGAAAGAGCTTTATTGCCCAGTATGTTTGCCCTTACAAGAACTTCGTTTTGGTGACAGAAGCTTCCAGTTGCACTTTTTTTTTAAGGTGAAATGGAACTAAAAATGCAAAAAAAAATAGTAAAAATTTTATTGCACTTTTTTTTTTATTAAGGAAATGAACAAGGAGTAATATTGCACAAAAACGTACAGATTACAGATTAGTAAAAGTGGTATTGCAAATTTATTTTATTGCCCAATCCATAACACCCATCATCTAGACTCTTTTCTGTACTGCCAACGAAGTGATGGAGTGAACTTCCCATAGATGTCTGAATAGCTGAGTCACTGCTTATCTTTAAATGATGGGTGAAGACCTACCTCTTACTGAAACACTTAAACTAGCACTTTTTTCCTGTTTGTTGTGTCTTTGCTCTAATTCCTCTCAACATAAATTAGTCTGATGGTATTTTAAGGCTGTAATCTAGTGAACCAGTGTTTATATATTAATTTAGTGAAAGATTACATAGATACATTAGAGACATAGAAAACTTCCATAACACCCCATTTGTTATATGGCTGTAACTATTATTTATAGACATCAGAGGATTCAAAAAGAGCAATAAGTTTTCCAACAATTTTGTTAGTGAAGTAAGGAAACCTTTATTGGTTTAGCTCTAAACGTGCCTGATATTTTTTTTTTTTATATATAAATTGATCATTTCTACAATCAATACAAGAACTGATATAAATTGTTGTTAAGATTTGTAAAACAGTGTTGTATGTTGTGTTGGTTGTTGTTTGGAATTCACTATGCAGGAGTAAGAACTGACTAAACTAGTGCATTTGCGCAGGCTTGTCACTAGGGGTCTCTGAATTCTCAGTTTCTCCAAATGTAAAGCAAAGCAGTTACCGAGGTATTATTTAGGATCACTGGTAAGTGTAGCCAAAATCAAAGAAATATATGTTTATCCACATGCAGCAGAAATGATGATTAACAAAACTGTGGATCTTTATTAGTATATTATTGGAACAGAGTACCTGGTATTCAGACAAATCGTGGTCCTTAGTATAGAATTAATTTGCGTGTTTGTTTTGGGTAACATCGTCTGTTTTTACGTTCAGGGTTCGTGCTTTATTATAATGGAAATAAGAATAATTTTTAGTAGGTTCAAATATATTTGAGGTTAAAAAGACCTTAATCCAGGTGCACAGTGTGTGATTTTGGCCATGAGTTGGTAATCTCAGACAAATTTTTTAACTCTTTAAAAATTCCTATGCATCTGTAGTATTTGATCGCTTGTTTGACTTGTTCACCGACAAGGCCATCGTGATAACTTTCTTCCTCTGATGAAACCTGATGACACAATTAGTGCTACAGCTTCAAACCACCTCAGGGAAAATGTCAAAACGAGTCAGATGGACACTACTTTTACAAGAAGAGAAACCTAATGAGTTATGAAATGTTTTGTCCGCTGTAAGCTACCATCATAGAGAAGGCGGGCCTTAACGTGTCACAGATTGATGACGTAAAAAATTTGGATGAATCTCTTTCTTGCGTGTGCCTGTCATAATGACAACTGAGATCCTACAGTGTGACATGAAGATCATGTTCGTACAGTCTGACAAGCAAAAATCGCATTGGACTATTTAAACTCGCACAGTGTGCGTTCAGCTAATTTCAGATTAGTATCTGATTATTAGGATCATGTTCACTGTGTTAAAGAAGATGATCCTAATTATCTTATACAAATAGGATTGTTAAAGAAACCCAGCTATTAGGGCTGCACAAGCCAGTGCACTCTTAATCCCACCCAACATCCATCGTAAAACATGTGCCAAATGAAGGTGGAGGTGGGACTGCATCAAGGATCGGATCTGAGTCCTTTCCTCTTTTGCAGTGGTTATGAATAGGTTGAAGAACAAGGTCAGACGGAAGTCTTTGTGGACTATGATATTTGCGGATGATATTGTTATTTGTGATGAGAGTAGGGAGCAGGGTGAGAAGAGCCTGGAGAGTTGGAGTTATGCAATGGACAGAGGGGGAATGAACGTCAGTAGGAGTAAGACAGAGTACATGTGTGTGAATAAGAGGGAGGGCAGTGGAGTGGTGCGGTTGTAGGGAGACGAGATGGAAAAGGTGGAGGAGTTCGGGTACCTGGTGTCAACAGTGCAAAGTAATTGAGAGTGTGTTATGGAAGAAAAGAAAAGAGTGCAGGCAGGGTGTGGGTGGAGAAGAGTGGCAGGAGTGGTTTGTGATAGAAGGGTACATGTAAGAGTAAAAGGGAAAGTTTACAGGACTGTGGTGAGACCTGCGATGTTGGTTTAAAGACAGTGGCACTGACTAAAAGACAGGAGGTGGAGCTGGAGGGAGCAGAGTTGAAGATGCTGAGATTTTTATGGACAGGATTAGAGGGACAGCACATTTAGGATGTTTTCGATAGGTGAGGAAGGCACGATTAAGACAGTCAGGACATGTGCAGAGGAAGGACATGTGGTATAAGGGAAGAAGAATGCTGAGGATGGAGCCGCCAGGAAGGAGGAAAAGAGGAAGGCCAATGAGGAGGTTTATGGATGTGGTGAGAGAAGACATGCAGGTAGTTAATTTGAAAGAGGCAGATGTAGAGGACAGAGTAGTATGGAGACGGTTAATCTGCAGTGGCTTACCCTAATGAAACAGCCGAAAGAAAAAGAAGATGTTTAATGCGTTAAAGAAGATCCTGTATAAAGCATTCACTAATTAATGAGTCGCAACTTTCCACAACACTCTGCTGAGGTTGATCGATATGGCGAAAACCATGAATGTTTGCTTTGTGGTATGAGGTATATTTACTGTGATAGGTAGCTGAATTCTTATAGATGTCATTAATACTTTAATGTTTACCTTACTGTCCCAGAGTCATGATGTTCATGAATCAGTAAATTGGTTGTAGTGATTTTTTGGGTTTCAGATATTGTATTAAAAACAACACACACACTTACAACACACTGCCTAACTGACATGAAGCAGTAGTCTAAACAGCTGCTGCAATGTAAATAAGCGAATACAGAAACAACCAGAGCACATTGTCCCACATGGCTTACTCTCATAAAGCAGTCCAACATAACCATCTGCTCCTGTATTCTGTATAGCACACATCAGAAACACACAACACAAACCAATACACACTACAAGTCAGTAAGAAGCTCTGGTACGCAAGATTACTTTGGCTTTCTCTGGAATGCTACACGGGTGATGCAAACACACTACAGGCTCTTGCACATTTTTGGTGCTTTGTTTTTGTTATGTAGAGCATCTTTATTGATCTTTTCATGGCTGTCTGCGCTTCAAGGTCAAGATTTCATAGATCCTCTGACCACAGTTTTATGTTACAGTATTGTGTGTGGGTGCCATTAATTTTTTATTATACAGTCTATAAATTGTCTATGAATTAGGAGATTATAAATTATGAACATCGACATCTAATTTGTTCATGTAAGGGATTACATTTATAGTAAAACATTTAACTTGTCCTTTTTTTTTTTTTTTTTACATTCCAGCCCAACACGACAGACATTTTATAGTTTTCTCAATTATGTAATTGCAGAAGAGCTATTACTTTGATGCTGAGAAAGAAAGCACTATAAATATTTGAATGTGTAAATGTTTATTTTATGGGAACAAAAAATGCACGTCTGCACTCGTCAGCTATTGAGCATCACGTTATTGTATTGTTTGATATGTATGTTATCAAACATACATATCAAACATATTAATATTATACAATCAACAGCATTATTGGTCTCCTACTTGCATGTACCTGAAGTGTAGTAAAATGCAATAAAAAAGAAAATACTACAAACAGTTTGAGAAAAGATTTTTGGAAAGTATGAAAATGATGAATAATATTGAAAGTCAGAAATGATGTATTACATATAGTTACAGTTATGTTAGATTTTTTTAGCAAACTGGTAAAGAGTTGCTGATTGTACTGTAAATTATAATAGCAACAACTGACAAGAGGTTTACTGAAGTTGAAAAATTTTGAAAGGTCCTTCAGCATATTGACTTGTGTGAAGAAAGAACAATTTTCAAAGAACTCTTTTTTACCAAGTTTTGCAAAAACAACATTGAATGGGCCAGAAATCGAACCCAGGCCTCCTGCATGAGGCGAGAGTTTTACCACTGAACTTTGCAGAGTTGTGCAAAAACCTAAGGTTCATTTCTCTCTATTTCTGTTTCAGTTGGTCCTCAAAGCAGTGCCATTTTTTTATTATTTTCATGTCATGATTAATTAACCCACTGTGACCTCTGGGCTCTATGGTCCTACTTGTGCTGGTGCATTTGTGCATTTTCTAATGGCTGTCTCAATCTCCGGGCCAGAGCCCAGCACATACAGCCTTCCTACTGTTTCCCTATTAGATTAGCACAGAGTGAATCAGGCTTCTGGAGGCCACAGCCAGGTGGTCAGCAATGAAGGGAAGTTTGCTAGGAGACTGGCCTGAGAAGCAGAGCGAGGATAATTGTGACATGACTGCCAAAGACCATTGCAGTGTAAAATTTTAAGATTATGTCGACAAGATTATAACATGAATGTAGTTCAGGTTAATAATGTATGAGATATAATCCAGAGGCTTTATTCAAGATTAAAATCTTAAATTTACATCTTCAAGATTACTCATGTTTAGCAGATTTTATTAACAGTCAGAAAGTCAGTAACCTGTTACTATTGTACAAGGTAAAGATTTGTAATAAAAAGTAAAGCAATCACCCATTTTTAACATGGCAAACACTGACAGACAATTTTACTGTATATTCCATGACTATACCACAAAACTGGCCAATAGACAATGATGCACTTAAGAAATACTGTTTTTGCTTATAAATAACAAATGATCTGCTACACTATCTTAACCACAAAACTCCTGCTATGTTTCCTTGTTGCATGATTTAAAAATTATTTCAAATGTCTGGTTCAAAACACATCTCAATACAGCCTCCTGGATTAAAAATACACAAGGTAAATATCATATTTTCATCATTAAAGCTTTTGTGGAAATATGACATTTAATTAGTTTGTTTTGTGTGTGATTCCAAGTAGTTTGGATTGTGGAATTAGTCATTTAACAGCTTATAAACTAAACTTCTTTATTTTAACACTGCCAGTGTTTCAGTAAGGATGTATGAATGTAGGACAGACATATCTATCAAAATGATTTAAAAACCAACATATTAATGAAGAGGTCAGTTATAACTTTGTTTAAAAGAGAGATTAAGAGCATCAAAACTAAGACTTTATTTCAGTGCTATTATACTGTAACAAAGTTGGACACAATTTTAATGCTATCTCTGCTTGCATCTCTTGTGGATGAGAGGAAACAGTAGACGGTGCTTATCTGCACACACACACACACACACACACACACACACACACACACACACACACACCACACACACACAGTTTATATGCTGCATACAATATGCTGAATATTCAGATATAAAGCCAAGAAGTAAAATGAATGAATATGAAACATAGAACTGACCAGCAGCGCCCCCTATAGGTCAGCTGCATACACACTCTTTGTTCATCAGTTTCGTCTGAATACACTTAAGTTTGGCATTAGGTAAAGAAAAAAAAAAATCATGCATTTCGACTCATCATATCCTCACTTACAGTAACACACCCATAACTATGTTCAGGCTTCGTATGGCGTGTGTGCACACACTTAGATTATTTTACAATGACTTGTAAAGCAATCCCACATGCTAAAGGTCAGAAAAGCACCATTACCTAAAGCAAACTTTTGGCTTTCCATGTTGTACTTTACAGAAAATGCGATCCATAAACAAAGGAGTTAGATATGTTCACATATCTATCAAACAAAATTGTGAATTTGGGAGCTTGTACTAATTAAAGCTACTGCTGTTTCTGTACTGTATGTGCATTGTCAGGTAAGTGTGAGTAAGATAAACCCATTCCTTTACAGATTATAAATAGAGCCAATATAAATAGCTACACATTGCATGAAACAGATAGAAGCATAAAAAGAGAGACAAAAACAGGTAAACAGCAGTACAGCCCTAATTATCCCAAGCCAGACTCCACTCAAGTATTAACATCTGCTGTAATCACCACGATGCTGCCCTCTCAAACTGATGAGGCAGTCACACACATCAAAAATCAAATGAGTGAAGGAGTCTCTAAAGTCTTTTCTTCAAAAATATATTTGATATCCTGCCCAATCCTAATGGCTTTGATTTGGTCACTTTGCTTAAAATGAGCGAGTTGATGCTTTAAACATTTTTTTTTCCTTTTAGTGGGCAAAAGTATGGGTCCTTCATGCAATTTGTCATTGCCAATGTGTTAGAATAATAAACAACATTGGGTTTTGATAGTTCACTTGTTGCATTCTTTTGTGCCATTAGTCTATACCCATAATAGCCACAGAGTTCTGATTCTTGAATGAAGTCCAACTGAATGCAGTCTTCAGCTGTTGCTAGACCATGCACCTCAATGTCTGATGTGTTTTGCATTCTAAGATACTTACTATATCTGCACACCTCAGATGCAAACAGTTCGGATTTGACTTGCTTTAGACTTTCAGACAACTCCGAACAGTCTGTTCATTGTCTGCTGATCTTTTATTAAACAAAGTCTTGCAGCGTGCAGACACTCCTGACACAGAATCTTTTCTGCAACATTCTGTGTAAACTCTAGAAACTGTTGTGTCTGAAAATTCTATGAGACCAACGTCTAAAGTGTCTGAAGTAAATTTTTGTGAACTCACAAATAATTTCCTTGTTGTGTTTTGTTCCATTTAATTAAATTCATCAAGTTGTTTTAGCCATATACAGTACAGTACTGATGTTGGCTCGGCACTAGTCTTTTCTTCATCTCTGTATACTGACTCATCGTTCTTGCAGATAAAACCCAATATGGTTGCATTATAGGAAAACGTGGTTATGTGGTGGAAACCGTGTATTGCTGCCTAGTTTTCAGTTGGCAGAGGGAACAGCAGTGTTTAATTTTGTGGTGCTGGAGTTACTGTTCCCGATCCATACTGACTGACATCTCTCAGTTAGGAAGTCCAGGATCCAGATGCTGGGGGAAGTATTGAGGCCCAACGGGATCAACTTCCTGATCAGGTGCTGAGAAATAGTGGTGATAAATGATGAATTTTATTTTATACTGTAGGAATCCTGTTTTTGATGGCTTCCTCGTTTTCCTATGTTTTTCTTCTTCTTTGACATCCCTACTGACAGTAAATTCTCAAAGCTTTGCTTAAATTGTGGTCTCTGAATCATAGATCTGATGAGCTTTTAGAACAGTCTCAGGCAGTGTTGCACACTTATTTAGCGAGTGGGACCACAACCCAACTATCTCACCATTTAATGAGGCTCCAGTTTGGCAACATCAATGTGAGCTTTCCTGTGAAATATGATTCAGCAAATTTACAGCTTCATTTTTAGATCCCTGGTTAACGAGGAGCGAGACCAGTCAATTCACAATCAATAGCAATCTGTGGCTGTTGCTGTGAGGCGTTGTTGCAGTGTCTCATGGGAACCCTGATGCAGAAGTAATAATGAAAGCAGGAGTACGATGGGAGTAACATTCTGTACTCTGTCCATAAGATGAGGTGGAAATAAAGATTGAAAGATTTCACTTAGATGGAAATAAAGCCAGACATTGCTGTGTAAGCCTGCTTTCCAAAAGGTCTGGAGAATAAGATTTAAATTGCTTGGAAAAGAAGGTTGTAGTGATTGAAATATAAAAGTCAGCACTAATTATAAAGTGGATGGCAAACTGTGAATTGCCATATCATCATAGTAGACGTGCAGATACAAAACCCAGAACCAGGTGGTCTGTGCAGAAAGGTTTAGACATGGATTTCAACAAGATAATTTGCCAAGTTTACTCAACTGACGAGCAAATCAACTAATGTGTCAACTTTATTATATATTATATCTATTATATTAACCAGTGGGGGGCCGTGCATTTGGTACCTGGGCCTTCAGTGAGGACTTAAGCGACTTAATCCACCTCTTAATACCACCACTATTACGTCGTGACTATAGAAACCATCAATAGAATAGAAAAATGCATTCTAACAACGCATGGCATTACAGAGAGAGAGAGAGAGAGAGAGAGGCATTTTACATGTGGAGGGTGAATACCATTTTACTAGAGCAAGAAACCCAGTGAAGACAACTCAAAACCTCTACACTAAAACCACAACCACCTACATCATTTGGAGAAGTTCAGATATATTTATTTAATAACATGACAAAAACCTTAAAAATTTAAATAAAATCCAACCTACTCACCAGAGATAAAAAATGACCAAAAATTTGGTGCCAAAGGCCTTCAGCTGGCACGCTTTACATTTCAAGTCAAGTCAAGTCAAGTCAAGTTTATTTGTATAGCGCTTTTCACAACAGACATTGTCTCAAAGCAGCTTTACACAAATCAACAGTGAAGGTGAATGGTGTGAATTTGTCCCTGATGAGCAAGCTGTGGCGACTGTGGCAAGGAAAAACTCCCTTAGATGTTATGAGGAAGAAACCTTGAGAGGAACCAGATTTCATGTCAGTTCTTCACTAGTCTTCAGTAACTTTACCAAATTGTACAATAAGCTTACTTTTAAAAAGCTTGGAGACATCTTACAAGCCCATGTACAAGCATTGGTGGTTCAGTGTTAAAATTCTCCCCTGCCACATGGGATCAATGCTTGGCCAATGCACCTTCAGTTTATAAGAGGCTTTTTTGGCAAATGCCTTCAGCTGGCAAGCTTTTCATTCCATGTAAGTTCTTTACTAGTCTTCAGTTTCTTTACCAAATGGTACAATAAGCTATTGTACAAGAATTGTACAAATTGTACAAGAAGCTCGAAGACATCTTACAAGCCCATGTGCAGGCATTGGTGGCAAACGCCTTAAGGTGGCAAGTTTTGCATTCAATGTCAGTTCTTCCGTAGTCTCTTGTTACTTTACCAAAAATTGGTTGGCAAAAGCCTTCAGCTGGCAAGCTATACATTCCTTGTCAGTTCATCACTAGTCTTAAGTAACTTTACCAAATTGTACGATAAGCTTACTTTTAACAAGCTCGGAGACAAATTACAAGCCTGTCTGCAGGTGTTGGTGGTTCAGTGGTAGAATTCTCACCTGCCAAGCAAGAGGCCAGGGTTCTAATCCAGCCCAATGCATATCCAGCTTTTACTTGACTATTTTGGCAAATGCCTTCAGCTGTCAAGCTTTTCATTCCATGTCAGTTCTTCACTAGTCTTCACTAACTTTACTAAATTGTACAATAAGTTTACTCTTAGCGGGCTCAGAAACATCTTTCAGTCCAATCAACAGGCATTGGTGGTTCAGTGGTAGAATTCTTGCCTGCCACACGGGAGGTCTGAGTTTGATTCCCGGCCAATACACAGCAAAATGTTAAACAGGCTTTTTTGGCAAATGCCTTCAGCTGCAAAATGTTTTATTTCATGTCAGTTATTCACTAGTCTTGAGTAATTTGACTAAATTGTACAATAAGCTTACTCTTAGCGAGCTCTGAGACATCTTTCAGGCTAATCTGCAGGCATTGGTGGTTCAGTGGTAGAATTCTTGCCTGCCACGCGGGTGGCCCGGGTTCGATTCCCGGCCAATTCATATAAAGCTTTAACTTGGCTCTTTTGACAAATGCCTTCAGCTGTCAAGCTTTTCATTCCATGTCAGTGCTTCACTAGTCTTAACTAACTTTACCGAATTGTACAATATGTTTACTCTTAGCGAGCTCAGAAACGCCTCTGCAGGCATTGGTGGTTCAGTGGTAGATTTCTCGCCTCCCACGCGGGATCCCCGGCCAATGCACATCGAGCTTTTAATAGGCCTGTTTGGCAAATGCCTTCAGCTAACAAGCTTTTTATTTCATGTCATTTCTTCACTAGTCTTCAGTAACTTGACTAAATTGTAAAATATACTTACACTTAGCGAGCTCAGAACCATCTTCCAGGCCAATCTGCAGGCATTGGTGGTTCAGTGGTAGAATTCTCGCCTCCCATGCGGGAGCCCCGGGTTCGATTCCCGGCCAATGCACATCCAGCTTTTAATAGGCTTTTTTGGCAAATGCCTTCAGCTGGCAAGCTTTTCATTTCATCAGTTCTTCACTAGTCTTTACTAACTTTACCGAATTGTACAATATGTTTACTCTTAGCGAGCTCAGAAACATCTTTCAGGGCAATCTGCAGGCATTGGTGGTTCAGTGGTAGAATTTTTTCCTGCCACGCAGGAGGCCTGGGTTCGATTCCCTGCCAATGCACAGCAAATTGTTAAAGAGGCTTGCTTGGCAAATGCCTTCAGCTGCCTAGCGTTTTTTTTCATGTCAGTTATTCATTCGTCTTCAGTAACTTGACTAAATTGTACAATAAGCTTACTCTTAGCAAGCTCCGAGACATCTTTCAAGCTAATCTGCAAGCATTGGTGGTTCAGTGGTAGAATTCTCACCTGCCACGCTGGAGGCACGAGTTCGATTCCCAGCCAATGCATATCCCGCTTTTACTTGGCTATTTTGGCAAATGCCTTCAGCTGTCAGGATTTTTATTCCATGTCAGTTCTTCACTAGTCTTCACCAGATTATACAATAAATTTACTCTTAGCAAGCTCAGAAACATCTTTCAAGCCAATCTGCAGATATTAGTGGTTCAGTGGTAGAATTCTTGTCTGCCACGCAGGAGGCCATGGTTCTCATCCCAGCCAATGCACAGCAAGATATTAAAGAGGCTTGTTTGGCAAATGCCATCAGCTTCCTAGCGTTTTATTTTATGTCAGTTGTTCACTAGTTTTCAGTAACTTGACTAAATTGTACAATAAGCATATTCTTAGCAAGCTCAGAGACATCTCTCCGGCCAATCTACAGGCATTGGTGGTTCAGTGGTAGACTTCTCGCCTCCCACGCGGGAGCCCCGGGTTCGATTCCCGGCCAATGCACATCCAGCTCATAATAGGCTTTTTTGGCAAATGCCTTCAGCTGGCAAGCTTTTCATTTCATCAGTTCTTCACTAGTCTTTACTAACTTTACCAATTTGTACAATATGTTTACTCTTAGCGAGCTCAGAAACATCTTTCAATCTAATTTGCAGTCATTGGTGGTTCTCACCTGACCACGCGAGGGGTCCGGGTTTAATTTCCGGTCAATGCGCAGCAAGATATTAAAGAGGATTGTTTGGCAAATGCCTTCAGCTGGCAGGCTTTTTACTTCATGTCAGTTCTTCACTAGTATTCAATAACGTCACCAAATTCTACAATAACTACACTCATATTAAGCTTGGAGACATCATTCCAGACAATCTGCAGGCATTGGTGGTTCAGTGGTAGAATTTTTGCCTGCCACACGGGAGACCCGGGTTTGATTCCTGGTCAATGCACAGCAAGATATTAAAGAGGCTTGTTTGGCAAATGCCTTCAGCTGGCAAGCTTTTTATTTCATGTCATTTCTTCACTAGTCTTCAGTAACTTGACTAAATTGTAAAATATACTTACACTTAGCGAGCTCAGAGACATCTTTCAGGCCCATGTGCCGGAATTGGTGGTTAAGTGGTGTAAACCAGTGAATATTGGTACACACTGATTTATTATTGTTCTTGTATTTAAATAGGCTTGTATGACAAGTGCCTTCAGCTTGCAAGCATTACATTCCATGTCAGTTCTTCCTTGTTCTTCAGTCATTTTGCCAAATGACACAATATGCTTACCCTTAATGTGCTGCTTATCTAATCTGCATAAGTATATGCTCTAAATCTCAGCAACATAGTTTCATTGGTGGATTTTTCATGTGCAGTGCTGGACTGCTGGGTCAAATTGCTGGTCAACACAGTTCACTATTTCAATTGAACTATTAGCGAAGTGCTTCCAACCATGATACTTCAACCTGATAATTACAAGTGAAAGGTGCTCCATTTTAAGTCCTAAGCCGGGTTTGATTCCCAGCCAATGCACAGCTAAATTTTAAAGAGGCGTGTCTGGCAAATGCCTTCAGCTGGCAAGTTTTGCATTCCATGTCAGTTCTTCCCTAGTCTTCATTTACTTTACCAACAATTGGGTGGCAAATGCCTTCAGTTGGCAACTTTACATTCCATGTCAGTTCTTCCATAGTCTTCAGTAAATTTGGCAGATTGTACAGTAGACTTACTCTTAACGAGCTTGGAGACGTCTGTCAGGCCCATGTGCATGCATTGGTGTTTAAGTGGTAGAATTCTCAACTGCCATAATTTTAAAGAGGCTTGTATGGCAAGTGCCTTCAGCTGGCAAGCTTTACATTCCATGTCAGTTCTTCCTTGTTCTTCAGTAATTTTTCCAAATTTGCTAAAAATTAGTCAAACCTTAATGTAGGTTAGCAAGTTGGAAGAAGCTGGTACAAATTGACATCAACAATCAGTCATGGGGTGATGCTGGTGTGTTCACAGGAATCTATGAACTGCAAAATCTGCTTTTGGAGGAATTCAATGCTGTTCAATTACACTGGAGGCTTTTACATAAGGTGCTTTTTGTCCATTTAACAGACTCACTTCAAGGTTACTAGATTGATTATTTTCATCCAGGTGTTGCAGGTAAGCATGTTGCTGCATCAGTATTTTAGTTTTAAAAACATTGTTCCCAATGAATAACTTTAACAATGGTAATTACAGTTTTGAGTTTATGCCACTATTTGTATACATTGTACACTCTAATAATATGCTTTTATTAATCAGGACATGCCACCATTAGTGACATGTTCAGCTGACCATTCTGACACTAAATTATCATTTAGCATGTACTTTCAATTCTCAGTGTGAAGGTTTGGGAATTTTTAATAATTAAACTATAGTACATGTCAAGTCAAGTAGGCTCTATTGTCATTCCAACCATATACAGTCAGAGGTGGGAAGTAACGAAGTACAAATACTTTGTTACTGTACTAAAGTAGATTTTTCTGGTATCAGTACTTTACTCCACTATTTATTTTTCGGACAACGTTTTACTTGCACTCATTAAATTTGTACACAAATATCTGTACTTTCTACTTCTTACATTTTCAAACCAGCCTTGTTACTTTTAGTATTATTTCTTCTCATAGAGCGCTGTATCCAGCCTATTAACCAATCATTGTGCGGCTTTCACCATATCACTGGTGTGTTATTCCCTATCTATCAGACGTAGACGTAGGCATGCGGAGCAAACAATAAACAAGGCAACAAGAGGAAGAGTTAATGTAAATTCAGAGGGAGTCACCGATGTGAAAATAAATAAAACAAAGACATTCCTCAACACCAATGGCCATATATAAGGGAGATGTTCAAAATTATCGGTGTAAAAAAGTGTTGGCTTTCAATAATTCGCAGTCAAATTTGAGAAAGCACATACAGGTAATCTAACGTTTTATTGTTATATCTTTCTTGTTATAAACCATTTTAATATTTACGTTTTTTCCCTACAATTTTGTTTGTCTTTTATATAAGGAATGCTGCCACATGTAATTTTTTTTAATAAGGATTCTTAATTCTTAATGTTCTTAATTTCTGTAGTATGTAGCTGTCATTTGAAATCTGAGGTTTAGTCAGATAGTTTCTATATGTTGTAGAAAAGAGAACATATATATATATACACACACACACACACACACACACACACACACACACACACACACACACACACACACACACACACACACACACACACACCCAAGTATTGGGACACCTGACCTTTCCTGCTATATGTGGTTATTTTCCAAACAAATCTGGAGGCACATAATTCTACAAGATGTATATAGATGCACTATAATACAATTTAGCATTTTTTTTAACTTGGAAACCCAAAACCTGTTCCAGCATTGCGATGCCCCTGTGCACAAAGTAAGCTCCTTTAAGATCTGGTTTACATGCTTTGGAGAGAAAGATCTTGAGTGGCCTGCTATAGAGCTCTGATCTCATCACTACTGGACACCTTTGGGATAAAATGGAACGCTGAATGCACTCCAGGCCTCCTCACCTACATCAGTACCTGCCTTTCGTAACACCCTTGTGGCTGATGAACACAAATATCCATAAACACACTCCAAATATCTAGTGGAACATCTTCCTAGAAGAGTGGAGGGAATTATATGGGACTAAATGTTAAATTTAATGCTCAAAAATTACATACCGTACTTATGACCAGGTGACCCAATACTTTTAGAAATATAGTGTGTAATATATATATATATATATATATATATATATATATATATATATATATATATATATATATCTTCTTCTTCTTCTTTCGGCTGCTGCCATTAGGGGTCGCCACAGCGGATCATCCGTCTCCATACCACCCTGTCCTCTACATCTGCCTCTTTTACACCAACTACCTGCATGTCTTCCCTCACCACATCCATGAACCTCCTTCTTGGCCTTCCTCTTTTCCTCCTACCTGGTGGCTCCATTCTCAGCATTCTTCTACCAATATAATTCATGTCCCTCCTCTGAACATGTCCAAACCATCTCAATCTCGCCTCCCTCACCTTGTCACCAAAACATCCTACATGCGCTGTCCCTCTAATAAACTCATTTCTAATCTTATCCATCCTCTAAATCACAATATCATCCGCAAACATCATAGTCCAGGGAGACTCCTGTCTGACCTCGTCCATCAACCTGTCCATCACCACTGCAAACAGGAAAGGGCTCAGGGCCGATCCTTGATGCAGTCCAACCTTCACCCTAAACCAGTCTGTCGTACCTACTGCACACTTCACTGCTGTCACACTGTCCTCATACATGTCCTGCACCACCCTCACATACTTCTCTGACACACCTGACTTCCTCATACAATACCACAACTCCTCTCTTGGCACCCTGTCATACGCCTTCTCTAAATCCACAAATACACAATGCAATTCCTTCTGTCCTTCTCTATACTTCTTCATCAACATTCTCAAAGCAAATAAGGCATCTGTGGTGCTCTTCCTTGGCATGAAACCATACTGTTGCTCACAGATGGTCACCTCTTCTCTCAGCCTGGCTTCCACTACTCTTTCCCATAACTTCATGGTGTGACTGATCAACTTAATTCCCCTGTAGTTACTGCAGGTCTGCACATCTCCTTTATGCTTAAAGATCGGTACCAGCACACTTCTTCTCCATTCCTCAGGCATCTTCTCACCTTCCAAAATCCTGTTAAACAATCTGGTCAAAAACTCCACTGCCATCTCTTCTAAACATCTCCACGCTTCTACCGGTATGTCATCTGGTCCAACCGACTTTCCACTCTTCATCCTCTTAATCGCTGCTCTCACTTCCTCCTTACTAATCCTATCTACATCCTGCTTCACCAACTCCACATCATCCAACCTTCTCTCTCTCTGATTTTCCTCATTCATCAGCCGCTCAAAATACTCCCTCCACCTTCTCAACACACTCTCCTCACTAGTCAACACATTTCCCTCTCCATCCTTTACTGCTCTAACTTGCAGTACATCCTTTCCAGCTCGGTCCCTCTGCCTGGCCAATCTGTATAAATCCTTTTCTCCTTCCTTAGTGTCCAACCTCTCATACAGCTCCTCATATGCCTTTTCCTTGGCTTTCGCCACATCCCTCTTAACCTGCTGCCGCATCTCCTTGTACTCCTGCCTACTTTTCTCATCACTCTGTCTATCCCACTTCTGTTTTGCCAACCTCTTTCTCCTTATGCTCTCCTGCACTTCCACATTCCACCACCACGTCTCCTTGTCTTTCTTTCTATTTCCAGATGTCACACCGAGTACTTTTCTAGCTGCCTCCTCATCACTCCTGCAGTAGTTGCCCAATCATCCAACACCTCCTTAACACCACTGAGCCTCTCTCTGACCTCTTCCCTGAACCTCACACTACACTCTTCCTCCTTCAGTTTCCACCATCTTATCCTTCTTTCAGTCCTCACTCTCCTCCTCTTCTTCTTCGCCTCCAAAACCATCCTACAGACCACCATCCAAGGCTGTCTAGCTACACTGTCCCCTGCCAACACCTTACAGTCTCCAATCTCCTTCAGGTTGCATCTCCTGCATAGCACATAGTCCACCTGTGTGCACCTTCCTCCACTCTTATACGTCACCCTATGATCCTCCTTCTTCTTAAAATAAGTGTTCACCACTGCCATTTCCATCCTTTTAGCAAAATCTACTACCATCTGCCCTTCCACATTCCTCTCCTTAAAACCATACCTACCCATCACCTCCTCGTCACCTCTGTTCCCTTCACCTACATGCCCATTAAAGTCTGCCCCAATCACCAACCATCCTTTCCTAGGTACACCATCTACCACTTCATCTAATTCACTCCAGAATCTTTCCTTCTCCTCCATCTCACAGCCAACTTGTGGAGCATAGGCACTGATGACATTTATCATCATCCCTTCAACTTCCACCTTCACGATCATCACCCTATCAGAAACTCTCTTCACCTCCACTACACTCTTACTGTACTCTTCCTTCAGAATCACCCCTACACCATTTCTCTTTCCATCCACACCATGATAAAACAGTTTAAATCCACCTCCAATGTTCCTGGCCTTACTCCCTTTCCACTTGGTCTCCTGAACACACAGCATATCTACCTTTTTCCTCTCCATCATATCAGCTACCTCTCTCCCTTTCCACGTCATAGTACCGACATTTAAAGTACCAACCCGAACCTCTACTCTCCTACACTGCTCCTTTCCCTGCCGTCTCTGTAGACGTCTTCCTCCTCTCCTTCTCCTCTGTCGGCCAACAGTAGCCCAATTTCCACCGGTACCCTGTCGGCTAACGATAACTGTGGCGGTCGTTGTTAAGCCTCGACCGATCCGGTATAAAATTCTCATTTGTGATCCGCACATTTGATTTGGCACATGTTTTACGCTGGATGCCCTTCCTAACGCAACCCTCCCCATTTACCCGGGCTTGGGACCGGCACTAAGAATGCACTGGCTTGTGCCTCCCTAATGGCTATATATATATATATATATAAAAATTAATTATGTCATCTTAGTCTTTTCTCTGCTTATATTCTATATAATGGTTGTTCAGCCTGGATACATTCAGTTTTTGTATTAATACAAAGATATAATGTGAGGTTCAGTTACCAGCGTGACACTAAAACAGGTAGTAGTAACAGCTACTTTTTGCTTAAGTACATGTCAGAGCCCAAACTTCTTCTTCCAAACTTGAGTAAAAAAGTGTAGTCAGTACTTCAACTCTTACTGGAGTCTTTTAAAACATGAGTATCTGTACTTCTACTTAAGTAAACGATGTATATACTTTTGCCACCTCTGTATACAGTGCAGTTAACAGTAAAACAAAACAAGATAGAACTAAACAAAACTCTAAACTAACAATACAAACTGCTCATCTGCAACATTAAATGCAAAAACAAACAAAAAAGAAAAACAACAGAATAATACAAGGAGACACAGTATACTGTACACACAGTAACTGTCAAAAACTGTAAACACTGTGACACTTTGGTGCCGACAAGTGAGGTACAGAAGGTTGTGCACGTGGATTGTTCATATAAAAATTTAAAATAAATACTGTACATTTAAACTTTTGGTTTACTCTAAACATTCAACAAAAGGGCATATGGACAAGAGCAATGTTTATTAATTGTATAGGATGTCTTTGGATGCAGCAGCATGACATTTTTCCTTTACTTGAACTAGGAGACCCAAACCTGTTCCAGCATGATGAAGACTTTTCAGTACATTATGGTTAAATAGAAATATTTGGATTTTCCAGAAAATAGATATGCAGCATTAAGGACCTGAAGTTTGATATTCTAATCAAAATAGCAATTCTACTTATGTATACTTATGAATATGTATATCAAGTACTTTTGTCTCAATATAAAAAACTTTCTTTTGGCTTCTCCCATTAGGGGTCGCCACAGCGGGTCATCCGCATGTTTTATTTGACATGTTTTTACACTGGATGCCCTTCCTAACGCAACCCTCCCCATTTATCCGGGCTTGGGACCGGCACTGAGAGTGGCTGGGGTTGGTTCCCTGACCGGGGATCAAACCCGGGCTTCAGCGGTGAGAGCGCCGCATCCTAACCACTAGACCACCAGGGACTTTTTTCTCAATATAATATGTGCATATACTGTACCCCATCATTTGTACTATTCAGATTGTAATTCGGCTTTAAGGCACATAAATAAGCATATTTCAGTATAAGTTTTGTACAATATGTATGGTAAAAAAAGTGCTGTTGCTGTTATGTTTTCCTTACAGTTTAATGTTTCTAATGGGAAAAATATTTAGCAATTATCTTCAGCAGATTCACGCTTTAATTCTAATTCCACCAGTTTAGAATAGAACAGTCTGTTTTGTTTCATTTATCTATAATAATCAAATATACCAATATTGACACCAACAACAATTTGCACATTTAATCTTGACCTGGCCCAAAAAGTGAGTTTCTTTGCTTTTGATAATTTGTTAAATAAATGTATACAAAAACAACAAATCATTCTTTCCTACCAATTACACTGATCCAAATAACCCTGCTGAGTTACAAAGCAAGAGGTGACCCATCAGCATAAATCATATCCTCACCATTCGAATAATGTGCACACTTGTCATAAGGCTGATGAGGCTGAGCATTTGCAACACACCCTTCCAGATCGATTGCGCATTGTTGCTTTCCTAATGCCATTTACAGGCAGAAATAAATCAATTCCAGGCCTAATGCTTAAATGTATTTGTTTTCAGGAGTTAGGCAAATGTGCATGGAGATAAAAATTATTTATGACAGCATTGAAAAATCTTGCTTGGAGACTCTCAGAGTGTGAACACATGCATAACCACTCATGATAATCCAGTGTAAAAACAATTAACTTATTAATACACTTTACTTGCTCTTTCCACTGTAATGCAAGCAATTGTAATGCTTACAATAAGCAGGTTTTAAACTGCACAATATGCAAACATGACTGCACCAGACTCACCTGTCTCTAACACATGCGCACAACACACACACACACATATATATATTTATACAAAAATATCAGGTGACATTCATTGAAAGACAACAACACCGTGTTGAATATTTGTGTTTCAACTGAGTAATCAAAAATGAACCAAATTTGTCTAGTGAATGTTTGCACTCTGAGTTCCATATTCAAGCCTCTGAAAGAGAGTGAGCCTTGATGACATCAATAAAACACCACATCCAACTGCTGTAGCCAAGAGATGATTTCTATTACCTTGTCAGTGAAAATCAATGACCTGTGAAAAACTTGACTCAGAACCTCATAAATCCCACATCAGCTGCATTCTCTGGAACCGCACATGAAAACTGTAATGATTTACCCTCTTATCTGGTGTATTCCAAAAGTGGCAGCAAGTGACCTTTATTATAAATGCAGTCAATTAACTTTTTTTTGTTTTTTCTGAAATTTACTTCATTAGTTTTCCACTGGAGCCGTGAGAGTAATAATCCTAACAAGTACACATAAACGTTGCGTAAAACCACATCAATCCATGAAAACCTGGCAACCACAGAACTACACAATGGGTTGTCCAGAGCATCAACATAAACAGCTGCATGACCATTTAAAGAATACATGTAACTTTCTTTACTTAAATATTGATGCGAATTTTGTCTCCAAATGTTAAAACTTTTAAATCTTATTTGACCTATTTGTAGCACTATGAACCTTGTAGCCTCTGTCTAAAATAAGACACAAACTGTTCATTAAACCTGCCTTTTCTCAAAACTTATAAAGGTAGTTTATATTCAGAAATTTCCATTTTTAGGCAAAAGCTTTAACCATAAATATAAAGTATAAATGAGTGATCACCATTACACTCTGAGTTTTATTCAGTACCTTTATATTTCAAATTTGTCCATGTAATATAAAACATTTTTTTATAAAATCTCTTTATCCTATTTTTCTTTGACCCACATTTTATACTGAGCTTTGTGTAACGGTCCAGGCAGAATCCCAGAGTATCGGACTTTAAACTTTGAAGTGACATTTATAATTGCTGGATTTAAAAAAATAAAAAAGCAGCCATAAAACATTTTATGTTTGTATAATTCGCATATTTTTTTATAGTAACTGTCAAAACACTTGCTCTTTTATTTGCCTTTCTTTTGGTCTGCAGCATAATGTATTAGACTGCTTTCTTATATTCTGCTGATATTGCAGACAGCCCTATTAATTAAAACTTTCTGCAGAATAGGTGAATGTAATACACTCAGTACTAAGAGGAATTGCATCCTGAATTCACAGATGTGCAGGACGTCAAATAGCTATTGTTTATTAAATATTACCACAGTAGCTAAACAAAGAAGGTAGTGTGAGTAACAGGAAATTTAAGTTTTATATTGAAATTAATTATCGTGGGAAATAACACTTTATTTTCTCATTGGCAGAGGACATTTATATGCATTTTATGATCACATAAATTCTGTAAAATGGGTGTGTGCATGTCGTATGGAAAATACGATATAGAATGTTGCTGGCTAAAATCACATCCGATTGCCTGTTGTCTATTACTTTAGTCTATACTGTTACTCACAGTTCAAAATCATCTCACATTCCCTGTAATAAGAAAACAAAGGCAATGGGTTAAGGTGAGCCTTTCACATTTTTGTTGTGTTTTTGTTAGTGTATCAAAAACAAAGTGTCAACTTTTCTTTCTTAAGTTATTTTACATACATATTTATTTATTTATTGCTATAGACACATTGAATTGCATTTTTCATGTCTTGTTTAGCTATCATTTTCTGTAGTTAAGATGTGTATTTTCTTCGTCTTATCTGCCTAAACCAATTTCAAGCTTGAAGTAAGTAAAATGCTTAGAAATAATTAATAAAATTGTATCTCTTATTATAATCTCATGAGAAACATTTGCTGGTTTAAGATCACTGACGTGTTCATTAAGTACAATGGGGCGGTTAGACTTAAACCAAACATACTGTAGGAAATCAATTTTTACATTTTGTGTAAAATTCATGTTTATTTTGTAATATCATTAAATGACGTTCATAATATTCGGTGCAGCAGTGGAACACGCTTTTCAAACGTTTTTTTTTTTTTTTGCCTTAGCTTATATCTATAATGTCCATTAGATAGCCTAAAATATAAGCATTAGATTTGGAACAATGATAAACACTCGAATTGTTCACATGCTCTGTGAAGCAGCAATGTTTTACTAGCTGTTAAGTCATTGTGTGTGATCAGTGAGTACCTTGAAACAGAGCGATTAGCAGATGGCGTTCGATTGAGTTGCAGTCCAGGGGTCATAAACCCACCATCAATCAGTCCATTAACGGCCCTGTAGCTCAGCCTTCTCAGTGTCCACCACAGTGCTGAGAAAAAAACTTGATAACACTAAGTATTCCAGCACAATTTAACACAAAGTATCTGTTATATGTCTATTATTTCTTATTATTCTTTGAATTAGTTGGTTTTGAAAAGAGAGGCAAGAATGCTGATACCTTTTGACCTCCTATTATAACTCCAATCATTCGGATTAGAGGTTTGATTCTGAATATTAGTAAAAATATACCACATGCTTGGATGATTATGAAATACAACAGTGATTCAGTATAATTACAATATATCATATAATATTTGAGCTTACAACACATTCCTAACCTACCTTGCAACACAGCTTAGCAAAAAATACAAATAAATAAATAAATAAATGGCAAGAGCTAGGAGAGAATTGTGATGAACAGACAGATTTCCACTGCATACATTGTGTCTGCTAATCCAGACAGATTTGCATTGCGTGTGAGGTTTAAAAATTTTACTTCCATCATCTGCATTAGGCATAAAACTTTTATTAGTAATTAACTTGCCTGAATGTTTTTCAATTTGCATTGTATTGATTGTATTGTATTTTTCTTCAACAGTGCTGCTAGTTCTAAAGGGTTTAAAGCTTTTTCAAGATATAGCCTGTTTGATGAGTAAAGTGTTTCTTACAAATTTGCAAACACAACACTATTGGTACTTCTTCTTGGACCAGTGTATAAAATGCATAGTAGTTTTTATACTATGTTACAAAGTCCCTACCACTTAAAAACTCTGAGATGTAGTGGCCTAATTCATTTATTATAAATTAATATTATAATATAATTAATTATAATATAATTTATGACATATGTATACTTTCTTTCAGTTTCTCTCATTAGGGGGCGCCACAGCGGACCATCCGCATGTTTGATTTGGCACATGTTTTTATGCTGAATGCCCTTCCTAACGCAACCCTCCCCATTTATGCGGGCTTGGGACCGGCACTAAGGCTTGTGCAACCCTAATGGCTTGGGTTGGTTCTCTGACCGGGGATCGAACCCGGGCCGCATCCTAACCACTAGACCACCAGGGAACCCAATTTATTAAATATGTATAATTAATAATAAATAAATTACATTGGTAACTTAAATTTGAGTCCCTTTTTTTCTGTTGATTACTTCCATAACGGAATTGGAAAGTACACACCCTGAATGTGACAATGAAGAGTCATAGTTATTCTTTATTGACAGTGGTAATGGTGTATTTCCCTTCTGTATTCTAATCAATAGTTTTATTATTTAAAAATTTTTAGAAAAATCAAAAGAAAAATCATTGTTGACATTATTCGTTGTCTTTGATGTTTGTTTGTCCTTGCAAATCAGTGGCGGGCTCACATCAAAAGTGTTACAAACACATCCATCTTGAGTGTTAATGATATTAAAGATACACTTCACCTTTCCAATTAAAGAGGGGAAGTTAGAGCTCTCACCAGGCATTGGAGAGATGATTAATTTGTCACTGCTGAGAACTGTGGGCTGCTCTCTTCATAATAGGATCTCTCATTATTCCATACTCTCACTCTCTCTCTCTCTTTTTGTGTGTGTCTCTCATATTTATTTGTTGTGAGACTGCAAAGAAAATTGAAATTTAGAAGGTCAGGTTGGCATGTTTTTCTTTTTTTTTTTTTTTATCTGTCTTGAATAATAACTTTGTCTAAAAGAAGACAGTTGTATTTGCTCCAGCAAAATACGCTTTCTAAAGAAATTTGTATATACTGTACCTGTACATGAAAAAAAAAAAATGCCATGGTTGGTGTAAATGTACTGTTAATTGTATGTTGGCAAGTATTGTGTATATTGAGATTTGCAAGGCCATTGAAGCAGTAGTCTTAATAAAAGTTAAAACAGGGAACAAAGATTGGAGGATAAATGTGAGGGACATTAGGAAGTTGTGTGTATGTTTTCTAGAGATGCAAAGCCAGCAATAAAAGCTGAAATGGTAAATAGCTAAGTGGTATTCATTTGTAAAAGGTGTAGTCATTGCAGTGCATTTTTGTTGCACCCGCATGAATTTCACCTTGATTTTAAACCTAAAAGCATTAAGAAAAAAATATACTCTGCCCGGGTCCACTAGTGCAACATCAAGCTCTGTTCAGGAGGAAATCCAGCAGGCACTTATGTCTTAGGTGAGGTGTTGACCAACCTGTGTGCAGGTACAGCCATCATCCAGCATCTTTTCAAATCTGAGTCCTCAAATGCAGCATCCAGCCACTGAAGCTTTCACTCTGCCTTGCATGAACCCAGCCAATGCTAGTAGTATTGAAATATGGTTATTTATGTGCTGCTGGCTGCACATTCAAGCCCTACTGACCAATTAGCCGTCAACTAGCCAGAAATGCTATCGTGTTGTGAATAAGGCTTTTCAGAAGCATGCAGAACTAATAGTCGACTAGCATCGCTGATGCTTCCTGGATATGCCAGTAGGAGAGTGCGGAATAGTTGTTTATATTCCTACAGAGATTGCTTGACATCTGCAAAAGGTGGCTGGGTTTAGCAAAGCATGAGTGAAGGATATTCACTATTCACCCTAACCCTAACCCTAACCTATCTGCCACCTCCTGTAGGAAGGGTTTCATAGATACATATGCTATGTCATGTGATTTAATTAGATTTGTTTTACTTAATTTTTATTTTGACCATATTTTAAATTCTACCAGTAAAAGTCTCTTCTTTATTTAAGTCATTTTTTTTAGATTTTATTCTGCATTAACCTTTAGGTACAATTAAAATTGAATTCACCATCCTCACAAACTTTTCCACTTCTGACAAAAATGCTGTTTCTCTGGTCTCAACTCATGTGGTGTGTTTGATCTACTGGAATAAGTTAATTGTCAAACAAAAAAGTTGTGAGCTGCTCATTTTCAACTCTCACTATCCTATATTAGAATGAGACATTCAATAATCCTGATAGATGAACATTTTAGGACATAGACATCTCGTCTGTGTGACACAAACAAGGCCAGTGCTTACATTAGATGTTGGAGAAAATGCAGTGAACTGTTTCCTGTTTAAATACATGACAATGTCAGAAGCACTTAACTGGAACTGCGAGGTCTGGCTGAAGCTAGCAAGCAGAAATGAAAGACATTATGTGAAAGCATTCTTGACACCATGGATATACGAGCTAACCTGTTTACCCGTCCCACATTCAGATACATGCTTTCTCTGTTTCTCTCATATCTAATCAGATTCAGCAGTTCCTGCTGGATGGCAGGAAGAGTCAGCATGAGTATGTACATGCACCCACTTGGGCTAATGCTGAAAGGAGCGTGAGTAAATATGTCAGCAGCTGTGGGATGAACAGTGTCGGTCGGATTAGATGGACTGTACAGTGTGGTTCAGACTGAATCATTAATCAGCCATGTGCACTAGCTATGTGCAACTACATAACTAAGGCAGATGTGATTCGCATATTGATGTTCATGGTCAACGATACCTTAAAATACATATGAAGCAGCCACCATCACGATGCTATATCGCGATTTACCCCTATTAGATGAATTTTTTTAGCAACGCAATCCATCGCGATACAAATGCCAAATTGTAGCTGATGCACATTTTTTTATATCGATGCATTACATCATTAACTTTTTTGCAGATTCACCGATGCGATCAGTTAATCTTACCATCTCTAATGTGCACAGATATTAAATATAAGTTATAAAAAAAAAAAAAAAAACAGGGTGGTGCGATAAATCACAATGTAAAGAAGTATTATTTTGACCACCGCAAAACCCCCAGTCTCACTCCACAAATTCAGCAGGTAAAGGTATATGAATGATGAACTGTGCTGATTGGTTTCTAATTAAGATTAACCACTATACTACATGGATGTGCACCCACTTTAACTACTGTATTTTCCGGACTATAAGCCGCTACTTTTTCCCACGGCTTAAACAACGAAGCAGTAAATTTATTGATTTTTCCTGGGTTTTTCCCGGTTTCACAAACTGCAAGCCAAAAAACTGAGCGACATAACATTAGACCAATTAAATTTCCGAACGGAAACTAAAAAATGCACTTCACTTGTGTTCTGAGCTGCACGGCATCGGGAGAAAAAACTTCCACCGATGGTGATTTTTAAACGCACGACGAAGCCAAATAAAAACTCTCAAAAAAAATAGTTGTAAAAGGAAGGAGGAAGACAGTGAACAATGACTTTCTTGGTCGGCAACTGTTTAGGAACAAACAGTTGTAACGAGTTGAGTCTGGGTGAAGGGAGAGCTTGCTAACTCCAGTTGCAACAGAAATCATATAAGCACAGACAGGTTTCCAAAACTCGTGCTTTTTTATTTTTCTTGGCAACAGCTTTACGGGTTAGTCAAAGAAACTTAATAAGCATCAGAAAATAATGAAATATTCCTCGGTCTTGCACACATGCAGTAATAGCGGAAAAATGCGGCGGCAGGCTATTCCCAAAATGCCGCTCTGCTCTTAAAGGAGCCACAACATATTTCACCCGTTACACAGTGTAACAGACACTGTCTTTCCTTAAAGCCTGTGTAAAGTTCATTAGTGTCAGTGGGTGCAGCTTATATTTGGGTGCGCTTAATAGTCCGGAAATTACGGTATACATTTATGAGATTTTTTTAAGGTACAAGTTTGTTCCTTTTATAACATTGTAGTAACTGGTTCCCTCACTAGTCTCTCATTTTCTTACTCTTGAAGAAAAAAAAAAACAGCTTGACATTTTTAAAAACGTCAAAAGTCATTTAAGTTAAAAGGCATGGGCATCAGAGGTCTTATTCAAAATGCTGAATAGAACTTTGTCACAGAAAAAATTGAATTAAAGAAAGATTGTTTATGTACTGTGTTAACCATACTACAAAAGCAGGTGTCACCATGCAAATGAGCATTACTATAAGCCGGTTTTGCGGTTATAGTTGCATTTATTTAAAATCAATCAACAGCTTTTGATCAATGAGTCTTGAGAATGTTATGCACACGATACATATCCCATATAATAGGAGATTACAGATGGCATATCCCACATAGCAGTTTTACTGCTATTGCAGCTTGCATACTTTCATACTCTACTTGACAAATGTACATAGGTTTATTTGTAATTCTTATATAGCTTCCTTATCTAAAAGCTCACCACACATACACATTTAGCACACTTCACCACGTGTACATATGAAGTGAGATTAGTGATAAGTGAGATTTCCCTCTGGCTCTTGCCTCTTCATTGCAGCAATACTCCATTCATATTCATGCACTGACATGCTATTTATAATACTCCATTCCTAAATTTGCAACTATTCTATGTGGGTCACATGAAACTCCAGGCATGTGGAGAAATACAAACAAATAACAGCATGTTTCATTCGAGTTCATTTGAGTATTTTTAGCATTCATACACACTGCAGTCTGTCTGCTGGGTCACCCTTGGCCAATCACAAAAACATCTTAACAAAAAAAACTCTTTCAAAATGTTCTCTCAACTCGGTTCTCCTAATCATGTTCCTATATTCATTTCGGATTGTAGCTATTTTTATAATTTTAGTAGTGATTGTATCTTTGTGCTCCGAATACCTGATGACAGGTAAACACAAATGAGAGCATTAATGAACATTTTAACGAGCATTAAAGATCATAGACAGCATGTATTGAGTCATAATATTTATATTAAGGATAAATAAATCATATTAGAGCAGAAGCATTTACTCAGTCAGAAGTAAAATCAGTTCAGAAGTGAAAATCATGTTTGTTAGCCCATTTTTGCATATCCTTATTGTTTTCTGATTTAGTTCACATTTAAACCGAGGTAAAGTGGTTATAGCTTTTATCCCACATTTTTGTCATGTTAAACTTCATACATCGCTAAATACATCTGAGATCAAAGAACATGTCCAAGATAATTTATTTGCGGTAATTATGTTCTGGCTAGTTAGGTTCTTTAAACATGCATGCAGACATGAAATGTACAGCAAGATTGAATAGTTTGAGATAATCGCACACTCGCATGGGGCTTGAAAACAGAGATTTTAGCATCATTCCACCACCTCGGTGCCAGAACAGAGAAGAGCCTTGAAGTATACTTACCTCTCATGCTGAGAGAAGGTGGTACCGGTCGAGCAGTGCTGCAAGTTCTCAGACAGCGTGGTGCAGTGCGAGATGTGATTAGGTCTCTGAGGTAAGAGGTGAGGTAAGCTGTACGTCAGGTGCAGAAGCTGCCTTTAAAAAACAGATGCATGAGTGCTGCCAGCATTGCTAAATGGACCATGTGCTGTGGTCTGATAAGACTAAGATAAAATTTTTTGGGCTCAGATAGTGTCCAGCATGGGTGGTGACAACCTGGTGAGGAGAAAATTGTGTCTGGCCTACAGTCAAGCATGGTGGTGGTTGCATCATGGTCTGGGGCTGCATGAGTGCTGCTGGTACTGGAGAGCTGGGTTCATTGAGGGGAAACATGAATTGCAAAATATACTATGACATTCAGAAGGAGAACATGATGCCCTCACTTCAGAAACTGGACCGAATGCCAGTTTCCAAAATAATAGCGACCCCAAACACACCACCAAGATGACTTTGCCTTGCTGAAGAAGCTAAATGTAAAGGATATTTAGTGGCCAAATATGTCTCCGGGCCTGAACACTGTTGAGCACCTGTGGGGCATCTTCAAGAGGAAGGTGGAGGAGCATCGTGTGTCTAACATCCAGCAGCTCATTATAGATGATGATGTCATTATAGAGGAGTGGAAGATAATCCCAGAAACAACCTGTGCAGCTCTGGTGAATTCTATGCCCAGGAGGATTAATGCAGTGCTACATAACAATAGTGCTCACACAAATATATGTGGACTATATAATGTGTTCTTTCATAGCTTGGATGTGTTCAGTATTTATGTACAATTTAATAATAGTTATGAAAAAAAACCAGGACAAGGACATGGTGTGTCCAAATGTTGTTGAACAGTACCCTATACTGTACTTGATGAGTCAAACTTTTAATATGAGGATCCAAAATCAGCTAAAGCTAAAAGATCCAGTCTATCCTTCATTACAAACTGAATTTGGAAAGCTCGCCATGTTTTTCTTAATTCTTCTCCAACAGGTTGCTCTGGTAGAGGACATGGCTACGACACATCTTCCGTATCAGGTTTACATGGAATAATCCTGCTCCCAAGCAGGTTTGAGTTTATAAACAGCGACCCCTAGATGAACCCCAGATAATGTCAAATCAACAACTATAAAATCCATTCCCAAATCTGAGTAACCCACGTACAACAAACACCCCCCCCGAAAATCTTTTTCAATGTTCAAGGTAAATATGAAGGGTCTGGGTTACTCTTAGCTTTTCTTCCAGTGTAATTTGTCGGAAAATTGAATTGAAAATTCCCTGCTTTTATTTGAATTACTTGATCAGGTCAATATGAAACATCACTAAAAACGAGATCAAGCACCTGCATTGAAGCCATTTTGAATCTTTTTTTTTTTTTTTCCTTTTATAGAATATTTTTATCTTTCTCTTTTGTCTTGCTTCACACTCTTATTCTCACCCTCACTTACTCTTGAAGCATAACGTAGTTGAGATAAATAGTTTTTATGTGCAAAGTATGACTGAAACGAGACTGTGTTTTTTTTTGTTTTTTTTTTTTAAGTTATCATGGGTATTGTTTTCATCCTCTCTTTCTGTCTCTTTGCGTTTAATCTATCTCTCCCACTCTGTCTTGTGCTGCCTCTTGCCTCTCTTGTCAGTTTGGAATTCTGGGCCACAGCTTCCTTTGAAGCTTCTCTATTCTTATGCATATCAGCATGGAGATTAAAGTCCAAAACACCTTTCTTTATACTTGCTGTGTGTGTGTGTCTGCTGTGCATGAGGATGGTGATGATTTGAGTTGGTAGGAGAAGAGTGCCTGCAAAACTGCATGTATTTTGCTGCCTGCAATACAAAATAGCATAATGGCAGTTCACTCGCTGATTCATTTGTACCCTAGCCAGACTTGCATTGTGTTCAGCAAAGTGAGCCGTGCCAGGACTAATCTCCTCTTCATTGTGCAAGGAAGTATTAATATAGTCAGCCTGTTGATGAAGGACACACATTCTCTCTCTCGCTTTCTGTCTCTCCTTCTATCGCATTCCCTGTTATTCACACACACACACACACACACACACACACACACACACACACACACACACACACACACACACACACTACTCCCTTTGAATCACAATGATCCGTACTTGGTGTTATACAGTTAAAAGGGCACTGATGTGCATTTGCTGTGAAATTGTTCCTTATGAATCAGTTTTATGAACTTGCTCTTGGGTATGGACTAACAGTCGT
This sequence comes from Silurus lanzhouensis, assembly GCA_039877035.1. NCBI lineage: Eukaryota > Metazoa > Chordata > Actinopteri > Siluriformes > Siluridae > Silurus > Silurus lanzhouensis. The sequence continues at coordinate 1,820,180 of JBCEWE010000348.1, read as the reverse complement.
TTCTCATATTGCAAGTGTGTAAAAATATGCTAACTTGTATGCTAAACTTGGGAATTGCAAACCACATGTCTAAACAGTGTTTGTAGATTGTGAATTAATATTAAGTTGGTCAAAATTATAATATTTTAATGTTTTTTACGTCAAAAAAATCCAACATCTTATTTCTATCCTAACTTAAATGGAATAAAGAACCTGTATCCAACCTGAACTTTCACTAAATTCCTATAATTTACCTGCGAGGGAAAGGAGTTTCATAGCATCACTTATCAACGATTTGTTTGATACCTACCTTGAAAACCAGCATGCCTTCACTGTGTCCACCTTGACCCTGATTCATTTATTTCATGTTTTAGAATGTGTGTGAAACAGATTAAATGAACACTTATGGCATACACTTCTCTCCCTAATGAAAGCAAAAAAGGTTGGCAGGTTACAGAGAAAAATTGTCTATGCCACTCCATCGCTGTTTATATATAGCTGATATTGTAAAATCTCTAACAATATATAACTATGTATATAAAACTATATGCGAGTTTATAAAATAAAATAAAAATTTCAAGGAAATTTTCCGACTCTACTACACTTATCCCAGCAATTAACTAATGCCTGGAATGATTTGTCAGTACCCTCAGAACCACCACGATCGTCCCTCACGGCCATCTTTGAAACATTTATATCATTCAAATGTCATCACTGTACTGTGCTTCTGTAGATATCCATTGTTTTTATACCTTCCTTCACAAGAAACTTCATCACCACATCTTGATTAACGGTCTCTGGACTGGTCCACGACTTGTGTGCCGCCTATTAATAATACTACACACTAGCCACTTACTACTGTGTCTTTTACTGCAACACTAGCATCCGTTTTTATATCTGTAAATTACAGGTCACGGTTTGACTAAAAACGCCCCTTGTGTGTGTGCGTGTGTGTATATAAAATATATTTTATACCTGTATAAAATTTGTAGGAAAAATGACTAATCAGATTTGCTGAGGTGTAAATATTAATAAATGCTGGGAATAAATGTTTTGGTAAATTTGCCAGCCAGCATTATTTTAGCTTTAAGTTCATGCCTGAGTTTATTAGTATCAGCACTATTTCCTTTTCCGTCTGATTTATATCTCCTTTTCCACTTAGTCTGATTAATTTGGGCTGGCATAGACTTTAGCTGCTTTGCTTTTTGCCACCCTGGGTTAAACCAAGGAGTCCATCATTTCACTTCATCTAGGAGTTAGCATTTTAATAATAGCCCTATTAATAAGGTTCAAAATAAACTGCACAAATAGGTGTGGCTCGTTAAACTCGTGCGATGCTGCTGGCATTTGGGTTTCTAACAGCTCTGATGATACTGTTAATGAAAGCTTTAAAGAGATTAAGGCCGCAGCACAGCTCTCTCTCATGTTAGTGTTTGAAAATGTTCTTATTAGAGCCAGGCCTAGAAAGCACTGATTAGGGAAATATAAAAAAAAAAAAAGAAGAAAATCCAGGAATGTAAGTTATTTAGTGTTGAGTTAATACACCAATTAAGAGTTTAGTGCAGTATCATCAACAGCTTTGAAGCTTTTGTTCTATTGTTCTTAAAAAAAAGTTTGTCCAGATTTTTTTATTATTTTTAATTAGCAAATTAGTCATAAATGTATCAATTTACCACAATAAACATGGGAATATTGTAGTGCTATAAAATTATATTGTATCCGGTCACATCTTTTCTGTAGTGGAATGTATGTAAAATAGGACTAACATATTTAAAGTATTCGGACTGACATTATCAATGACTCAAATAGCTCTGTACATAAAACCTCAAAGGGATCGCTGGAAAATATCGCCTGTAGCAATATTTAACAGATGAACACTTGGATATTAAAAATTCTGTCCATAATTTATTTTAAAGCCACACAGGCCACTTAGGTGCTTGTTTAGTCCCTCGTCATTGTCTTGTATGGTGAAGATGGTCCAAATTAGCCGAAGTCTAGACAGAGTTGCATTGAAAGGTCGCTATGCTGGTTCAGTTTTCCTTTCACCGGAAAAAGTCTCCAACATTCCCTGCTCAAAAACAACCCCAATCCACCTCCATGTTTGACAGGGGTGAGAAAGACTGTTAAGATCTGTTCTCCGTCTTACAGATGTTCTTCAGTTAGAATCAAATATGTTAAATTAGGACACATCTGTCCACAAATTTAATTCTTGTGTGTTTTTGTCTTTTAACTAGTTTGGTGCATAGAAACAAAGGGGAACATGCATGTTTTTGTATATGCATAAGTTAATTCTACATGACCATGTTTGTGTCTCCAATAGGAAAAAAGAAGAGTAAGATGTTACAAAAAAAAATGAAAAAGAGAACTACATACCAATACAGAAAACCTAATGTGAACAATAATTTTCTCTTTATTTTTTTTTTTTTGGTTTCAGAAACTCTTCGTTCTCTTGTTAATTTTAAATGAGTGCACCATTCACAATGCATATGTGAGTATTGAAATGGAAACATTTTTCGATCGAAAGCAAAGTCTATGGCCATCAATAAAAGCTCCCAGGACAAAATGTAGCTTTTCAGCAATTTTATTCAAAAAGCCTGCATCTGAGTGCTTCAATGATTAAAGCCAGCCTATTTCCCCTGGAACAGATTTCATCTCTTGTTACTCAGAAACACACCACAAACTCGGTGGCGTAGACTATAATTAGTCGGTATGCGTCGGCACTTAAACCTGTTATTCTTAGCTGTTAATGACGGGCATGAGGGGTTGACAGCAAATTTTTTCCACATAAGCAAAACTTATTAGTGAGCATGAGACATTCCCTATCGCTTTCTTTACATTTCTAACGTGTTATTTCATAATTGTCAATTTAAAAAACAACAATCTGCAGATTGGTCAGTATACGTATTACTCTCGACTTGCTATTATTTTATTAAAACATAGTATTTTTCACAAATAGAAGCATATCCAGCTCTTTGTTTATGCCCCATTTACAGAAATCAGGCACTCCTATATCGTTTCCCATCATCCCATTGATTATGGAGAGTTCAGGTCAAAGACTGTGAATGTTAAACTGAAGCACATGTCTCCCATCCTGATACTGAAGAGCTAGAACACTAGTAAACACGCTCCGGCCCTGTGACCCTCGCAGTTATTCAACACCTCCCTAATGTCACATCAGTCTTTGATATCCTTCTACTAAGAACAATCGGGTCACGAGAAGGAAGAATAGTCGGTACAACAGCTTGGATTGATCAGATCCGCATTCAGCAGGTTTTCACATTCACAGGTTTGTTTGTTGCAGTTATAAATCTTTATGGTTTAGAGTGGGATGGGGTTAGCAGCTGTAAACTTTTCCAAACCTTTTTTTTGTTTTGTATGAAATTCACTAAAATTCTTTCGGGTTTTGCACAAGGTTGGCTTGTCATAATTCTTTCGGCATGCTAATCTCCTGTTAAATGTTGTGCAGATTTAACAGCAGCCTTCCAAGAAAGTCATTGTTCACTGTCTTCCTCCTTCCATTCACAACAATTTCTCTCGAGAGTTTATCTTTTAGCATCGTCGTGCGTTTAAAAAACACCATCGGTGATGCTTTTCTCCCGACGCCGTGCAGCTCAGAATACAGGTGAAGTGCGTTTTCATGCCCGGTTGTTTTCAGCGTGACGAATGATTCGCATTTCCTGTAGACAGTCCGAGTGAGCGGCAGGTCAAACGTCAGAGGAACCTCATCCATATTTATGATGTGGTGCGGCCCGATTCAGTGGGAGCGCATCTGATTTAATATAAAGAGTTTCATTGGTTCACCTGAACCCGTTCGGCAATTTCATTGGTCTAATGTTATGGGGCTCAGTTATTTGGCTTGAAGTTTGTGAAACCGGGAAAAAACCCTGAAAAATCCATAAATTAGCCGCTTCATTGTTTAAGCCGCGGGGTTCAAAGCGTGGGGAAAAAAGTGGCGGCTTATAGTCCGGAAAATACGGTAGTTAAAGTGGGTGCACATCCATGTAGTTTAGTGGTTAATCTTAATTAGAAACCGATCAGCACAGTTCATCATTCATATACCTTTACCTGCTGGATTTGTGGAGTGAGACTGAACACAAAAGTGATTGTCTGCAATGTCATACAGTGTAATAAAAAAAAGGGGGATTTTGGCATCATTCTTATGGCATCAAAGGACATTTGGTTTCCTGAATGTGTGTGCCAGAGGAGGTGTAGCATTTATCATCCTGACAGATGTGACTATGAAGAAAACGAATTGTTTAAAGTGACAGGAAAAATAACTCAAGGTTTTCATTCATAAAATTCAAGTAACCCCTTAATTCACATAAATGGCAAGTTATATATATATATATAAAAAAAAAAGAATAGTGTTTAATAATTTTTTTAATACATTAGCCAAAACTCAAACCCAGGCTTCACAGCCGGTAAAAAAATTGCACCAGCACTTCACCAGTGCAAAAATCGGACTATTACATGTAGATACACATACTGTAGTATAGAGCAGCTAATGGTTGTCTATCCAGCAAAAAATATACTGTAAGTCTTTTGACACACATTCAACAAAAGTTTTCTTGTTAGAATGGCTGATAATAAGAACTGTTCTATCAAGCCCTGGAGTCTCTCTTTATTTCTCCCTGCTAATTGCTGTCATGACCCTTTTTTGTCCTTTAGCTTTCCCCCATATTGCACACAATAAGAGATCATATTCTTCACACACCCCCACTATCTCTCTCGCGTTCTCTTCTCACACACACATATACACACACACACATAGAAAACGAGTACTGTCTGTACACTGTAAAAGTCTGCAAAAGTTTTTTATTCTCAATTCAACCATTGAGTAACATCATCCCTTGACTTCATGTCGAAAAAGAAGGAGCCGTTGACCACCACTGGCTGACTGTTTCGTTTTTCCCTCCTGCATCTGCCTTGCTGTGATAAATGAGGTGAAATACGAGCGAGGTGTAACAAGCGCTGCAGCAGGAAGACAGTGTACAGAGACACAAGACGAGTACCACACAGAAAGAGAGATACAGAGGAGCATTTGTATAGAAGTAAACTGAATTACAGAGACAGACAGAGAGAGGAGAGAGAGAGTAAATTAGAGTCAGCTAGTGCTGACATCTAAAATCAGGTTGACAGGGAAGGTTAGTGCACTGGGAAAATCAAGTGCCAATCGTAGTGAAAGTATCCTCATCCCTTAAGCTAGATGTCTTGTACTTGCCAGTGTGCATACGGACTTGGCCTGCATGGAGCAGACATCCACACTGATCTAATGAGTGCTGACAGGCTTGATAGTTCTGCTGTGATTTGTACATTGTGCAGCAAGTGTCTACAAAGACACCTGCTTAAACAGGTTATAACAGAACTGTCCTACTCCTACCCGGAAAAACATTTTATACACTTGAACAATCCCAAAGATCCCACAAAATGCCTGATCAATCATTAAATTATTTTTCAGTTTTTATTTATTTTTTGCATACAACATTACTGCTGAATACACAATTTTATCTCGCCTGCACATGCTAATTAAGTTTTTCAATTCATTTTAGAGCGGAATGGACATTGTCAAAAAACTAGCTTTGCACAGATAAAGCGGTATTCAAAAAAATATATGTTTGTTTATTATAATTCAAAGTTTATCTCTTATAAGCAAGCTGGTGGTGAGGAAAAACTCCCTGATATAGTATAAGGAAGAAACCTTGAGAGGAACCAGACTCGAAAAAGAATCCTTCCTCATCCTCGGTACCGAATGTCTATTCATTACAGTTCGTACAACGTTGTTAAGATGTGCAGTGATAGGTGATTTAATGCAACTTGAAGTCCTGAGCCATTGTAGTACTGTTGACATTTACTATATTCCAAATCCATCCTCAAAGCTCCCTTTTCGCTCCATAATCTCATGGATCCCCAGGCAGTTGATGTGGAACCATCCCCAGCTGCACAGAATGGCCTCTAATTGAAGAGAACCCCATATAGAGGCAGAGTGATGGGATGAACCAGGCAGATCAGAAGAGAGGAAAAGGATAAGAGTACTGGTCGCTTATACTTTTTCCTCCAATGTTAGGAATTAGGGCAGTCTAAAATTGCAGATGTGATAGTACTCTATGCTGCAAGTCAAATCACATTTTTCTTTTTTACAATTTAAACTCTTCAAAACAAACATGATTAGATGTGTCTTTTTGAATGCAAAAATGAGAAAGAAATTAATTCTTTTTGATGGATATTTTACACAGCATAAAACTTTCTTTCGGTTTCTCTCATTAGGGGGCCCCACAGCAGATCCTCGCATGTTTGATTTGGCACATGTTTTTACGCTGGATGCCCTTCCTAACGCAACCCTCCCCATTTATCCGGGCTTGGGACCGGCACTGAGAGTGGCTGGGGTTGGCTCCCTGACTGGGGATCGACCGGGGATCGGGCAGCGGTGAGAGCGCCGCATCCTAAACAATAGACCACCAGGGATATTTTACACAGCATTAACTCACAAATTCATAATTATGATTCAATTAATGATGTTTTAAAATAAACAATTTCAGATTTTGCATCCGGCTGCATTTCATTCCTAAATGTTTTATTCCTTAACTTATACATCTTACTTCCAGCTGTGTTGAAAAGCATTCGACACTAGAAGCGCTCTTCTCATATACAGTATAGCAGCACATCAAAACTGTTTATCAGCAAATTATTCTGCTGACTGCACATTTCTAGGAAACAGCAATGGCTTTGTTACTCCAAGCCGTTTTTACTTGTTCCTTCAACAATAGACTTGAGGCCACTTATTTAATGAATAAACAAATACAGTCATTAAAAAAAAAACTTTCTTTCGGCTTCTCCCATTAGGGGTCGCCACAGCAGATCATCCATATTCATGATCCGCATGTTCGATTTGGCAAATGTTTTTATGCTGGATGCCCTTCCTAACGCAATCCTCCCCATTTATCCGGGCTTGGGACCAGCACTAAGAGTGCACTGGCTTGTGCAACCCTAATGGCTGGGGTTGGATCCCAAACCGGGAATCGAACCCGGGCCACGGCGGTGAGAGCGCCGCATCCTAACTACTTGACCACCAGGGACCTAAACAAATACAGTCATTATGTATCTTAAAACTTAGTTACTCCTGTGTCTGTAAATTCTGAAGGTCCAGACTCCATCACCCATGATCCTCTGACTTCATCACAAGAATTCCAGTCAAACCCCTATGGAACCACAGCTGCCTAATTGGTAATGGAGCTCACCTGTTCACAATTATTGTCATAAATATCCCAGGCATCCAAACACATTTTGTGAAGCTCTTCAATTTTGTTTCATTTCAAAATAATTCTATGGTTGACATACACTTGGAGAGTAGACCACTGGAATTCTGACTTCAGTACTGCGCCCTCTGTCTGTGATCAAGGTCTGTATGATAAAGTGCTATTATATAAAATCTTTTTGTGTGCTAGCCCAAAACCTCAACTATTGAGCTATAACTGCCCAGAGTGGAATGTGAAATTGACTGAGGCATGAATTAGGGCTTTTTTTTTCTTTTTCAAGGCTGAAAGGAGGAGGCAGGAAGTGAGTGAAGTGGTGAATGATGAGCATGCTGGTTAGAGTGTTTGTAGAAAAATCTGAGCTTTCATCTCTGCTCTGCTTAAAGGCACAAAATTATCCAAAGTCTGCCAGTAGCACAAAATCTATTTGTTCCCAAAGAGAGAGCAAGAAAAAGAGAGGGACTCTCTTTTTGTGTGTAGAGGGGTCTGCTTGTAAGGTCAGCCATTTTTCTTAGCTTCTCCTTCCATATGGTGCACCATTTCGAAGGATTCTGATCAGCTTGCTTGTTTCGCTAGCTGCCATTGCATGTGTCACTTGTCCACATATTATATTACTGGAATTGGTACATTTCATACATTAATACCCTCAGAAAACTTGTTATACAAATAATGTGTCATGACCTTCTGCTGATGAAAGAACAGTATGTTAGAGTTCTTTTTGGTGGAAGGTTTCTTTGCACAGTTTCCCAGCAAACTAAATTTTTTACTATGCTATATTTTACTAATTCCATTTGGAATAGCAGAGTTTTGAAGTTAGATGGCTACCTTGGCTTGGGGATATCTCCTGGTCTGACACCAGTATCAAACAAGACTTCAAGACTAGCTACAGGTTACATGGTTTGATTTAGTCAGTGTGAAGTTCTGCATCTTCCTGTGCTTCTCCTGTAAAGGGTTTGGCTAAACTATGCATATTGCCCCTAGGTGTGACTGACTCTGTCAAGCTGTGTGTGTGTGCATGAAATAATATGATGTAAAAGAAATGGGTGTATCCTATCATACATGAGATGTACCTTTGATTGTCAAAGATGCCACAGCTGTTTGTATCTGAGTCCACCTGTGGTCATTTGAAAATTATTCACAGACGGTGTCAAAATATATTATAAGACATCTTAAATTTCTGTATACATTTTTACACTTGAGCCTTAAAACAAGCTAGCAAGAACTCTAACAACATGGGCGGCTGAAAATATATTCTAACCCTAAATGCCAGATAATAGCCATGATTCTTGAATGCACGCAACTCAGGACACATGCTGAACCTCCTCAGCCCCTTGGAACGAAATAAAAACCATAAATACAAGGAAACTAGACAAGTATTGTATTCCTACTATACAGTAACAAAGGTAAGCCCCATACTTTTATCCTGTTATGCTGTAATCTTATTTGTGAAGCTGGTTTGTTGACTTCTGCTCTCAGATTGTGTATCTGGTTCCACTTTAAATATGTATGGGTTGATCATGTTACACTCTGGATGTCATCAGAAAGTTTATACCATAGTATAGGAGATGGGGGAGCAGAACATTTTATACTATTCTCCAATCATGATAGTATTAATATTAATAATTTTTATATATAGTACAGAAAACCTCTTGGTGATGTGCTGGAAAATAAGAGGTAAATTACAGAAGATATTTTGATATGAAGTTGCACAAACATTTAGTGCAGTGGTTCTTAACCTGGGTTCGATCGAACCCCAGGGGTTCGGTGAGTCAGTCTCAGGGGTTCGGCGGAGGTCAAGACACACACCCGACTCATGATTCGTGATGACACGCCCCGCTTGGCCATCATTGGAAGGGTTCGGTGGATGCACATATGAAACTGGTGGGGGTCAATACCGCCAACAAGGTTAAGAACCACTGATTTAGTGGTTAGAAAAATACTATGAAATATGGCTCAATTATTTTTGTTCCTAACAGACACTCTTCTATGTTTACTTGCACACAATAGGACACAAGTTCTTGATCCATCTTGGGAAATGGATCAAATCAAAATGTTTTCAAGTTCAATACAATTCTTTCATTCCAAGTGATATAATAGTTTCTTTTCCTTAAACACCAGCCTCGGATACAATGGGAGAAATACACCTGATGTGATGCACCTGTACATTTACCCCCATGCCATTTCCATCCTTAAAAAAAAGGACTCCAGGTTTTTTTTTAAGCTGGCAAGATGCTGTTCTTTCTTTATTATTTTGCCACAGTTATAATGCAATTATTTAAAAAAAATGCTGCGCTTTGGGCACTTTGCCCAATGGCTCAACAAAAAACAGGGTCTTTTTTTGCTAAGTGCTTTTAGGACAGGTGTCTGAAACATTGATCTTGCTCAGATATTACCACTGTAGCAGGAGTGTTTGAGATGGTGTTTTAACATAAGATGAATAGACATGGAGCAGCCTTTCAAAAATATTTTTTAGCTGCAAAAATCTGCTTGACAACAAATTGGGTGTGCTCATTTATATGCTAATGCCTGATTGGAATAGTCCAGTGGTGTCCAATCTGTTCCACAAAGGGCCCCTGGAATAGTTCATCCTGTAAAGTTCAGGGCTATTGTTCATATGTAGACTGATCGCAAATTTGTCCTTTCTCAAAGGCTGTTGTTTGACTTGTTAGCAAAGCAAGACATTTTTGCCTGTTCAGTTAATGTGATCGACAAGACAAAACTGCATTACATTCTGTAAATGTTAATTTCCCTGAGCAGTGTGGCGCTTATGTAGTTCATGTCCAGCTTTAGCTGAACATTTAAAGAGTTACTATCTCAGCGAGATATCTAATTCTAATAAAACATGCATACACACATTTTGTGAGAGATTACTTCACTACGCGGTTGATGTAGTGCTTGTGTTTGCCTCTCCGTCTGAAGAGCTTTGGCAGGGTGCCACACTTCGATGTACTCAAAGTTCATCCTCGTCTTCCTTCTGTTCATACTTGCTCCCTAACCACTTTTATCTCTGCTATAACTCTGGGTTTAGAAATGAGGCACAGAAGCTTGCAGTTGGACACAGTATATGAAACCTGAACATAAGATATTTGTGATTTTACAAAAAAAAAATAAAAAATCCCAGGTCACAGGTAATGATGTGACCGTGTCATGATGGAACATGTTTGGGTCTCCTAGTTCAAGTGAAGGGAAAATGTAATGCCACCAACTCCAAAGACGTCCCATACAATTGTGTGCCTCCAAAATTGTGCTTACAGTATGGCAGATATATTTGTCCATGTTATGTATGTAGATTGGATCTAAGTATAAGCCAAGTGTTTAATTTTTTTTTTTTCTATGGAACAAAGTCTGTTGGACTTTACTGTATTTCAACACTGAAATCAAATTATTTGCTAATGGTCTAAAATGCATCTCATTATATGCTATCCGGCCTGTACTATCTTTTTGAAATTTTAAAATATATTCTCATTAAAATTATTCTTGATCTTTGAAGTTCAAAGCCATTATTTATAATAAGGTATAGTGCAGTGGATAAATCCTAATTACTGATAAACCTTTTGTAATTTACACTTCTCCTTACATATATATTTCTTATATAGAATAGTGATTATAGACCAGAACCAGTCATGTGGTACCTAATTAATTGTTGGTTAGTTTTTTTTGTTTGTTTATTTACTTCCACAATCATTTATAGATGATTCATTGTTATTTAAAGAAGCAAACACCTCAACTTACATTTAGGGCATTTTTTAAATATATTTTTATATTTTATATTTTTGTTTTATATATATATATATATATATATATATATATATATATATATATATATATATATATATATATATATATATATATATATATATATATATATATATATAAAATTCTTATTAGTCATCATTGATTGATTGATTTTTTTGTTTGTTTGTTTGTTTTACTTGTAGTACTTATGCCTGACAATGGAATTAAATAAATTTAATAAGTTAGAAATATGGCTTTTTTTTTTTTTTTTTTGCCCGATTTGGTTGTTTTAAACCTTCTCAGAAATACTTTCATGTCTTTCTCCAATATTTAGTTGCAGTGCAGCTTGTATTAGATAAATCCTCATGCAGCATCTTAAAGCGGACAATTTGTCTGTGCTCCATGGAAAATAAATCATTGTTTTAATTAAATGTTCTCTCGTCAACAACGTTTTTAATGTTGCTCTCCACTTTTCTTCTCATTCTTCCACTACAAAAAAACCTGGTCAGAGTTTAGTACAAGACCTTCCCAATATAGCTGATTCTAGTGTTTTAGCATGGATTTATTTATACTCTGATATTGTTTACTGCTTACTTAAAAATTGTAGAGCAACTGTTAACTGTTACGATTGTGGAGCTTCGGTTAACTTTCAGTTCTTTTGAATGAGAATGTGATTTAAATCTTTTTTTACATAATCAGATTACTAATGATCTCCAGGAAAAGCATGGAATTTTGGCTCTGGTGTGACTTCAATTTCTTGATCACTTGAGGGGAAAAACAGACAGTTACACAGTGTCCTCTGTGCAATGATTAAAAAATTATTTGTCAGCCCTTTTTGCCCTTTTTGCAACCAGGTCAGGTTAGATCAGTGTGATTTTTATTAGTTTTTAACAGTAGACATTGTCACACTACAGCTGTACAGAAGCATTAGTGGCAAGGAAAAGATTAAGGACTACAGTTAAAAAAAAAAAAAAAAGGTGAAAAAACTAAACTAAAATAAAAATAATTTCTCTCACATAGCTGTATGCTATCAGTCCTGTAGTTCTGTGCTGTGAAGAATATAAGAAGCTTGAATATGTGAAGCAGTCATTTCTGGTTTCATTAGTTTTAATTATGTCTGCCATATCAATGTGCATTTATCACCTTTTCAGGGTTCTTCTTATAGTTAGCTTTTATCGAAAGTTGTTCTCGGGTTTATAAAGAAACCTCTACACAGGTGCAGCTGCAGCTTCAAAGATAATTATGAAGCTAGATGGATTATGAAGGTGTTGACTAATTTCTGTACTTCTGTTTCTATTGCAATGTCAAAGCTAAAGGTTCACTGCCACAGGAGTTTGAAAGACATTTTCCCTGATAGGTACGTTGGTGAAAAGTATTTGACTGTCAGGATTAACAGGATAGCCTGATCGCGTGATACAGTGCTGTGAAAAAGTATTTGCCTCTTCCTGATTTTTTTTTAAAATATATATTTACATACATATATACATTAAGACTGCAGATGGACAATACAGTGCTGTGGAAAAGCACTTTTTTTTTTTTTTTGCATATTTGGCACTATTGAATTTGCTTGATGATCTGAATCACCTACAGTAAGTGTGACAAATATGCAAAAAATAAATAAATAAATAAATAAATAATCAGTGCTTTTCCACAGCACTGTATTGTCTATCTGCAGTCTTAATGTATGTCTAAACGAGTAAAGGAATGATGATGATGATTAATACTACAATAAGGGCAGGGTGTTTTATAAAGACAGTGACTGTGAACGACTATGTACTGTGCCTTGTATATGTTTATGATTATTTATGAAAACTACTTAAAAAAAAAAAAAAGTCTTTTCTCTGTGTGTCTTCTAAGCATAATCTCCTGGGAATGAGTAAAATGCAGGAGTGTGAATATGGAATGAGTGAGCAATAAGGCTAAATTGATGCATCATTGACCCGCACTCTCAATGGTCACGGCCTCATGCATTAAACCTTCTGAACCCTGTCAGCAGTTATAGACCTTAGAGGCTGAGTTCACCTTTCAAGCATCATGCTTAACCTCGAATTTAAGCATGCACTGATATAAAATCTTCTCATTGAGAGAGCTCGCTAAATCTTTATCGCTGTTTGCATTACCACATTTGAAATGTCCAAATTGATTACTGTTCATTAGCATTTACAAGTGTGTTAACTGGAGAAAAAGCCCTTTTGCCGCAATGTTTTCCTAATTAAAGGGTGTCTCTGTATAGGAAATGTGCCAGAATCAATTGAGTTCAAAATGAGTTTTCAGTGTATATACAGTAAGCCAGTTTCCAATGTCACTCTATGAATGATGGATTTGAATTTAATACTCAGATTTGCTCTATGGCTTTATGGTTGGTTTTTAAAAAGAAAATGTTACCTCTACAATAAAAATAAGTAAAATAATATTTCTTGTTTTATCCATATTAGCTTGTATTTCTTTATAATTTAGCTGGGGTTTACATGCAAGAGAACTGTCAATTCAATAGAATAGAATAGAATAGCCATAGATGAATATATCTGGTATCTGATCTGTAGCATTTGCATAAAAATGGCTTTGTTCTTTTGAGTCAAAGTGGCATCAAAATATCAAGTGTCTAATGTACGCTTTTCTATTTGATTTTAAAACCCAGAATGACTTCAGCTCTTCAAACAGATCAGATCTAGTGACCTGCATCTAGTTGGCATTGACAGAAAGACAGCGGGGCAAACACAAGGTCAGTTAATCTCCAGAAGAGCATCTTTGAGGTTGTCCTTTTGATTCACTGACATTCTCTGTGAATTTAATCTATTCTTAGAGCAATCGTTTTGCTCATTGTTGAGTTTAATAGCAAAAGCATATATTTAGTGTCTTGTCTAAACCAATGTGGATGGTTTAATGGGGCCAAAGAACTAAAAAATAAACACTCCCATAAACCCACCTTCACCTGTCTAGTTAATCCTGGAAACCTTCATCATGGCTAGTAAGGTATTAAGATGATAGCACGAAAATAGGTTCTGTAAATGTGTGTAAGTTGGAGAACTCGTGTGTTTAGAGTCACTACTGCAGTATTTCATCCAGAAAAAAGCTGCTGTATCTGTATTCTGTAATTGCTTGAAACCTGCCAAAACCTTTTGGCAATAAAATTTCACAGAATTACATTTTGTGTTCCAGATTTACGTTGGCAAGTAAATTTGATCATAGAAACTGTACTTAGAGTTCAGTGTCATTTATGTAATTTGTAGTGACGGCCAGTAGCCAAACATATTTGGATGACATTTAATGGTGGGGTTCTTACAGCAGCACTATTACTCCATACTTTAGAGCTATATTTAGTGATTTTTGGTGCAATCGATCTGTGTTGAAGCTTCAAATCCAAACAAATGCAGCCCATCCCTTTTAGTATTTCTGCCAAAGCCACACTCCTTGGCTAGCATGTTTAATTGCAAATCCAAGGAGAGGCAGCCTTCTAAATTGAAAGGAAAGCAAAATGTCTTGTCTTGATTAGTTGAGTACTGGAGGTTCATATATATATATATATATATATATATATATATATATATATATATATATATATATATATATATATATATATATATATATATATATATATATATTTATTTTTTTTTATTTTATTTTATTTATTTATTTTTTTTTTTACCTTTCATTTTCAGTTTCCAGAGTTTCTTCTTTGAGCAGATGTAGTATCATAGTTAATTTAGTTGAACTGAATTTCATTTAACTCTTAATTACTATAAGTAACCGACCCCACATTTAATCCCCAAAACATATATTTTTGTGTGTGCCACAGTTCCTGCATAATGTACGCATGCTGTATTATTAAAGTAAAATCTGCATTTAATTGGCTTAATGGTTACCAGGAAAATGACTTTTGTAAACAAAACTTTGTGTACTTACATTTTTGTATATTTGCAAATTGAGGTGCCGGGTAGAGTGATAATTGTTTAGAATGTATGTACCGTAATTTCCGGACTATAAAGTGCACCCATATATAAGCCGCACCCACTGAATTTGACAACGATTTTTATTTTTAACATAAATAAGCCACACCTGTCTATAAGCCGCAGGTGTCTACACTGAAACTAATGAACTTTACACAGGCTTTAACGACAGTGTCTTTTCCCCGGGTGAAATATGATGAGGCTCCTTTAAGAGCAGAGCAGCATTTTGGGAATAGCCTGCCGCCGTTTTTTTCTGGTATTACTGCATGTGTGCAAGACCGAGGAATATGTCCTTATTATTTTCTGATGCTCATTTCTTAGTTTCTTTGACTAACCCGTAACGCTGTTGCCAAGAAAAATAAAAAAGCACGAGTTTTGGAAACCTGTCTGTGCTTATATGATTTCTGTTGCAACTGCAGTTAGTGAGCTATCCCATGACCCAGACTCAACACGTTACAACGGCTTGTATCTAAACAGTAGCCTACCAAGAAAGTCATTTTTCACTGTCTTCCTCCTTCCTTTCACAACTATTTCCCTCGAGAGTTTTTCTTTTGGCGTGCGTTTAAAAAAACAAAACGCTTTTTCTCCCGATGCCGTGCAGCTCAGAACACAGGTGAGGTGCGTATTTTTGTTTCCGTTCGGAAATTTCATTGGTCTAATGTTATGGAGCTAAGTTTTTTGGCTTGAAGTTTGTAAACCCGGGAAAAACCCAGGAAGAATTCATAAATAAGCCGCTTCGTTGTTTAAGCCGCGAGGTTCAAAATGTGGGGGAAAAAAGTAGCGACTTATAGTCCGAAAAATACGGTATGTATGCATGTATGTATGTCTGCACTAGGTTGCACTGTCTGTGCTTTCTCCCGCATAGGAAGCTCCTGTCCCCAAGTCAAATTCCTTGTGGGTGTAAACATACTTGTTAATGAATCTATTTCTGATTTAAAATTTCAGTGTAAAGGTTGAGATTGTGAACATTTGATTCAGACATGCTCAGGTTATAATATGACATGGCCTAATAACTTTAAATGAGATCTTAAATAAACTTTTCAACCAAGTGTTCTGCTGAAGCTGGTAACATCATTATGTAGGATCATGTTATACTGAGCATTTAGACAAACAAAAGGATTTTTGTACTTTGATCAGTCTGGAGGTATAATCTTTTTAATGTCTGTGGTGATGAAGAATGTTTCAAGTCTAATACTCTGAGGGTATCAAATGTTAATTGGCTGTATAAACAGATATGGGCGGCTTTGTCATTTCATTAAGGAAGAATTAAGATTATGATGTGTTGCAAAAAAAACCCTCAAACTGTTGCACTTAATAAAGGTATTCTAAAGGCTAATTTAAGGCTTGAACTCATTAAATAAAATCTTTAATATCAGAGGATTATTGCTGAGACTCTTAGCTTCAAGCCTTTACCGTACTTTAACTCAACCCATCTTATGTGATACCTATTGTAATGAATAAGAAAGTGTGGAGTGCACTAAAAACGTTTGTGTCGTATTTAAAAGTGATCCTGTATTCACAATTACAGCAACCCTCAATCCTTTGATTGTGGTCTCATGGGCCTTATAGTGCTGATGCTTTATGGATGATTCCCAGCCTCATTATCACTTGGTGACGGGAAAAAAAAAAATCACAGAAGATAAGTGTCTTTCCTCTGAGAGTAACCTTGGAATCACAGGGAGACTCGAGTGTGGCTGATTGCTGCTGGGAAACGCTCATCAATGTGACGACTGACCTTGGTGTGGCTTGATGACACTTCACCTCAGGAGGCTCTTCATAAAGGGCCAGGTGGTGCGATGAAGACTGACTCGCCTCACACGGCAGCTGCTATGTGTCCTATGTGTGGTGTTAATGCTAGTAATGCATTTTCATCATTTTATGATCTAAAAAGTGCTTCCTTTGGTTTTGCATAAAGTAACACAGCAAGTCTCCATTCGTTAAAACAAGTAAATCTTAACATAAAAACTTTTAGTAGCTGTATCCAAGCTATAGACTCTGGTATTATGTTAAAAAATAATGCAACATTCTTCCTCAAATTCCATTGATCATTTTTAACTTTCCAACTTTCATTTATATGGCTCATTCTCCATACAGGTCCCAGTGAATTAGCAATGAAACCTATAGAAATGTATTTGAGTCTTTTGAAACCAATCAGTGTTGAAAATTCAGCACAGCTGTAGTAGGACTTGCTAGAGAATTAGTCGACCTCAAGCTCACAAATGTTTATTCCATTTATTCATGCACTTTCATTTGCGCAACTGTGGTGTTTATGAGGCTAAATCATCTAACCAGCTCAGCCAACCATACTGCACTTTAACGAGTTTGACATTCCATTAGCTAAAAAGCACTTTAGCCTTCTGACCGCCTATGCCCTGATTTAATTTTGCCTTGTAATTAATTCATTTGAGATAGACGTTTGTGGTCACCCAGAAAATGCTTCTTTATTGATGCGGATATGTTCATGAGACCACAGTGTGCTAGCCGCCAAAAGTTTGGATACACTGAAAAGTTTGTTTTTTATTTAACTTATTTTCCCCTTTATTAAAATCATGATGAGCTTAAAGCTAGTGAAGAAGAAGGTTTCAATGACAGACATGCTTTCTGTTGACATCTTGGACTTCTTAGCCGCATGCTCAGCCTGTCGTCACTCACAATGGTGGATACAATTAGCTTATTATATAAAATGTATTCTCTTTTGCTTTGGCTCCTTAAGCCATATTGCTTGAGGGTAATTTTCTGTCGGTTTGCTCTGGAAGGAGTAAAGTGTGATGCTAAATGATCCTACCTTTTACCTGCTAAGCATTCTTCTTTTTCTCTTTCTATTCTGTATTTTCTTTTCAGTTGTTGTCTGATATTGCATATCTGGGATTGACCCTGGTTTTGACCCTGGATCTCCATGTGATTTGTGTTGAAAAGTCTTCATTACTGTTGGTGTGGAAATGGTTTAGTTGCTAGCCAAAATTATTTAATATAGTTTTTTTGGCAGCTGAAGGTTCATATTAAATTAGGTACACTATTTGGACAAATGATTACGGGCACCTGACCATAAGTTTGGTTTGTCTGAACCTGTGAACATCCCATTCCACATTAAGTCCCCATTTGCTGTTCATAAACAGCAACTCTGGGAAGATTCTGCACTAGATTTTAGAGTGTGCCTTTTGGAGATTTGTGCTCATTAAGCCACAAATATTATTACATCAGGTATTGATTTTCCACTTCAACCCATGTCAACAGTATCTTCATGGACCTTTGCTTTATGCACAGAGGCATTGTCATGCTGGAAGTTAGGGGAACATTTAAAGCTACAGCATCTAGAAACATCCTATAAATGTAGGTGCCTCCAACTTTGTGGTAAAAGTTTGGGGAAGAACCCAAAAAAATTAATGTGTCCCATTCCTATTGTATGTATCCTTATTGTACGTGTATGTCATGAATGGCCTATCTAGGTGTCCTGAAGCCCTATGAACATTGTGCGTGTTCTGTACGTGGCTACATTTTGCCTTTGACTAATTCTAGTATCAGAAATAATTTTACTAAACTGATACTGTAGTTATTTTCCACCGTATGTCAATTATTAATTTTCTGTGTGTTTCACAAAACAACACTTAGTTCAAAACTTTGCTTTATTGCACTTACCACTTTGGAACTGGTCTAATTTGGCTTTATCTATTTTAACACTCAACCTTTTTACCACTGGTTGCTAGTGATACATTTTCATCATTTTATGATCTAAATCCTTTGGTTTTGCACAAAGGAACACAGCAAGACTCTCGTCAATAAAACAAGTAAAAAATACATTCTAAAGCAAATAAACATCTAAACAAAACAGTTAGTAGTTTTATAAGAAATACCGATCATTTTCCGCTTTTGATATATTTGGATCATTGGTAATCTGTACATTTCACAGCTTTAGTTTGACTTCCTATTGAGACAGATTTTTCCTCAAGCAATAACCTTTTCTGTGTTGCAGTATTGTGACAGTTTTAGAAGCATCTCAGTTTAGATGTCACTTATCTGTATTATTTTACACTTTATAGCCATGTCCACTTTATGTTAAATGATAGTTGTTTCTGGTAAAGTCTGTTTAACTTTCACACTTGGCTGTAAATTATGCCATGAGAAAGAATAATAGCAGGTGGTTTTTGGCTTCCTTGGCATGAGCCTCTATATCATAGTTTGACTTAGTCATATATTTTGTGTCGACTACAAAAGTAACATGACCCTCTAATTTCATAAAGTCTCAGTTTACCTATTGTCAAATGTAGACATTTCTTTATACTTCAGAACTTTTTTCAGAAATATCTTTCCTGATATGTAGCACCTACACTATATGGACAATCTGGTCCGCAATTATTGGGATACTTTGGATTTGCTGTCTTTTTCAGCCACATGTGGTTCTTCGCCAAACAAATTGGAGGCACCTCATTGTAAACGGTGTTGATGTTTGTTTTGGATGTATTTGCCTTAAATTTTCTCTTCACTTGAGCTAAGAAACCCTGCACATAGCCCACTCTATGAAGATATGATCTTTGGTAGCCTGATCTTTAGAAGATCTTTAGGAGCTCTGACCTCAAACCTATTGAACACTTTATAAATTAATCGGAACGCTGACTGCACCCCAGGTATCCTCACCCTACATCAATACCTGACTTTACTAACACCTTTGTGGCTGAATAAACACAAATCTCTACAAACAAAATCTAGTGGGACCTCTTCCCAGAAGAGTGGAGTTATTATAACAGCAAATGGGGACTAAATGTGAAATTGGATTTTTAAAAAGCACATGCCAATCTTATGCTCAGGTGTCCACAAACTTTTGTCTACGTATTATTTTCCTACAAGTAAAGTTCTATTATTTTTTAAAGTTCTATCATTTTACTGTCAAAAGTGTAAAGTAAAGTGCTAACATACGCATTATCTAAAAGCAAAAACTGTTTCAAGGATTTTAATGACTTAAATGCTTTTGATTAAATATGCAGTATAAAGAAAGCTATAAAATAAATATGGTCTTGTTCAGCATTCGAGATGATAAACGCTAGCACAGCGTTTGATGAACAGAACCTCATTGTCATCCTCTGTTCCGAAAACTTAATCCAACTTAATTTCAGCATCAAAATGAACTATTTTTTTTGTCCATTTTTTTTTTTTTTTCTTTTTATATATATTTTTTACCATCAATAGTGTCTTACTTCAACATGGCCAGGTATTACTGCAGGATGGCTGCATCCATATGGTATAATTATAAACCAAACATGTGTTCATACAGTAGATTTTACAAGATAGGAAACGGCAAAAAAAAAAAAAAATCCTGCACTTTCATGGGAAAATATTTCCGCAGTGAGAGCGTGAGTTGTTTTGAATGACTTGCTTTATGTGTTTGGTTATTACAGACAGCTGTTAAAACGTTTCTCTGCATGAAGAGGCGTTTGGATTGTTTTTCAGAAGCTATAAACCCCGGTGGGTCAACATCTGAAGAAAACCTGGTTCTGCCTTACAGACGTATGTGTGTGGCCATCTGTGCTGATGCCTGAGATTTGGGGTACACTAAAGTACAGCATATGGAAGCAGCAAAGACTGAAAAGTAACTAAAAGCAAACACATGACAGGTTTGTTAGATGTTCCCAAGCTGTCAATCTGTAATGGAAATCACGATTATTTTAAATGATTTTATTATTCTTCAGACTGCTTCTCAATTACTGAAATTAGGGACAAAAATGCACAGTACCTAGAACACTCATTGATTTTGTTTATTTAATTTTTTAGTTCTAAAAAGTAATTATGCCCCATCAAAACACTGAATACACCTTATTGCCCTTAACACATTTTTTGCAGTCTTATTGCACGCCTTATTTCCCTTTGTATTACATTCCTGCAGTATATGTATTTAACCAGTGGGTCCTGTGTCCAAATACAAACACATATTTAGTAAAATATTGAAATTGTAGAATATTTCTTTCTGGCTGTTACAAAGAACTGATCTTGGAGACTCTTTGCAAAATAAATATGAAAGAAAACTAATTTTTTTCCATTAAAAAAAAAAACTAAATAATCTGGAGTTATGCATGCTTTTTTAATGTCTATGGTGCATCCATTATACAGTCCCTGTGTTAGTTGTTACTATGGTGCATATTTGTACCTACTGTATATTGACAAAATGTGTTGTAGTTAGTAAAGGCAGGTACTGATGTAGGTAAGGTGAGGAGGCCTGGGATGCAGTCAGGGTTCCAATTCACCCCAGAGGTGTGCACTAGGGTAGGTCTGAGCTCTGTAGCAGGCCACTCACGATCATATCTTCATGAAGCTGGATTAGTGCACAGGGTCATATACAGGGACAAATATACAGGCAGTCCTAATAATTAATCCTGATGATTTTAAGATTACAATAAGTGGCCCCTGATTATTAGATTGGTATGTGTTTTTTGACCACCCCATTCCACATTTAATCTCCATTTGCTGTTATAATAATCTCCACTCTTCTGGGAAGGTGTTTTACCAGATTTTGGAATGTGCTTTTAGAAATTTGCGATTTTATTCAGCCACAAGGATGTTGGTAAAGTCAGGCACAGATGTAGGATAAGGAGGCCTGGGGTACAGTAAGCATTGTATTACATCCAGATCAATAGGGTTAAGAGCTCTATCGTAGATCTTCCTCTCGAAGCTTTGCAAAGCATCTTAATGCTGGCTTGTATTCAGGCTTTGTGCACAGGGGTATTGTCCTGCTGGAACAGGTTTGGGTCTTCTAGGAGATTCTCATTCTTGTAGTTTCACATTCAAAAATAAGTTGTTAGTTTTTGATTTTCACTTTACTTTTTCCTAATGGCAGACTTTTCATCACGTGATTATTTTGGGCAATTTTACCTCATCTGGGTTGAGTTAATGCGCCCAATACTTGAGTGATGGACTCTTAATTTTATTTTATTTTTTTACACTTTGTTGGATCTAAAAGTGCAGGGATGATGTGTAAGAATTGTGAAGTTCATAGTTTCAAATGAAGTCTGACCTTTTATTTGATGTGTCATGTTTTCTTAGTCATTAGGCATTCACAGGACTAGTATTACAGTGTAGCATGTTATCATTCAGATGCCCTCCACACGCAAGATGGATGGACTCATTTGTAACCTCAATCTTTACTCAATTATGTTCCACTTACGCCTGGTAATTGTCCTCATCTGACGGAGGAGGATCAAGTGGACTACAAAGGCTGGAGTTGTTTCAGGGTCACATACTCCCACACCGTGTGAAGAATGGCTTTCCAGTTCTTCTGTGGCTATCACAATATGTTTCATCACTGCAGTGAAAGACGGCCCTTCATGTTTTTCAGCTACAAATGACAGTGACGCACAATATCGCTTTTGTCACGGCATCACGCTGCTCGAGTGTCACAGTGATTGTTTTTTGTTTTCTCTAAATTTGAGCATGCGTCAGTCAGTGGAAGATTCAAGAGTTCCCCAAGTTGTAAGAAACGCTTGTCTCAAATAAAGTTTAGAAAGGTGCTGTAGAACAAATATCCTGTCATTTTGCCTCGTTCTATATTGAATGTTTTATTTAATATGGTAAATAAGGAATAAAACGCAATCGGTTTTATTTACATAGAAATATTCATGATGGTTGACGGGGATTCGTTACTACACCAGGTTGATAAATTTCCAATAACCATGTTTTATAAAATTATATTTTAAAAATCATTTTAGCTTGCATTTAATAAAGTTAATGTTTGTTAGTTTCTCTTATTAGGTTATTTTGAACTTTTTATTTCTGTTAAAAACATCTGCTCTTGAGACTTTCTCCGTGTTCACCTTATCGAAAACCTCACCAGATCGATGATGCTTTTTCTTACATTTTAAAATGTGTTTATTAATAAAAAACAGATTTCTATGATCCTTTTTCTAACATTTATTTGCACCTATAAGAGCTAAAGACAAAAATGCTACCCTAGTCCAATGACATTTAATTCTTGTTCTTTTGTGGAAAGGCCAAAATAAACACAATTTTGTTTTTCTATTTTCATTTTTTCTTACAGAAAACCTACAGTCTATAACAGAATCTCCTAGAAAGGCAAATACGCTTAAATCAAACATCGTTTTCATATTTCACAAAGCATTGTTGCCTGGAGGTTAGTGATTAGACTTGCATGAGGTGGCTGTTCATTATCAGAGTGTTGGGTAGTTGTGTTTACCCAACATCCATAGCCTCTGCGGCATCCAAATGACACCACTACTTATTATTGCTATTATATTAATAGTGGATTATTGTTACTTATTACGTGGGAAAATTATCTTCTCTTTGCACTGAGGTCATGGTTGGGAAACCTCTTCATCTGAAAACAGGGGTGTGGATTTGGAGTAGATGGATCCAATATTTAAAAAAATCTGTAATAGTTTAAATGTATGCCTGAGTTTGTTAGGACAAATTCAATTGAAATGAATTTTTCATAGTTATGACAAGATTTGGATTTTTCAAAAAAATGACTGTTGGATTATTTAGTAAGTGACAAATTGTCTAAAAAGCCAACTACAGCTTTAAAGTCAAGTGCATACATTAAAAGCACCTTTTACATAATGGAATATAGGGCAAATATCATCGTAAAGCATCAAAGCATCATAAATTGGTCCCTATAAGTTTATTCCTAATGCATGAGTCAGTGGTGAGCAAAAAAACTCACTGAGATGATGGGAGGAAAAAAACATGAAAGGAACCAGACTCAAAAGGGAACCTGACTTAATCTTGATGACCCCCGAATATCCATTCATTATAATTTCAACATTGTTAAGGTTATTAACTGTTTACTGATGGACACTTAAATGTAAAACCTTTCATCGTAATTGTAGCCATAAACCATTGTTTGAACAAAATGTTCAAATACTTTTTCATCCTTCTTGGGTTTGATCATGCAAAGTGACCTCATGGATTTTTAGGCTCTTTATTTCCAGCAGCAGTGAATGGTTTCCAATTTAAGAGAAGTGGGATGAATCAGGTAGGTCCAGAAAGAAGAAGGGGACAGGATCACTGTTATCTCAGAATCATGTCTACCTTGACGCAGAGAAAAAGAGAGGCAGCGAAATATGGATTGTTGGGTTTCCTTATTGTTAAGTACTAGTTAAGGACACTGTACTTTACGGCACAGTCAAGTTCTTTCTTTGCATATCCCAGTTTGCTCGGAAGCTGGGGTCAGAGCGCAGGGTCAGCCATAATATGGTGCCCCTGGAGTACAGATGGTTTAGGCCCTCCGACCTTCCGATCAGAAACCCAGCACCTTAACCACTGAGCTACCCCTCCCCCTATTAATTGGCATAACCTGAATTCTGGCATGTAGGATTAGCTTGAGTTTATTTGAATAAGGTCGGCCCTGGATATGATGGTAAATAACCATTTCCAGCTTTACATACAATTTAATATTGTGCTTTATCTTGAGTTTGTTCTGGTCGTGTTGTTTACATCTGACGTACTGTTTACTGTTGCTGATGCTTCTGCATGGCCCTACCAAAAGATCTGCATTTCCCAAACAAGTTTATATCAAAGTTTCACCCTTGTTTCAGTGTGTAATCTCTTTTCAGAGTCGCTGAACCATGCAGAGTCGTATCTATGAAATGCTGCTATAAGCATGAATCCTGTCCTATGCTCATCCCAGGACTCCTATTGAAAAAAATTTTCAACAGTGTTTTGCCTTTACTCTTCTTTTCCTCTATACTATAAAGATTTATCATTTTGTTGACAGTTTCCTCCTAATGGTATCTCAACCTCACCTCTGGCTTGATTTTTAAGGATCTTTAATCCTTATAATTCAGTAAGATTGAACTCATTTGATTTATTGCATGGATTTGTTGAAGTGTATAAACAAGTGATCATGAAACATATCACATCAGCCGCGATAAATAGTAACGTGTTGTTTAAACTTTGTCGAAAGGTTAGTGATGTCACATTTTATCAACTCTCCTGGGCAGATCATTGTGTATTCAAGGCATTCTAGATCTAGCAGTGGTGGAATCTGTTTATATGGATCCTACCAATTGCTTGGATCAGTCAATATTTGTTGTTTTTAATTTCACAGCTTGTTTTATACTCATTATATTCAACTTTGTTAGTCAAATTAACCTGGTTTTTTTTTTCTGTTTCTGAATTAGCTACTGTTACTTGGTGGTGAGTCGGTATGAGTACGTGGACACTGCCAGTGTCAATTATACTGTATATAATGCAATAAGATTGTGTACCAGGTCTTCTTTGATTAACTATAAAAAGAAACCCCCAGCTAATAGGAACGAGTGAAATTCTTGCCACACCTGAAACTAGTATGCAACCTCGCCTTGCCTAAGTTATCTAATTATCTTTATTTTCTACATACTAAATATTTGACTTTGGACTCTATAGCTGAAGGTATAAACCAATGTATGAGTAGTAGAGACATTAAATATTGTACTATTCACAAGCTACTTCCTGGTATGTGTATTTGGGTTGGTGTGCAGTACATATTGAACCGTTCCTCAAACATCTATACAAATTTAGATATTATTCAAATTTGTTTATTGAACTTTCTTTACCTTTACAGCTTCCTTTACTTACAAACATATTGACTTATTGGTTCTTCCCCAAATTCTTACCACAGATTTGGAGGTACACAATTGTATAGAATGTCTTTGAATGCTATAGCTGTTCCAGCATGACCGTGCCCCTGTGCACAAAGCCAGCTCCATAAAGATATGGTGTAAATGATTTGGAGTAGAAGATCTTAGAGTAGAACATTGGCCTGCTATAAAGCTCTGACCTTAATCTTATTGAACTAGAAGTATTGGAACACTGAGCACACCCCAAATGTATTTTATTTTATAATATTTAAACATTTTTAATTCGTTATAATAGAATTATCATTTTGGATTACCATAACTAGAGTTCAGAAATAACTGTTCCTTAAATTCCATCAGCTTCCTCCAAATCTGTTGATGAGTAACAGTATCACTCCGAGATTCAAAAAGGGAGAGAAAATTAAAACAAACCACAGTATATATGGTTGGATGAGTCACCAATTTAATCATTTTTCATATAATATTTATTTGTACATTTTCACAAGCTAGGAAGAAATATGTCAGATGGGGAAACCTTATTCATTTATAAACAAGAACAACTCGTTCATTTATCAACCTGTAGAATGTGGGTGTGTACGCTTTTTATTGTTGGTATACCATGTTCTGTCCCAGACCTTTTCAGCATTCACTGAGTGTACAGAACACTGGAAAGTAGGTGTGCGAATTTCCTGAATCTGTTCGACGGATAATCCTAGAATCTAGATTTGATTTGACCTGGTATACCCACTTTGATCAGTACAAATGAAAGTAGGTAAAGCGGTTGTTTCGCAGTACAGAGAATGTGAAACATGAATGAAAACTGTGAGCAAATGAACTTGTCAGCCCAATGTTAAAATAATGTTATTGAAGAACTTTCCTGGAACCAGCCCTTTAGTACTAGTAAATTTCATGCCAAAACACGAAAAAAGGCAACAGATGCAAATTAGGAGTTACGAAGAGAATAAAAAATTAAAAAATGTAATTGTATAAAATAAACATGTACAAGCATTTTTAGAAATGATTGGCTTTTACTTTAACAATGTTAAAAAATGAAAAAAAAATAAATGTAGCAGAACAGTACAATGACTGTTCAAAAAAAGCATCTTCAGTACATTTCTGTAACAGATCCTGTGGACAGGAGTGGAAATTAAAACTCTGATTTAAGTTCAAACCAAGCATAACATTTGTGGTGTGAGTTAAAGGCAGTAACATGACGTGTCCATGCAAAAAAATAAAAATCCTTCAAATTATTTATAGCCAGAAACCAATTGCTACAATAATGAATTCACAAACTGTTGTACTTCATTGGTAAATACAAAATAAACGGTTATAGGAAATATATGCCATTCCGATATGTTCAAGCTTACTGTTAGGTCCCTCAATTATTTTTATTTGTATTTTATTAATTTATTTTTATTTTCTAGAAGGCTTGCGAAAAAAATTCTCGGTTTGCCCTTATAGGCATTTCATTGTATAGGACAAAAGTAACAGTTCTGGCTCTTTTTGTACTTTTTAATACTTCTTGGTATTTACATTCTTTAGTAATAATGTTTAAATTTAAACAAAGATATCGAGAAATCAGTGGAATGAGGCAGAAGAAAAAAGTGACTGATAATCTGGAATGAGAGTGAAGTTGGTGGGAAATGTCCCACTGTTGACATGAATTGTGCAGATGATCTGAAGGCCATAATATGAATCCAATAGTCAGAAATGCACAATGATATCCAGAAGCATTGTGTTGTGTACACTCAGTGTAGCCCTTACTGCATAGCAAGGCAACGCATCTGCCCTTGAAATGCCCGCCTAGAGCTGCTAATGCCACCTGTAAATGTTTTACTGCAACAGTTATAACCCATACAACTCTGTTTCTTGCATGGGCAAGAGTTCTCTCATAAAGAAAACACACAATGCAAAAGATATAAAAATAAGAGTTTTTTTCCCCCCTTTCTCTACATTTCGCTTTCTTTTTTAAACCATTAAACAACAGTGTAGTGTTCGGTGAAAATCTCTGTAGTACACTTTTGGGGCAGCAGTCGGTATAGGTGGAGTTTATTCCTTTTATATGGTGTATATATTTGTCTGTCTGAACAAGTCATTATGACTTTATGCAGTAGGATATGACATTGCAATATCAAATCAAATTTTTTTTTAGTAAATAAGTATTTTAATAAGATCTGAATGCCCTGTGTCTAAAGAGAGCAAGGCATTAATGCGCTCTTTGTGTTTTCTTTTTGTTTTTCATTTTTTAATAGCCAAACTTCATGTCATAAATGCTTCAAATGTGCAACGGCTTTTCAAGCTGCACATGCTCTGGTTCGTTTCAAAGGAAACGGTAAAGTCGAACCTTCGGACTGATTGAGATCAAGATTTGATTTGAGCGTACAGCCATAACGCAGCCTTCTTCTGTGATGCTTGGAATTACAACACAAAAAAAAAAAAAAAGGAAAAGAACACTATAATATAGATAACTATTTCATCTGGACGCAAGGGGTCCAAGCACGGTCTACAGTGTAAAGGCATTTCGAATGTGCACTTTGAGAACAATGAGTTTGGACTGATGGTTACAATTACAGTGATGCGTCATAAGTGAGAATATAAGAGTTCAAGGAAATCATATACAACCCTGGTGATGTTCACAGACCTGCAGGCGCTCTGCTCAGTGCAGTTGAACTGACCCAGGCACTGTAACACACACACACACACACTCTTTTAGACTCTCTGTGCTCAGTAATTCTTCCTGACCCAAAGTAGGATCTCAAAATATATATACTATACAGATACGAATCGTTATGCTCTTCCAAAATATGGGATGTCTTATTAACTTCAAATCAGATTAAAGCGATGAAAGTAGCCGTTTTATAGGAATATTCATTCACAACGGAAATCCCAGCAACCGAAACTTCCTTGGAGTTTGTGTGCCTCTGTTATTCCGTATGTCTGACACTTTGCGTTTATGTGAAGCGTAAAGTGGAAATGGCTTAAAACTGACAAAACCTCCCAGTAAGCCTCCGTTGTTTTTGTGTGGCAGTTAGGAGTCAGTGCACATCATACCGCACGCAAAATACACAAAAGAACATTTGTCAAACACTTAAGTCAGCTTCCGCCACTCATCTTCCCCACCCCTAGAGACCAGGATGTGGTTCATCTCAAATCTTGCACGTCATTTTTCACTGTTCATCTCCAGATCCAAAAAAAGAATAAATCCCAACAGGTAACTCAAGTTACACCGAAATCACTTTCGCAGAAGCCAAAGCTCATAAAACTGAAAGCTGTAAAAAAAAAAAAGAATACAGAGGTGTGACAGTGAGAAAAGATGATTACAACAGGTAGACCTGGAACATATATCAGAGATCTTTTTTTTTTTTTTTTTTTATACAAAGTATGAGCGTCCATGTGTTGCCAGGTGGCTACAACAGCAGTGCCTGGGTGGGAGGCAGGAGTGCCAGGAAACAGTGCAAAGAGCTGAGCAGCAGCAGAGTGCTAAAGCCTGACTGAGATGCTGCGTTCCCCGAGATGGAGTTGGAGGAGCTGGGGTTGTCGATCTGAGGGTCCTGGACAAAAGACATGATAGAGATTGAGAAAGGAAATTGAAAGTTTTTATCAAAGTATCTAATCAAACAAGGTAGACTTTTATTTTAAGTCACTTAACTCTTGTATTTTACATTTAATAACATAAAAAATGCAATGTAAGCTATATGTGAGTATATTTGAAATTGTTATAAGCTCAGATTTCTTAAGTTTTTCTTATCAGATTTGTTTTCCTCCATGAGAGTCCAATACAAAGAACATTATGATTTCAATTTCCGACGATCTGACGATCAGTTATTAACTTCCAGGCAGCGACTGAAAGGAGAAGTCGGTTAAACGTTTTAAGAGCAACTTTTTTTGCAGACATTTACTGAAATAACGTGCAACAATAAATGGATAAAAAAAACTATCTAGTGTTGTTCTGATGGCAAAAAAAAAATTAATGTTGACAATTTGCTTTGGTTTAAGAGGAATACAGAACTTGAGAACGAATAAATGATAAATTGTTTGGTTGCCTTAGTAAATCTACTTCATCCCACTACCTTATTTCCCATAAGTGCACAGCTGTTATGTTTAATTATGTACTTTATTCACCAACTACATTGTCTGGACAAAAGTATTGGCGCACACAACTGTATAGAATGTCTCTTGATGCTGTAGCATAACATTTTCTCTTTACTTGAAAATCTGTTCAAGTGTGAAAATCCATGAACTCCATGAACATATAGATTAAAATGGAAGATCTACATCCTAACCCTATTGAACACCTTTTGGATGAATGTGAAAACGGAAAGCATCTATCCTCACCCTACATCAGTACCTCACTTTTCTAACACTTGTGGCTGAACGAGCACAAATTCCACAAGCACACTCCACAGTCTTCCCAGAAAAGTGGAGGTTATTATAACAGCAAATGGGGACTAACTGTGGAATGGGATGTTCAAAAAACAAACCAATCTTACGCTCAGGTGTCCACAAACGTTTGGTCCATATAGTATATTTTTAACTAATTTGTAAAAATGTTATATTTTTGGAACCACTTAATGCTTTTTTACACATCGCTATGCTTTTAAACCAGCCTTGTACAGCAATAAAGCCCAAAAATGCTGTAAAGTGACTTATGCTGATGCATTTTTAGTTAAGGGGTGACATAAAAATAAAAGCACTTTGTATTTGATATACATTACACAGATAAAGATGAATAATGCCGCAATAATACGTAGAAGCTGAAAAAAAGGTTTTTTTTTGGGGTTTTTTTTTTGCTGTTTGGATACGCTGCTGTAGCACTAAATGTCACTCCAGCATGTAATGCTGCTTTTATTATGTACAATGACATTTACTGAACTTTAAAAGGCAAAAGATAAGCAACGTTCCCAGTTCTGCATTTTGCACTACAAAGCCCATAAGCAGGAAGTTCACTTGAGGGTGAGGTCAAAGATCGAGTGGAACTTTCCACACTATCACAAGACAACGATCATCCCATTGGTTATCAGCTTCCCTCCGGTTTCGTTTCTCACAGTAGATTTACAGATTACCATTTCTACATGAACAAACGGACGTGGTCATTTGATTGACGCTTTAGATTTTGTTGGTGTGCTGTGACAGAAAAATGAAATATAAATATATATATATATATATATATATACACACACAATATGACAAAAAGTGTTGGAACACCTGGCTTTTCCAGCCATATGTGTTTTTCCCCCATATGTTAAAGATGTAAAAGATCATTTATATGTGCTTTTTTTTGCAATTACATATTATACATACAGTATAATTACATACTGTATGTTTCATTCCAAGCTTTATTTGTCTTCATAATGGCTATATGCATATGAAATAAACCAAGGCTATATACGTTTCTTCCATTTATTTGTGCACGTAACTTTTAGGTAGGAATTGTGTTGAATTGTGTTGAATTGTGTTAGTTGCTACATTCGATGCTTATGAACATACATGTGCAATCATCAGAATAATGCCATCTTTTAGTTGGCATTATTGTCAGTGTTATTTTAAACACCACCGTCTGGCCAATCAGAGTAAACAAATCACCAAATCTGTCTAACAGGAGTGTGATGTTATAGCAATGCAGTCACACTTACCACACATAACATATCCATTGTTTGGTTGGTCTTCAGCTTTTGTGCCTGGAGAGAAATTGAGAAAAGGATCAAGAGATTGCTATGGCAAGCACTTCTACTGCTCCAAAAAGTGTACTTGAATGCTCTTATAAATTTGGACTCCCTTAGAAACGAAAAAAAAAAAAAACCCGCTGAGTTATAGAGTGGAAATTGAGGCAAACTTGCGGAAATTGAGGAAACATAATCACCACAATCAGACCTCAAGGAAAAAACTTTCAAGTGGAAATTTTGAGTGCATCCCCCCCCCCCCACACACACACACACACCTTTCTAGTGCTGTGTCTTTTTGTCTATTACAGTCATTACAGAAGAGCAGATGCAGTTCAGCTTAATGCACTGGCTTAAACCTGGCCTGATCATAAATAAATGAGACAAATAGACTCTGATTTAGTACTGACTAGTAAGATTACAGTTCAGAGACTAATATTTTAGTGTTAAGTAAGGTTTTAAAGAATCAATCCACTAATGAGAATTGTGGTAATTAATGTTAATGCTAAAAATAAGCACACTTTATGCGTATTATTACCGAGCTGCCGAGATGACAAGGCAGTTATATTTTAATATAATTGCTTGTCCACAAATTACTATACTGAGACCACTAGATTTGTTCATGGCGATGAGGTGCTCAGTCTGTGACCACAAAATATTACATCGTAGCCACAATCTGTGTAACTGGAGCACATGACTTATTATGTTGGAGCTGTTTACATTTTCATATAACAATGTAAATAGTATTGAAACGCTAGAATTTTCCAGCCATCTGTGGTTCTTCGCCAAACTGTTTGTGTACACACAATTGTATTGGACGTCTTCGGATGCAGTAGCATGAAATACTCTATTTACTTAGACTAGGAGATGAAAACGTGTTCCAGCCTAACAATACCGCTGTGCACAAGGCCAGCTCCATGAAAATATGCTTTACATGGATTAGACTGGAAGATCTAGAGTGGTCTGGAGTTCTAATGTTAGCCCTATTAAACACCATTTAAACGGATAACCCCAGGGCCTCCTCACCCTTCATCAGTACCTGAATTTAGTAACATCCTTGCGGCTGAATGAGCACAAATCTTCATAAGCACACTCCAAAATCTAGTGGAACGTCTTCCCAGAAGAGTGGGGGGTTATTATGACAGTAAAGGGGATCAAATGTGGAATAGGATGTTTAAAAAGCACTTACTAATCTTATGTTCAAGTGTACACAAGTTATTTTTTTTCCATAGTGTCCACAAAATTAACTATTATCAGTATTATCAAGGTTTACGGGTTATGATTTAAAAATACAACGCAACAGTTACCACAAGCAGAGCATCATAGTGATTTTGAACATAAAACGTTGTCCCCAATTTAACTGCTCTTTTGCGAAACCTAAAAGCTGAACCATTTTTGAACCACAAGAGTCATAACCACAGAGTGCTACTGCTGTGCCTTTAGTTTAAGGATGAAGGTTTTACTAAATATCTGCCAATCATTACTGTACACCCTCAATAACATGCTATAAACAACAGAGTGAATCAATTGTGAAAAAACGATTTAATGAGTTTGCACCATCTCGTGCCATATTGAAAATCATCTCAACCCTCCCGACGTTATCAAAACACCGTGTGGCAGCTTGGCGTTTGCTTGGTGAAATCTGGCCGTGAGCTTGGGGGAAATGAGTTTTATGCAGATGAGCAACAGCTTCTGTTAGTACTCTGTGTGTTTGGCATGGCCTCTGTGTTTGTGTGTGTGTGTGTGCAACATGGAAATGTGAGGTGCTTTTATAAGCGGTTTGGTGACAGTGTAATGAATTGGTGGAACTGATGGAGCCAAAGTCCAGGATGATTAAGCGGTGCCTGATACGCTATGAAAACTGTTTATCATTTATAATTTATTTCCAGAGAAAGGTCCTGACCTGACACTTGGATAAAAGAAATGGAAACAAATGCTTCAGTACTTCTAAATGTTGCACTATTTATCACCATTAGGATATGATAATGTGCATAGTTGCGATCTGGAATAGCACACTTGTCCTTTTAATTCTCGGGTTTAATTGTATTTGTTCTGTCGGATTTGCGAGCTGCAATTTTTTTTTTTTTTTTTTTTACATAGAAAATTCATCCCGAGACTGACGGCTATTTAATTAGTTTGCTAATTCTCGCTCTCTTTCTTTCTCTCACTTTGGAAAGGGGATGTCTTGGCAAGTGGAAATATATTTAATACAGAGAAATGTATTCAGGATTTCTCATTATGAGATTATTGTACATCAAATATACATTATAAACCCTGCGTTCTAAGCATTTTCAAGTTAAATTAGTTTACTCTTCAGAATCTTGTTAGTCCCTGGAAATGAAAATTAAATGTCTAAAATTTACATAACGCACTCTTAATTTTAAATTCGCTAAAAGTAAAAGAACTGTCTGCTCTCCTCTTTGGTTATAGTAGAAATATATAAGTGAGCCACTTCAGCTAACTCTATGAGGCCCAGGACTGACCTGCAGGTTTCCACAGAAATTATACAGTGAGTTGTCTCCAGGGTTCAGGTGGTTGCCATGAGATTCTGGCTCCAAGGAGTTGGGTGATTTTTCACGTTCTCGACCTTTTTTTGACTGACTGATCACCGGCGTTGTGCTCTGCACTGGAGACGACTGCCACACGCTTACATCTGTCCCGTTTCCAAAAGCCTGAATAGAATTACCTGCAGAAACAATAGGCAACATTAGTGACATCTAAAAATGTAATAGTTGTATGTATATATAAATATATATATATATATACACACACACACACACACACACACACACACACACACACACACAATATATACACAACTGACTTTACCAGCCATATATGGTTCTACTCTTTTGTCCGTACAGTGTATAAAATAATATATATCTTTATTTATTACTAGTCCAAAAAAACTTTGGGCAAATTGCTGTTGTATTAGAGAGGAACAAGCTGTTACTGGGTGGTAACAATAACTCTGCTTCTCATTAGACTGCAGAAAACCCTGTTGTCATTTCCCCCAAAAGTTTTCAATACAAGTAATAATGCAATCTTGTATGGGAAAATGGAAAAAGTTATTCTTTTTGGTTATTAGTACTGGACCTTTGAACTCTACAATAGTTTTTACACCCACACGCAAACAGAGGTTGATTCTGAACAATATAACACCTAGATTTGTCACAATTTCCTGATACTACGACTAAACATAAAAAAAATGCATATAATGCCACAGAGTATTATAGCATTTTATACAATTACTGACACTAAGTGTGTAAAGCAAGCAAATGAGTTCATTATTGGCCATGTAAGATACACTTTCAAGGTTTTTTCACTTGGCAGATGCTCACATCGCCAGACACTGTAATAACCAAGAAAATGGAAAGAAATAAATAGAGCATGAGGAAATGTGCCGACTGGTTCTTTTTATTAGTTTATTAGTCCAGTAATATGTGCATTTAGTTCAAAAGATGCTTGTATGCAATCACACATTTTATAGGACTATTATATAATTTTGTATCAGCACTACAACATGTACAACTCGGACAAAAGTATTCAGAAACCAGACTTTTCCAGCCATATGTGGTTCTTCCTCATACTGATAAAAACAAAGGTAAACAATTGTATAGTATGTCTCTGGATGCAGTAGTATTACATTTTCCTCTCACTTGTAATAGAAGATCCAAAAAATTTTCTTGAAATTGATCTACAGTAGGAGACCCACTGCCCCTGTGTGCAAAGACAGCTACATGAAGATATGTGGCCTGCTATAAAGCTCTGACCTCCACCCTATTGAACACCATTGAGATGAATTGGTACGCTGACTGCACCCTTCCTCACCTCACCTAGATCAATTTTGAATACCATAATTGTTGTTATGCTGGGCTCATAAAGCACAACTAATTTCTCATTTCTAAGTCTAAGAGTCAGTGGCCATTTAAGAACATCTGGATTTTTTACTTCTTAAAAATAAAATATAATGCATTCAGTTTTCCGAAAACGGCACAGCTTTGCCTGCCTTTATCGATCGTCATCGATCCTACAGATCGATGTCTGAAACACATACTGTATTTTTGCTAATGTACACACACTTACCTAGGAGGAGGTGTGTTTGTATTAGAGAGATAAACACTACGTACATCAACATGCATGTCGATATCTAGATTCTGTCCCTGACACCCCTCAGAACAGTGGCGCTAACCTTCAGCTGGGTAAATACGCCACTGATAAATATTGGACCACACCAATGATTAAGTGGCAGCGATTGTATAGAATGTCATTGAAACGTAGCGGTTTGATGATTGACTGTTCCTGGTCTATGAGCATCAATCATGATGGAAATAAGCTGGATTGAGCTCAGTTAATTATTAATGTAGTGTTTGTTCCAAACAGCCTGATCTCACCCTTTTCTTGCTGTCCGTAATACTATACCGATCCTTCCTGTTCCTGTCCGAGTGAAACACATATTGTGATTAGTAGCAATTTCAAGGACTTTACTAAAAAAAAAACTTACTAAAAAAAAAAAAACAACAATTTGATTAGTATATAATAATTTATTTTCTATAACAGCAGCACTGTAAATCAAATTATAGGTCTATCATTCATTCAAGTTTCTACAGTAACAAATTGGTTGCATGGATTTCTCTAGCAGATGATGTAAATGAACTGATTAAGAAATTATGTGTTATTGGATATATGATCATTTCTGTGAAGAATATTTTTAGTTTGCTCACACAGAGACATGACAAAGATTTCCACCCATGGCAATGTGTGAAGGATTGAGGATTTGAGGTTGTTTTCTGGTATCTTAATAATATGACAGGCCGATGCTGGTGAAGAAGCAACTTTTTACATTTTTGTCATGGATTAACTTTTATATAATACTGCTCACTATCATGTGCACTGCTCACATGTATAACACTTCTATGTGTAATGTATCTCTTAACTAAAGGAAATCTATGTGATGATAGCGCTTTGGATTTTAATGTATTTATTTTTTACATTTTCCTGGGTTTTTTTTTTTTCTTATCTCTTCGATATGCTGTCTTATAAATTTTTTGAAAAATCCCACCTTATGTTTTTGCCCCTCCAACCATGAAGTTGCTATCCTCTATTACACCAGTTACCTCTGAACAGTACCTTATATATTACCTCACCTCTATAGCAGGTTCTAGTCCAATTTCTGTGAACGCAGCTTGTATTTTGAAGCTCAAAAAAAGCATACACCGTGGCGGAGGTATACGTGCTCCATTTATATTTTTTCAACAAAACAAAATGTCAGACCTCTGTGTCACCATAATCAGCTATTTTATACTAAGCCATTTTATCTAGTGTTTAGTCATTGATAGTCTTAAGAAGGAAGTGTATTTAAAAAAAAAATACAAATTTAGCTACAAGTAAATACTCAGATTTCTTGAATGATAAAAAAATCTACAGCTGTTAATGTAAAGCCAGAGCTAAGACTAATGTTTTGGATTTCTTTTTATCGCCATGTTCGGTATGCTGTAACATCGCAAATGTATATAGTAAACTAGTTAGCAAAGTTCAGGCTAAGAGTGCTGTGATTTTTGAGTGCTATGATCTTTTCCTTTTAAAGACATTTAATGCTGCCATAGTCACATTGCCATTACCATATAGCCATGCATATGCTGTCTAGCTAGTTATTTATCTAGCTAGTTAGCTTTGCTAACTGGTTAATTGTTATACACAGTGCAGTGATAGCCTAGCAGTCGCTACAGGATCATAAGTAAATTGGCAAAGTATATATTTTTAGAAATGTTATTTTCCTAACAAGTTTGTACTGAATAATTTTAAATAATATATTAAAACTCTTCAAATGTCCATTTCAGATCACATTTCTGTTCAGCAATAGCTTCATGAGAAGACAGATAGGAAAGAGGCCCGCAGGCCGCAGAGAGAAGCTCACGCTCTGACGGCACAAACGAGGTGCCCTAACACCTGTCAGTGCGTTTAACACTCTGCTTGGCTAATGAGGCACGAGAGAGAGAAAGAATCAGCGAGACTAGGAGAGAGCTGTCTGTCTCTGTAGCCTAACATCCATCTTTGCAGAAACCAGAGGGGCATCTGGAAAGAGAACGATGTGAGTCTGACTGTTTTCATGCTGCTGTATTCTGGCAAAAAAGCAAAGAGATGACGTGTGTCTTTGATAGACTGATGAGAAGAGAATGGGGAAAGCTAAAAAAGAAATAAATAAATGATGGGAAGATAGAGAGGAGGACAACCCAGTTTACACTGCCGAGGAATGCCTTTCAGTCTGCACAGGAATGAACCTCAGGAAAGAACACTCCCCCTCTCTTAGCTTTTAATTCCAAGCTTCAGTCCTTTTTAGCATTTTAACCTCTATGGCTCATACCATCGCATCTTCAGGAGATCGTCAGGAGACAAAACCTGTTTTATTCATCCCCCTGCATGCTGGTTTGTGATTAATTAAAAATAGGCTGAGAAACGACAGGTTCGGGAATTTGGAGTGGAAATGAGAGACACGGGGAAGAGCAAAGCGTGTCTGGTTAGGAGTTCGACTGAGGTGGTGATCAGTTCTTTGATAGATAACAACATTCAACAAGCAGAATATTATAATTTTGTAATAGAATGCAAACAGGTAGGGCCTAAAAGACAAGGTATTTGTCTTCAAAGACATTTAGAATTTTATATAAAGAATATTATATCATGACATTTGAAAACTAAACCTTTATGATACACATATTCGAGTTTTTTTTTTTATTTGGGAACAAACAAACAAACAAACAAAAATAATAATTTGGGAACAAACAAGTTCTTGGTGGACAAGAACTCAAATTTCCACTGGACAAGGCAGCCTTCAAACATGACCACCCTGGACTCCAACTCTCTCTTATACACACATACACACACACACACACACACAACACACACACACACACACACTCTTTCCCGCTTTGACTCTCCCTCTTACTGATTGAGCAAAGTTGTACCCAATTACTTTCACACACACACATATACACTCACATACACGCAAGCACGCGCACACACACACACACACACACACACACACACACACACACACACACACACACACACACACATACTATTTCAAGGACCTTCATTCAGGAAAACAATGCTCACCGTGACACTTATTACCATACTATGCTATTTTTGCTCATCCAGATAATTATAGAGCATGTAAACTTTTTATATTTCAAAATCTGAAAAGTTAGTCACGAAGCCATTAAAGCGATTTATTACACTACATACAGTACATAGTGTACACAGATAAGGCATAACCTTATGACCACCTGCCTTACATTGTGTTGGTCCCCCCTTTGCGGCCTAAAGTCCCGACCTGCCGAGCATTAAAAGCTTTAACTTTTTTTTAGCAATATCAGCTACAGGAGCTCATCTGTTGGATCTGTTAGCCTTCGCTCCCCACGTGCATTAATGAGCCTTGGCGGCCCAGGACCCTGTCACTGGGGCACCACTGTTCCTTCCTTGGACTACTTTTAATAAATACTGACCAGTGCAGACCAGGAACAGCCCACAAAAGCTTCAGTTCTTGAGATGTTCTGACCCAGTCATCTAGCCATCACAATTTGGCCCATTTGAAACTCGCATAAATCCTTACTGCTGCCTAATATATGCCGCCCACTGGCAGGTGCCACAATAAAGAAAAGATCAGTTTTATTCACTTTACCGTTCATAAATGATATAATGCCAATGTTACGCCTGGTTGGTGTATGTAGTAATATATATATGTGGATCGGGCATTAAAAGGATGTGTGATACAATTGCGAGGGTGCCGAGGTTCGGTTTCAGGAACAATTACTGTGTATAACATGGCGATAAAAATATTTTAAGTAATCATTCATTGTTCCATGTTTTTTGCTTCTAAAAGAAAAAAGAAAGAACTTTCGGTAAAGAACATGATTCGACAGGTCTCCGGATGCGCTTAGGGGAATGTCACTGGAACGAATAAAGAGTGCAGAAAGCACAAAGTAGAAAAATGGGCAGAAGATTGAAAGCTACTGGAGATCTAAC
The DNA here is from genome assembly GCA_039877035.1 of Silurus lanzhouensis. Taxonomy (NCBI): domain Eukaryota; kingdom Metazoa; phylum Chordata; class Actinopteri; order Siluriformes; family Siluridae; genus Silurus; species Silurus lanzhouensis. The sequence continues at coordinate 1,781,031 of JBCEWE010000348.1, read as the reverse complement.
CACAAGATAGAGAGATAGAGATATATTAGAAAACTCTAAAGGAGGAGAGAAGGCAGGCAGTGGTGTGTTACTCACGCAGACAGGCGTTGTCAGTGAAGAACTCTGTGAACCGTTCGCAGTCCTCTTTGCTGTTGCCGCTGTTACTACAGTCGCAAAACGGCGACACGCTGATTTTTGGGGAGCGCAGGTAGTTCGGGGTCATCACCGTACCTGTGGAGGAGAAATATGAAAATCTGATTTCCAAATCATTCTTTATTGTTGCAAATCTCACCTTTCACTGTGTGTCTCTTTGATACATAAATAAAATAGTATTTTATAAAAGCAGATTAGGCCATACATCTGCCACAAAGTTACAGATTCGGATGAATGCTAACGGTGTCATATGCTATTGATCCTATAGTGGATAGAAACATTGTAATGTGGATTTGGTTAGGTGAGGTTGTGAGGCAAAGTTTATAAAAAAACTAATAAAGCTTTAAAACGAGTCTCCACTGTCAGTGCTTTGTCACAGTCTAAGTAGAGTTGAAGTCATGCAGTTTCTCTATGACATGACGTATTTTTGAAGAGATTGAGAGAAAAACTGATGGATTGACTGAGCAAGATGTTTCGTGGACTTTCCATAACAGTAAACATAACCAGTGGTGGACAGTAATGAAGTAAATGTAATTCATTACTGTATTTAAGTACTTTACTTTGTACTAGTTTCGGTCCCCTGGTGGTCTAGTGGTTAGGATGCGGCACTCTCACCGCTGCGGCCCGGGTTCGATCCCCGGTCAGGGAACCAACCCCAGCCGTTAGGGTTGCACAAGCCTTAGTGCCGGTCCCAAGCCCAGATAAATGGGGAGGGTTGCGTTAGGAAGGGCATCCAGCGTAAAAACGTGCCAAATCAAACATGCGGATGGTCCGCTGTGGCGACCCCTAATGGGAGAAGCCGAAAGAAAGTTTAAACTTTGTACTAGTTTAATTTGAATACTTTACTTAAAAGTTTCCATTTGGGGAAAGGTTTACTTTAGGTTAACTTTACTACATTTCAAAGTTACATATTTTTTTTAATGAACTACATTTTGTAAAATCAGTTGTTCCTTTTTATTTATGAGTGGATAAAAACTGGTCAAGCCAACAATCAGGGTCGAGCGTGTGCAGTTTTGACCTTGTTTTGAAGCAGAACATTTTGAAAGTTAAAAATTATGTGATTGTAACTTACCACAACAGTAGTTGTGTAGTCATTTTCAAGTAGTTGAAAAGAATGATAATTTGAATAGATATCCATTATGGTTTGACTCATTAATATCGTTCTTTTAATAGATCAGTGTGCTGAGAGTAACAGAGTATTTTCACATAAACTGAGTTGATTAAGCAAAGAGTCTTGCAACAAAAATATTAATAGCAACATTATAGCCATAATAAATCATAGTACTTTGGATACGTAAGTACATTAAAAGGGCAAATTGTACTTTTACCTACTGTATCTCTAACTTAAGTATATGCTTTAAGTACTTTGTCGACCACTGAACATAACTTAAAACATGTATCATTTTATAATAAATAAATACATTGTAATCATGGGCAAACTGCTGTTAAATAAGAGGAGTAAAACAGTTTATGAAGTGCTGTTACAGGAAAACATTTAACATCACGGTCTTAACTGTAAACTTGCGTAAAACCACATCGTCATGACTGGATTTTTGTTCCTATAAATGCAGTTCATTACGGTTAATAATAATGAATAATTGTCTTTTATTTATTATTGGCTTCTAGCTTTATATTTTTACATTATTAGTATTCCATGACATTGGTATTGGACATGGTCCATCTCCAAAAAACTGTCCTCAGTTTCTGACTACTACATATGTGTTTCTTATCTATTTTTATATTCTTATATTTTCAATCATAATAAATCAAACAAGACCGGTCTCTAATCATCCTAAAGATCTAAAGGTCTGTAATTGGGGAAGTAAATCTCAAACCTAAAAAGTATATTTTAATAGTGCAGTTGTGTAGTTGTTCACTTGAAGTACAACACTCAACAGTATGTGACTGTAAATATGGATGCGTTTTTATATTCTGTGTTGGCCTGAAAACCTTTATCTCCATGATCAATTAATTTGATTTCACACAATTTGGAACTGGTTGAACATACAGGAACGATCTGTTTATTAGGATCTCGCGTTAAAATCAAGATAGCGAGAGAGAAGCGCATCTCCCCCTCATCTAACCATAATCCGCCTGGCATGAGATTAAAGAAACATCTGGTTTGAAATCTTTTATCCCTCTCTTTTTCTTTCTGTATCTCCAGATCTATCTGTCTCTACATGGTAACAGGCAACAATCCAGAGGTACTTGTTTTTGGGTTTTGTTTTTCTGGCAGAACAGCAACGCATTTGCACCAGACACATTTCAGCAGTGTTGTTATGGCAGAATGTGATCGATGAAGCAGGAATGTTAGTTTCAGTAGATGAGAAAAAGAACACACAAGGATTTGTGTGCAATTCCCCCTATTCTCAATTTGCTAGTGCTGGATTTTCCGTTTTTATTTTTTATTTTTTACATCACATATCCTATTTTGTGACTCACTACAGCTCTTACTTTGTTTCCAAAAAAAAAGTGAACAGAGACCTTCTGTCTGGGAAAGATGACATTTTTTTTTTGGCACCAAAGTCTGTCTCATTGTGTAAACTCAATGGAGAGGAAAGGCTCAAATTATTCAACGAAATATAAATGAATTTGAATGAAAATGAAAAATGGCCATGCAGAGGAACCGGCTCGGCCAACCCGATCTCGCACAAAATTGTTGGAATTTTAATGAATGATTTAGTTTGGCGCTTACACAAATGAGACGATATAAAACAGCAGGCATGTTAGCACCAATTCATTACTTTTCATCTGGGTTTTAGCTTGTGTACTTCCTGTAGACATTCAAGTTGCCATAATGTGTTGGTTAGGAGGTGTATTGTTGAAGCATTCATTTTACCAATAGTTTAGCTAGGTTTATTCACAAGACTCTAGAGAACGAATCGCTAGACTCTTCCATTGAACAGTGGGATATAACTAGTTTTAGTATGACTCATCCTCTGTGAATGACTGTCTGGTAGCCAGTACAAAACATTACATCATACGTATGAATAATAATTGACGCTGTCAGAGAAAGATATATGTAACTTCAGTTTTGCATGGACAGATCTCATTTACGTATGAATAATCGTGATTATGTATTCAGTGGCATGTTTTAAAGCTGGTTGACTGAAACAATATTTAATGGAAAAATGTTTCACCTTGGACATTTTTACATATTAAAAGTTAGACCCGTGAGAAATTTTGTGTCAGTGTTTGACACGCTGTTTGACACTACGTCAGGTACACTGGATATATACATTTTTTTTACTTCTCAGTAGAACTAATGAAGTGGCTCAGTCTTCGAATGTCTTTCATTACACCCCCTTGCCAAATCCTTACCAATGAGACCCGAGTAGGAGAGAAGGCAATCAGCATAGTTTTCTTTTAGACAGCCAGAAAGAGAACGTGGCTCCGGCTGACAGTTGGTGAAGAAATCGGCTAGACGTGACCTGAAACATAGACAAATTCCAAATGCAAAATAAGAAACATCTCTCTCTCTCTCTCTCTCTCTCTCTCTCTCTCTCTCTCTCTCTCTCTCTCTCTCTCTCTCTATATATATATATATATATATATATATATATATATATATATATATATATAAAATAAAATCCTATAATATACTACACAACATAAACAAAAAAAAAAAAAAACCAATATACAATTGTCCCTGTCCCTGACATGTACATGTATTTTCAAAATGATCTCAGCAGCAGTGCTTCGTTGCTAAGCATAGAGGAGGAGAAACTAAATTAATGCGGTTGCGCAGTTGTTTTAGGCATATGGTGTGGGATTAGCGGGAGACTGGAGGTGTCAATCCATCTCCAGAAAACACAGCGAACCCCTGCGTGCTGCACATCAGACCTCCTACGGTAACCTCTGAAACTCAAATCGCTTCCAACCGCCTGTGGAAAAACATGCAGTCAGGAGCGTGCGAGGAGAAAGACTGAAGCTGCTGCGAGTACAAAGGGGCAGGAGTCCAAATGTTGTTCAATAATTCGTGTGTGTGTGTGTGTGTGTGTGTGTGTGTGAGTGCACTTGCAGATGCTTGAATTCAGGAGTTAAACTATCCCTTTTATCCCCTCTTTCTGTCTTTCCTTCTCCGCTTTGAGACTTCTCACTTCTCTGACACATACAACCCCTTTGAGATCCCACCTCCACGCCGCTTTATTCGGCCCACAACAAGCCACTTACAGCACGTCGGGGTGCGCTCCAAACTCCAAAATAAAATTAAGCACTTATGCTTTATTGCTACACTTCGATAATTGTGATAATTGTCCCGTGAACGCTCGGTGTTTCGGGTTAATGTGCACTTTATTTCCCAGCAGAAATGCAGATAGAGGATTAGCGCTAACTGTCGCCGCTGGTGATCGCACGTAATCACAGACGCCGCAATCCCGGAAGTCTCGGCTCCTCGTGTGGGTGTGATGTTTGTTAGCACCTCTAAAGCCTCTGCTTTACAGTGCCGTGTTGTGTTAATGTGTGTTGCCATGGAGTATCACTTTATGGGAAGGGCTACGACAACAATGGCAAGGATTCTCATAGGTGTTTACTACAATCTCTGTATATACAAAAGACCGAGTCAAATCAGAGGTGGGTGATATAGAATATTTTTTGATGGTTAAAGACATTTCTATGATGGGTTGCCTGGTGGTCTAGTGGTTAGGCTGCGGCGCTCTCACTGCTGCGGCCCGGGTTCGATCCCCGGTCAGGGAACCAACCCCAGCCATTAGGGTTGCACAAGCCTTAGTGTCAGCCCCAAGCTGACACCGGATAAATGGGGAGGGTTGTGTTAGAAAGGGCATCCAGCGTAAAAACATGTGCCAAATCAAACATGCGGATGATCCGCTGTGGTGACCCCTAACGGGAAAAGCCGAAAGACAGTTTAAAGACATTTCTATGATGCATCATGTGCAGGAGAAATGCTTTTTGGGATGAGTTTAAAAGAGGTAAAAACTTGGATACACATCTGATTGCCTTGTTGATTGTTTGTTCCATAGCAGTATGTTGGGATGGGTTGTGTTGTGTTAGTACTTTGTTTAATATCTACATCAAATTAATGGTTTAAATGGGGAAAAAAATAAATTTTGTGTATAAAAGTCACTTATATATATCCTATATAAAAAAATGCAGAGATCCTGATACAGGGGTCTCAGACAGGTGTATTGTTCAATAATTCATCACAAATTTAATACATTATATACACAAAAAATATTGGGACGCCTGACTTTTTCAGATATATGTGCTTCTTACTTAACTGTTACCACAAAGTATAGGGAGGGACCCTACTGTATAGGGTGTCTTCAGATGCAGTAGCAGTAAACATGTTCCAGCATGACAATCCCCTGGAGCTTCTTGAAGATATGCATTACATGTGTTGGAGTGGAAGATCTTGAATTGCCCGCTTTAAATCTCTGACCTTAACCCTATTGAACTGGATGAGTCAGAACTCACCCCAAGCCTACTCACTTTACATCCCTTCCTGACTTTACTAACACCCTTGTAGCTGAAGGAGCACAAATCTCTTTAAGCCTAGTTGAATATCTGGTGGAACATCTTTCCAGAAGATTGAAGGTTATTAAAACAGCAAATGGGGACTAAATGTGAAATGTTTGTTCAAAAAGCACATATGAATCTCATAGTATGGTGTCCACAAACGTCTGTCTATATTGTGATGAATCATTTATCAAGCATGTTGTATTTTATCTAATCATTCATTATTAATTTGATTCAAGAAACATGTTGAATAGCATCCCTTCTCTCTTTTTCTCCCAAAAAAAAAAATAACTAAGTGATTGAAAGGAAAATGCTCAGAATAGAATAAAAAAGCTTGAGGCTAGAAAAAGTTTAGACTGGAAATTCATTTTATATTTGTTTTCCTTTATTACATCTGGGATAGACACTGATCCATGACATTAATAATGACCGTATGATCCAGAATAAAGTGGGGATGTGTGCATACCTGCAGATGTAGTTACTCTTGCAGGACATTTGCAGTTCCAAGCAGTTGGGCTTCTCCTTGTCCTCATAGGAGCATGCAGGGACGATAGTCTGGCGCCGACGCTCTGAGCAGGCTGACTGGTCTCCTGGAGGGCACGAGCAGTACAGCATGCTGTAGCTGTGTCGGGGAGGCACCTTGTCGAAAAACTGACGCAGCGCCTTGTGGCACTTGCGCTTGTTGCACACTTCGGCCGTGGAGACGCGACTCGTGCAGGGGCTGATGTAGGCAGAGCGGTACTTCTTACACGTGTCATTTAGATTGCACGCCTTGGCTGCGTTGAGGCAGTTGTTCTCCTTGGCCAGAGCAGGGTCACCTTTAGAAGAGAAAAGAACAGAAAAAGGATGACATGTTGGTGTTTATTATAATAAATCAACAATAACTCTCTTAAGTTCAAATTAACTCTCAAATTCACCCCAATGTGTTTGTGAAAGTTTTTTTATTACTTTCTTGTTCAAATAAAAGTTTATAAATTCACACCAGAGGTATGTCTAAAAAAAAAAACAAAGCTTTCTATCATGAGGACCAAGAAGCAATTCATTTCAATCTGAAGTTCTGAAAAAGCATCAGTCAAGTTTTTTTTGTGTTTTATTTTAAAACTTTAATATCATTGGTAGAAGAATGCTGAAGATGGAGCCACCAGGTAGGAGGAAAAGAGGAAGGCCAAGGAGGAGGTTCATGGATGTGGTGAGGGAAGACATGCAGGTAGTTGGTGTGAAAGAGGCAGATGTAGAGGACAGGGTGGTATGGAGACGGATGATCCGCTGTGGCGACCCCTAATGGGAGCAGCCGAAAGAAGAAGAAGAAGATTTTAAAACTTTAATATCCCACAGATATTAATACATTTATTATTCAAATCTGGCACAACCAGAACATGTGAATCAGTGATAAAGAGGGAATTAGTCCGTGTAATCGCATTGCTCAACCTGATGCTCCCACCACCATGCTTCACCGTAGGGATTGTGTTTTCTGGGCTATTTTGTGTGTATTCATGAAATAAATAAATCAAATCAAATTCAGGTCTTGGTTGTAACATGAGTGAAAACCTATATGAGTCATTTGTCCTGCATGAACCTGGTGGTGATTCGGACAGCAAGAAAGACAGAACGATACTGAATTCTTCAAGCATCCCTTTTCCTTATATAAAAACTGTTATAAATATCTGTAACTTGCATATTGTACTGGATGCCCAGGAGGATTTAGTCAAAATGGGAGATTCTGGATCCCACATTAAATAATAAACTATTGAGGCATACACTTTATGTTGCGCATTAAAGGTTGCTTGAGATTTTCTCTCTCTCTCTCTCTCTCTCTCTCTCTCTCTCTCTCTCTCTCTAACATCTAATTTTCATATACTACCATATAAATTACCAATCTTTACTACAGTTCTGTCAATATGGGTGACAGAAATCCTGTAAACTATAACCTTAGCTTTTTTGTAACGTTAAGTCAAAGAAAACCATCCATTTAGAGCCCCGCAGGCTAAACAAACGGTCCTCGGACAAAAAAAGCAGAGTCATCAAAGCTGCCCCACACGCGTACACACACTCTCTCTTTTCTCGCCTCGCCTGTCAGCTTCCGCTAATTGCCCGGTTTCTTACAGATGCCGCCATTAATTACCATTCCTGGAGACTTTTCAGAAAAGTGGCGCAACAGCAGCAGTTTGGCTTTTAATAAGGGCCAATTAAAAAAGTGGAGAGAGCAGGATTGCTGGAGAGTGGAAATGTGTGTGTGCGTGCTGCAGAAGCATGTGTATGAGTGAATGTGTGTGTATGTTTTCTGTGCCACTTCAGGGCCAATAAGCACTAGATAGAGTGTCTAAAAGAGCTGGTCGATGGGCCATGTGCATTTTCAGCATCACAGCTGGCAAGAAAAGATGTGCTTGTTTGTATAGTTGTTTCAGGCCCAATTAACGGATGACAGAACTGGTCCTAGCTGGTTCAAGATCCGTCATTATAAACCGTATGACACCCAAAATCCTTTCATTCTTCATGAAGCCAGATGTTAAGAGCAAGTACTAGTGGTATGATTGAACTTGTGCACATTCCTTTGACTAATTGTAAAGATTCCTTGTCATTCCTTTGTTTATTTTATATAACACACTTAATCCCAGATGTACATTTGGATTAAAGATGATGGACACCTCTCATTAAACCGAAACCAAATACAGTTTTGTTTTACGTCATAACGTTCGTTCAACAAAACCATACAATTATTTACAATAAAATCCCCACTATCATTTAGTGTTTTCAACTTTTGTGGTCTCAAATCCCCCTAAATTCCTTTAAACACAAGCCATCCTAATCATGATATTTTAGAGTCTATATTAAGATCTAATAATAAGTGGGCAACAACATTTGGACACCTGACCATAGGATTAGCATGTATTTTTTAAACATTCCAGTCAACATTTATTCCCTGCTGTTATAGTAATCTCCACTCTTCTGGGAAGATGTTCCACATGTTGACATTCATCCAGTTCAATCGGGTGGAGATCAACAATATGCTCTGCTCTATAGCAGGTCACTCAAGATCTTCCACTCCAACCCATGTAAAGCAAATCTTCATGGAGCTGGTACTTTGGTGCTTTGCGCACAGGTACACTGTTATGCTTGAACAGTCTGAGTCTTCTAGTTCAAGTGAAGATTATATTTTAATGCTACTGCATCCAAAGACATCCTGTACAATTGGCCTCCACATATGACTGGAAAATTCAGGTGTCCCAATACTTTTGTCAGTAGAGTGTAAATTGTGTATAATTATACAAGCGATTTCTGACATTTTGGTGAAAACGGTTTGCCGAAGTTTTGGTCTCATCCCAACAAATTAAGTTGCATTTTTATTAAATCCTCTTTGTTTATTTATTTATTTAAATTAATCTCTCAATTTAGAGTGCGTGATGCAATAGCAGACTATACCTTATGCAATGTGCAGCAATTGTAAAAAAAAAAAAATATGCGACAGTTCCAGTGGTAAACAATCTGATTTAAAGTTTTACATGCAGATTATTCATAAATTGAACATTTATTCAAATAGGCTTCATTAAGTCCACTAGGTTCCGATTTAGGCGTGAACATGAATATTTTATTTATTCCGATAGACGGATCAGTTGGATTAGTCATGGATTACTGTATTAGTCTGCATTTAAATGTAGCTATTGTTTGGTTCCGTTATTAAACAGAGCTTAATGTTGTTTTTTTCTATTGTTGCAAACTAAGGGATTAATAACTTTAACTGTTTTATTCGCAGGGATTTGAGGCTTCACCCAGCAAAAACATCATCTCCTAGGTAGTGCGTGCAAATCTTAGTCCTGAGACATTTTATATTCAATTGCTCAGCAAATGTTTGATTTGAATATTGTATAAAAAATGGATAGCAAATTAGTAAAATACAAAATGCAATTTACCAAGAAATGGATAATACTGAAGTGAATGGATATCATTTCAAGCCATTCATGGAAGTTAGCTAACCTTTACCTAATAAACTTTTGCAAAAAAACTTTCAGAGCAACATGACTTGGTCAATGTTGTGAATCTGGTCAAATTAAAGCCTGACACTGATGAGAATGCATAGACCTTCAGATGCACTTGGACAACTATGTCTATACACTACACTATATGGTGTATGTGGAGAATTGTGCTCATTCAGCCACAAGGGCTACAGCAAGCCACTCAATATCTTCCACTCCAACCAATATAATGCATATCTTCATCTTCTTTGTGCACAGGGACAGAAAAGGTAATCCAAAGACAGCCCTGCAGTAACAGTTGTGTCTGTAACTAACCCAAAGATAAACTAATTGTGGCTCTGAAAATAGCTGCATACTATTGGGATAAAGGAAGCCGTGTTTATGACGGACACACGAGACAGTTGCTAATAATTAGGTAAACAGATCTCGGCTAATATTTGGTGACTCCAGAACATTCTGCAGTGTGTAAACAAGCTGGTATCTGATCAAATAACAGGCATTAATAAGGCTTCTAGCACATAACAACAATTCTTCATTTTGATTCTTTAGCATGCGCTGTTGTAGGGAAAGTAACCAACGTTCGAGTGGTAACAGTAACTCAACTGCAGCACACAACATCGAGTTTTCCTGTAACAACCCAGAATATTTAGCACTTATATGGTTTTTACGTAAATTCAGTAATCCCTCGCTTTACCGAGGTCCGAATCCCGCGCCCCCAGTTTATCGCGGAATTGCATTTGCCACATAACTCATTTGTTTTTCCCAGTCTCAAAATTCCCAAAAAACGTATAGGATATTGTTTTTATGAAGTATGGAATTAATTAATAAAAATATAATTATTATTTATAAAATGAAGTAAAATGTAAATACAGTACTGTACTGTATACATAAAATAGCATTTTTAGGGTGGATTACTGTTTGTACAATTCTGGAACATTCTGTTATGTAAGAATAATATTATATACATATAGTTATATATTGCATATATTGCAAAGAATTGCAGTTCCCATCACTATTTTATTGCATTAAAACATTTTTAGAATAAATTCCCACAAATGGAAATAGGAAGTTTTGATACATGAACATACATTTCTTATGAAGGTATCTTAACATCTTAAATCTAGTATTAGTGTTTCATCTTATATGTTAATTAACACAAACATTATTGAAATGCTATTATTCTTCTCAGTCAATTGCATTCATTTTACATCTTGACCTTTTGCACATTTGATTAGCTGCTGTAAGAGCAAACGACCACATCCCTTCTGATGCTTCTGCTGGACAGTAAAACGATACACTCCCAAAAATACACACACACACACACACACACACACACACACACACACACACACACACACACACACACACACACACACACACCTGCAATGTAGAAAAAGCCTTGCAAATTCCTAGCAAAGTGGCAAACATTCCCACACCTACACCTAACAGACTGAACATATGCTGAGGGCATCAAGTGTGCAGGTATGCAAGAGAGGTGTGTGTGTTTGTGTGCGTGTGTGTTACCTGAGTGATATGTGCACAAATGTGTGTATGTGTGCGTCGCACTGTATACGCAGCTGTCTACCTTTTCACAAAGTGTGAGAGTCGTACCTAAATCCTGTGTGGGCTTGTGTTTCACTATTTGTGTGTGTGTGTTTGAGCGTAAACAGATGGCTCTGTCTCTAACCCCCGTATCATGCGTACATTGACTGAAGAAAACATTTCAGGGAGTGGTTGTGTGTCTCAAGAGCGGAAATTGTGCTGGTAACACACAGATCCACCTACAGACCACTCTTGCATTGGCAAAGGTTATAAAAACTTCTTCACAAATTTTATTCAATAAACTTTTTCTTACATCTCAATGCCGAGTGTGTGTCTAGAGCAAATGTCTGAACGTGTGTTATGGGAACAAACTAAGCGTCTATACACTACGTACTGCACATAAGCTAGCTAGTAAGAGATTTCTCTGTATTTCATGTAGGAAATGTAATGAGTGTTAAACAGCCGGAACAGATGACCAACACGTATTTATCATGAGTGATTTAACTATATATAAATAAACAAATAGTAATAATCATTTTAAAATACAGGTAGTCCTGTATTACGATATCATCGTAACTTGAAAATATCATAAGTCGAGAAATTGCCTAGCCATTGGTGATCAGTATGGGGTAGTATTAATAATAATAAATAATTAATAATTTAACAAATTACAGTACGTCATTTTGCAAAAACAGCAATTAACAGTACTGTAATGTATAAACTATAAAGTGTCAAAAACATTTATCTCACGATTGTCGTGAGTTAACTTGTAATTAACGTGTGATTAATCGCACATTTCTATACGTTCTAAATGTACCTTGAATGAATACTTTTCAAGTTTTTAATACTCTAATCAACATGGGCGTGGCCAAATATGGATGCTTTATGCAAATGTATGTTTATTATTAGCGAAACCAAACTCAACCTAGAGCATGAAAAGAAAATGTGTTTTGAAGTAAATGTTTTAAAGTAATTATTAATTATTAATTAATTTACGTAAATCACCAGGGGACCAAACGGAACTTGTTTCCAAACGGACGGTTTTAATTGCCGGATGTTTGCATTATGGCGGATTTTGGTGCTTGATTTGAGACTTGGCGACTCAGTAAAACAAATGTTTAGTGATTCAAACTGGTCAAACAAAATGTCCCCTGCAATAATCGTGCATTAATAAAATTATTGCTGTTAAAGTGAATTTGTGTTAATAATTTTGACAGCCCTAACATACATATATGCGTGTGTGTGTGTGGCAGTGTGTGTGTGTGGCAGAGCCAGACATGCTCTGTTTAATAATAATAATAAAAAAGAGATACAAGAGCTAAAACTGGATTTTAAAACACCAAAAACACAAAAAAATATGCGTTATGACACATCGTACAGCACATATACACTGCTACGTTTGCCTACTGCGCAGAACTTAAAACATTTGTAAGATTTAAAAATCAAAAGTAAAACTATCCTGACTCTAATACAGTTGACTGTATTAACAATTTTTGCTTACTTTGCATTTAAAATACATCTTTTTTTTAATTACAAATTCATGAATCTAATTAAGATCTTCACTGCTGTGTATATATATATACATACACACACACTGAGCGGCCTACCTATTGACGGAGGATGGCATGTATGACACAAACAGACGAACGGACGAGGCCATCTGCTCACATCGCTGCAATCAGAACCCCTGCGCAGCAGCTCCAGTTTCTGACACAGCCTCAAATCGATTAGCGTCACCTGTTTCCTCCCTCCTCCATCTCTAATTTTCAATTATAGTGAGAATGTGTCTGAATAATGACCTTGTCTCCCGTTGCGCAGAACCGAAATAACACTGCACGGATTATATTGCAAGGCAGGGCTAGCGTTACACTAATGCACGGAATGAAAGACGGACCGTGTTAGCCATAAAACCTTTTATCTGTCCTTGTCATCCAGTTTGATGGAGATGTTACTGTTGTGATTCTGGGATCAAATCTCAATGAAGAAAAAAGATTCACCTGAGGGTTAATAAGAAAACGCAGAGTGAAATGAGGAGCGAACGGCAGCTTTATTCCACCCTGTTATGTTAGATAGTATTAGGGTCAAGGGTTTGATTGAGGTGCAGTCATTATAAGAACCTAATACGTGTGTGTGTGTGTGTGTGTGTGTGTGTGTGTGTGTGTGTGTGTGTGTGTGTGTGCTACTAGACAGCAAATTAGCTGACTTGCCAGGATGCTGATAGACAGCAAATGCTATACCAGACATTTTAAGAGTCTGCTCTGAGTGTGTATGTGACCAAATGTCCCTATAAACATATGAATATCTGACGTGGTTTGACTGAAAATATCACCCTCTGAACCTGCAAAAAATATAAATAAATAAAACCACAAGTTTCCCTTTTTAAAACTGAGGTTATGGCTACAGCTAGCATAAGAAGCATTGACTAAATTATCTACTGTACTTAGGAGTACAGTAAAGTTGGCAACAAAACAGGAATATCCATGCTGGTATAAAGCACACACACACACACACACACACACACACACACACACACACACACACACACACACACACACACAGGTAAATCCATTCCTTGCTCTGTGTCATCACATTGAGGTAAAAGGGGTCAGATTCAGATTAGCCCCAAAGACTAATTACTGTGTAAACAGACTTGCTGTACTACCGCCCTGCTGATGCTCTGTGCTAATAATTAGCCGGTGGTTTCCTGAAGAAAACGTCTATGAAATGAAAGAGGGATGAGGAGATGAGGGAGAAAAGTGTGTGTGTGTGTGTGTGTGTGTGTGTGTGTGTGTGTGTGTGTGTGTGTGTGTGTGTGTGTGTGTGTGTGTGTGCTGTTGATTGACTTTAACAGCTTTGATTACGTCCCATGCAGAGTAAACATGGCTGTGTGTGTGTCCATGTGTGTGTTGCTGAATTGATGAGGGTGTTTGGGAAAACTGGGATGTAATGGGGCAGAAATGATGGCAGAGGGTGGAAATAAAAGCTTGTTTTGCACTTACAGCGGTGAAAGGAGCTCGAGTATTTTTTCTTTTATAGGGCTAAAGTGGGCTGTGGGTTTCCATTGCTGTTACAATTTATGTAACATGTCTGTAAAAAAAACATTCAGAATATCGTTATTTAGGGGAAAATATTTGTCTTTACATTAAACTTTTAAGAAAAGGAAATGATACCCCATTTACATTATAGTCTCATGATATCTATGTTAAGTAAAAAATGAAACACTTGGTTGGTGGGCTGTTACTGATAAATAATCTCTGACCTCTCATGCTGTCTTGAGACTGTATGTGAAGCTGTGTTTCTATTTCCTTCAGCAAGTTGATTATTTTATAACAGCAAATTATTTTAAACCACAGTAATGTTTAATTAAAAATGGTCATTTTATATATTCATTTTTCATTTTATAGTTAACATTGTGGACGAGCTGTGAAACTGTTTTTCACTTTTCCTTTTCTTGACTTTAATAAGTCATAACTGGCCGATTGACATGATACAGCGAAAACACAGAGGAAAACCCCCTCTGTTCAAGACTGAAGACTTGGCCATGGCTGAAATTGTAAAGGCAGCCTTTGGTTGAGTTTTTGCCAAGATTGGATCTGTTCATCATGTAGGTTCACGTTCATATCCACAGGTGACATTTGTCTATATGCAATACATCCTTTATGTGAATGCAGCTCTTCCCTAAACACCACATATTCATAATTCAGGGTCATGGATTGGATCAATAATTGGGTTAAAGTCCTATCCAGGTAAGACTGAACAAAGCCACCAATTTGTCTATGCTATGAACACTAAATAATGAGGACTGTCACATGTAGGGATATTGTGACCAAAACAGTATCGAAACAACAATTCTAAATTCGATCGTCATTCATAATAAATTGAGAGCTGTTAAAAAAGAACATACAGTTCATGTATAAAAAAGGTCAATAAACCATCAATATTCACTACTGAACTTTTTTTTAGATTGTTGGTCAATTTTTGAGCAGAGGCTTCTATATAAACTCATGTCATATACCATATATAACGGATTCAGTGGTAAAGTCAGATGCCGAAATATTGAAATCATTGCTGTAGACATTGTGAACACCTAAACATCTAAACACATCGACGTTCATCATGTTTATATTTAACCTCAAATTTTATAAAGATATGGCACCTTCCATAATTGTTTGTATAGTGAAATGTTTTATAGTCATATTTCTTTGATGTTACTTTAGAATTAGTGCATAAGTATAAACCTGGATCTACTGACACTGCTGCTGATATGGACAACGAATCAGCAACGTCTGAGAAATCAGAGCTGAGAATTCAGCAGTGCAGTGGTGTGTTTAATGTAACTGCTCATGCATCTGAAACAAAGTCCTGCTTATAAGCACAATGAACCTGCCATGGAATCTTAAATTATTTTGTGTTTATCGATTTGTTTTTGAGGCCGAGCGATTTCAAGAGCAGTGTAGGTCAATAAAGAGTTTTGCGTCGCAGCTGGTAAACATAACTGTAAGTGAGCATTTACATCGCATATGGAGTGTGTATAGAACAAACATATGTGAAACTGACAAGGAAATGTGCTGTGAATAAAGTGAACTGTCATTTTTATTTTTTTTTCAACGTGAGAGACAGAAAGCAAGCTTTATATATATATATATATATATATATATATATTATATGGACAAAAGTATTGGGACACCTGACTTTCCTAGTCATATGTGATTCTTTCCCAAACTGTTATCGCAAAGCTGAAGGCACACAAATGTTCACGTTGTCTTCAATAAACATATGTTTAGCATGGGTTAGGAGTAGAAGATCTCCTGCTACAGAGCACTGACCTCAACCCTATATATTCCCTCTACTATCTCTATTTCTCCCACCTTTTTAGTTTTTTTTTTTTAATAAAACTTGACATCCTTATTGTTTCCAAAAATTTTTTTTTTTTTTCGTTTGTGTGTGCGCGTTGTTCTTATTTGCCACTGGACACTTCCTTGTACTCTCATTTTCTCTTATGCACTCTCTCAACTGATAATAAAACTTACATCTTCCTTATTGTTCCCTATAAACAAGTGTACATGGCACTGGGTGCCCCGTGTGTGTGTGTGTGTGTGTGTGTGTGTGTGTGTGTGTGTGTGTGTGTGTGTGTGTCTGGTTATGTGGTTAGTTTCATTTGTCTTTCCCTCTCTCTCTGTAACATGCATTAAAAACACATGAAATCTCAAAAGATTAGAAAGCTGGCAATAATCCCTGTGAAGAAAGTGATTCTATTAATTAATGTATTGTTTGTTAGTTATTTAGTCAGTTAATTAGTTGATTAGTTCGTTAATTAGTTACAAATAAAAGCCACGGCGCTTCAGACAATGTATTGACTTAGTATTAGATTTACTGTTCAGCCCCATAGCGTTCTGTAGCTACACACAATTCTTTGTAGTGATAGAATTACATGGCAACTTGTGTGTGTGTGTGTGCGGTCCTGCTCACATATTACATTACGCTGCTGAACTCTTGAAGGGGATGTTTCCTGCTCAAATGCTCACATAGTGTGTGTAAGAGAAGCCTCCTCTGGGAGCGCTGTGTGAGGAAACGGCTGCAGTAGGCCTTTAATAATGTCCACACACACACACACACACACACACACACACACACACACACACACACACATATCCTAGGGCAGCATTCCATACACAGATTGATGAGGCTGTGTGTCCCAACTCATCGCTTAGTTCAGCCGTGCATAATGTGTGCTTTGTGTGTGCTTTGTGTGTGTGTGAGTGAGTGTGTGTGTGTGTGTGTGAGTGTGTAAGTGAGTGTGTACGGACTCCAAAACACGTTACAGAGATTTATAGTGTACTAGTGTCACTCGTGCAGCACCAACACCACCATTAAATTACATAAATGCAGTGTAAGGGAATCATTAGCCATGTTGGATAACACAGTGTGTTTTAATTACTTCTAGAGCAGACCAGGGTGTGAATGTCCTACCATGACCTGCTTTTAGTTAATCAGTTCTTAAAATTGTCAAACATTATTCAGATTCAGTCGATCCCATCTAGCTATTTAGCAAACTGACTTTTTGTGGTACACTTTATAACTCTTGATGCACTAAAGGTGTGTGTATGCTGCGTTCATTCATTTTTTCATTTTTTATTTGGAATTCAGCTTAATGTATTTAAAATATGCCTCATTCAGAGAGTCTTGCCATCCTATTGTTTGACTGTGAGTTTTTTGGGTTTGTGGGACTCCTGAACAAACTGGATGTAAAAGAACTGATCGGCCATCAGCACATAATCAGTAGCTTCATCCAACATTTGGCTTCACTCCGAAAAGTTCAAATAGATCACTATGTGCTTTTCAAAAGCAACAAGAGAGTAATATAAAATCATGCACAAAAATCTCTTTGCAGAACAACCTTGAGCTGACCTGCCCTGCACCTCCCCACCCTGCCATGTTCTGCAAACGGCTTCAGAGTGGACATTTCTTCACAGCACTACTGTTATCCCCTTTTATTTCCAGGTTAGGATTAAATAATAGATTGGAAATGTGCACTTTAGGAAATTGATCATAGTGTGTCATTAAACAAATAGAAAAATGTAATTTTTATTCAATCAAAAAAAAGCAATGGAGGCTTCGTAATACAATTGAATAAAAAAATATAAATGAAATTAAAATACAATTATTGAACGTAACTTAAACGGATCATGAAATGATGCCAGCTTGTGAAAACCCCCCCACTAATTTCTGTTTGCATTTAAGCATTGAATAATGTGGTGCATGTTGTGGGCGATCACATGTAAAGAACAGAGTTGCAACATCTAAAGCTCTCTTTCTCTCCAGCAACTTGATCAAAACAAGACCAGGTACAGAAACCAGATTTAACTAGTAATATATTACACATGCTTATTCCCTCTGGCTGCTTCAAACTGCCTCCTTAACTGATATACATTACTGTTAAATATAATCCTCGTTTTTTTCTTACTTTTCTTTTATCCCGCCTTAAGGAGTGGCTTTAACACGAACGTATACGTTACATTCGCCCACATAAAACGTATAAAATATGATGTATATCTATAAAACACCATACATTGCCTTTTGATCTTCTCTGACCTTTCTGTGGCTACTGATAAGAGTGACAAAAACAGCCCAGTCTAAAAGTACACTGATTACTATTGACCAGTTTCTTATCGTTCCCATGCCTTCACTAATCTTCACCATTAACAACATCCAAAGACAACAGCACAGGATCTGATCGATTGATCAAATACAATAAACAGACCTTCCAGTGTGCTTTTCTGGTGCAAGCCAAAGAGTTAAGAAATCATAATAACAACAATAGAAAATGGAAGCAACATCAAATCAACTGAATAAAATAACATTAAAATAAGTTTAATGTCACTATTAACAAGTGTCCTGCCTTTCATTCTTTTGTGTCGCACGGGCTGCCAATTAGAAATTACAGAAAAGGAAAGTAAATGATATGTTTAAAGAGTCATACAACTAGATCTCATTTGCTTTCTACATTTTTAGCACACACACACACACACACACACACACACACACACACACACACACACACACATCAATCACCCAATCATCACTCTGGCCACCTGTCAGTGCGTCAGCACCAGAGGTCGATTCAAAGCTGAGCGAGGACACACACCGAGCCACGTCAATCAAACTCGCCCTCGTACAAAGAAAAATGACTGATTCACTTATTTATTATTTTTTTTTTTTTTATTTAATATTTCAAATAATTCAAAGCAAGCTGTCTGTTTGAGTACTGAGAGTAAAACTATATATACACACACACACACACACACACACACACACACACACACACACACACAAAAGTGAGTTTTTATAGTTAATAATTTTTTTAACTTGGATATATTTTTAAGTAGTCACTGTGCAGCTTGTATAGCAGTATAGATCTTCTGAAAATAACTTAACATACAGACATTATTTTCAAACACGTTGCCAACAAAAGTGAGTGCACCCTAAGTGATAACAGCTGTATGTCGTGTAACCGTGCAAAGCCACACGTCCTATTGATCATGTTTAGGTTTTGGTCTGCTTGACAGGATCATACAAATTTGTGTATCTTGTATTAGAGCAGTTACAATTTGGTGCTTCGAGTACAAATCTCTCATACTGACCACAGAATGTTCAACATGGCACCTATTTGCAAAGACTCTCTGAGAATTTGAGAATTAGAAATGTTGCTCTCCACAAAGATGGTCTAGGCTATTAGAAGATCGTTAACACTATAAAACTGAGTTACAGTACAGTGGCCGGGGTCATACAGAGGTTTTCCAAGAAGAATTCCGCAAGGGTTCATCAAAGAAGTTGAGTGCTTGTTCGGTGCGTCAGGTGCAGAAGCTGACTTCAAAAAATAGACACGAGTGCTGCCAGCACTGCTTTAGAGGTTGCAGGAGCAGAAGGTCTGCTTGTCAGTGCTCAGACCATACGCCGCACACTGCAACAAGTCAGTTTGCATGGCCGTCATCCCAGAAGGAAACCTATTCTGAATCTGGCTCACAAGAAAGCCTGCAAACACTTTGCTGAAGACGACCTGTCCAAGTGTATGTAGTACTGGAGCCTTGTCCTGTGGTCTGATGAGACTAAGATGGCTCAGATGGTGTCCAGCATGTGTGGTGACACCCTGGTGAGGACCAGGAAAACTGTGTCTTGCCTACAGTTAAGCATGGTGGTGGTAGCATTATGGTCTGGGAATGTATGAGTGCTGCTGGTACTGGGGAGCTGTGGTTCATTAAGGGAAACATGGATTCCAACATGTATAGTGAGATTCTGAAGAACATTATGTCCTCTCTTCATAAGCTGGGCTGAATGGTAGTTTTCCAACATAATAACGACCCCAAACACACCGCCGAGATGACAACCCTAATGAGCACCTGTGGGGCATCCTCAAGCGGAAGGTGGAGAGGCGCTATGTGTCTAACATTTAGCGGCTTTCTGATTTCATTATAAAGTGGAAGAGGAACTCAGCAACAACCTGTGCAGCTCTGGTGAATTCCATGCCCATGAGGATTGAGGCAGTGCAAGATAACGATGGCGCTTTGGACACAGTTTTGACATGTTTACTCAGGATGTATTTACTATTATTGTTTCTTGAGAAGATATACTACTACACTGCGTGCACATACAGGGTATGTGACTGTATCCTTGAGAGGAAAGCATTGAGTCCACATGAAACATAATAAAGTGAGACAATCGAACAAGCGGAAAAGCGAACATGCCATTGTACAAACGCTCAAAGATTAGAAGATAATATGGATATAAGGTTCACAGTGCGCTATAAGATATGAGGTGGCCTGGGAAACCCCTTCATATGGGAATACTACAGAGTTTCCTTATGTAAACTACAGTGTTTCTCTATTGCACATATCTTTATCATGGTTACTCCTGTAAGTGAAAACTTCCACAAATAGGTTTATGTCCTGTCCATATGGTATTTAGCTCTAAACAAGTTAGTTACCAGTTCTATGACTGGCTACTTGCAACATGATTCCTTATGCAACAAGATGACTTGTGAAAACCAAAAGAAAAAAAAGTTTTGTTTTTTTTTGCCCAGAATTCAGCCACAAGGATATTCAATGATTTTCTTTAAAGTTCCACAAATTGTGCTTACTAGCATAATTGTATTCAAAGTATATATATATATATTCTCTAATTAGTCTCTAAAAGAACCAAAGAACAAAACCAAAGAAACAGCTGACAATCCAACAGAGCAAAATGAATTTTTCTGCCTAGAACTAGAACCAAAATCTACATTAAAACTACCCTTTAACGGTAAACTAATTAAATAAATAATTATAAATCAATTTATTGGCCATAAGTGCTCAAATTTATTGTAAATAATAGTGTAACTTTAGGATTTTTTTTTTTTTTTTTAATCAATTTTAATGTAACTCCACTCTGCCATTGATTTTTATTTTTTTCTATAACAGCACACCATATCGTTTTATTCCTCACAATCCTGGTGAGCAGACGCTAAGCATTTGGAACGGCCTTCTTAGCGATGTGATTAGACTTAAAGCTGTGAGGTATGGGGTTATTCCCTGGTGACATCGTCGTTAGATTGTTTTTGGAGAGCGGCGGTGTCCCTTTTTTTCTAATTGGCCATGGCAGTGCTGAGCTGCACTCACAAAGTGCCGTGAACTCTCCTCCTTGATTGATGATGTTCATTTTCCAAGTTGTGTCTTCAAAGCTTAAAAAGTGCATATGACCCAGTTCTCTGTGGACTCTACCAATTTTTTTTTAAGATTTCACTTCCAAAGCACCAAAGATGGATGACTATTGCTCCTCGATTCCTGGCAGGTAAAGCTGGGCAACTCTGCGGACAGAGATTCATGGCCATCAGGAAAAGCTGAGTGTGCTGTACTGTACATAGAAAAGATGGTCCATTGGGAATAAACGTGCGTAATGTGCGGGGATGAAAATGAAGGGAAGAAGAGGATGCTTGAGGTCAAGGAAAATAAAACAATGAAGTACAAGTTGCCCAGGAAACAATTTATTATTTTTTTTTTTTTACATTTTTCATTCACTAATACTGACCAAATTTCCCATTTCCAATGGCAAAGCCATATCCCAATGAGATTTTCAATAGAAATGTCTCCAAATCCAACTCGAACTCCAAATACCCAAATATTAATTTTACCTTAATTCCCCTAGTGATATTAGTCATTTGACCCAAACATAATCTTTTTACTACTATTTTGCTACTAACTTTTCTACTTTTATGTAATTACACCAAAATCATAATCAAGTAATAGCAAACTTTGAATTCAGAATTGATTCTTCAGCATGCAAATCCTAGCTGTTCGATTGATGTAACTATATAGTGATAAAAAAAAAAGCATAGCAAAATACAATACAAAGTTTTGCCAATATTTTATTTTCAGTTTTTGCCACCAGATCTGTATTTTGAACATTTTCCGTTTTTTTTTTTAATTAGGATTTTTTTGATTGCATTGTTTTACTGATTTATAATCATTCATACTGTATGACCAATTTCCAGCTAAAAGTTTTTCTAAAATACACAATACAGTGGAACTAACTTTCTACTATCTACTTCTACTTGTTCTACTTTATAAAAGCACATGTAAAGACCCAGAGCCAATTTTTTGACAAACCTAATTTGGTTGAATAAATGACTACATATTAGCTGGTAAGGTACATTCAATAAGAGAACCAGATTAAACTCTTTAGTGCTTTTTATGGCCCTGTTTTTTTGTAGTTTCACACTATCGCAAAGAATATACAGCACAAGGGTGTTAGTAAAGTCAGGTCCAGATGTAGGTGAGGAGGCCTAGGTGCAGTCAGCATTCACATTCTTCTAAGATGTGTTCAATAGGGTTAAAGTCCGCGCTTTATAGCAGGCCACTCAAGATCTTCTACTCCAACCCATGTGAAGCATATCTTTGTGGCTTATTGCACAGGAGCATTGTAATGCTGGAACAGGTTTGGGTTTATTAGTTCGAGTGAAGGGAAAATTTCACATCCGAATGTTCACGTCCTGTACAATTGTGTGTCTCCAACTTTGTACACTTTGCAAAAGAACCACATATGGTTAAAAAAGTCAGGTGTCCCAATACTTTTGTCCATATAGTATATGTAACATTAGAATGAACAATCATCATAGGTTTAGCAGGATATTGTCTCAAAATGTGTTGCAACACTGGTGCGTGTGTACATGTGTGTGCGCACACATGTGGTTTTGATTGTATATTCGCTCTTCATGAGGAAAGCATTGAAGGAAATCAGTGTGATGTGTATAGCTCATATCAAAAGGCAAACTATTATCTAGAAACATCTGGAGGGACGTTGCTGTCTGAAGATGAGGCTGCTTATACTAATGTTCAACTGCTACAGCTGAAGCGCCCCAAACAAAACACTTTAAACTGCGTAACATCGAATGCTAAATAAAAGGTTTATCTTCACCCAATGTAACTCTTAACAGATACAAATATGATGTCAAATCTCTCTATAGAGGAATTACAGACTTCTGTACACGACGTTATAGAAAAAGAAACCTTGTTTCAACATTGGCCATCTAACAATGCCATTTTATAAAGTTCCTGTTGCATATCACACTATATTTCCACATTTTTATCATCACTTAAATAAATAAAGTTTATAGAAAAGTTCAACTCCCAATGACCTCAACAGGAATGTCTCCTAGTCAATTATTTATTATATTTAATGCACGAAATACCCTTAAAATATACTTTAAACAGAGAAAGAAGCTATGAAAAAAAAAAGCACACAAACTTATGCAAATCAGGATGAGCTTAACTTGTATAACAGACCAATTGTGAACCGTGAACCAATGACAATACAGAAAGCCTGGGTGCAAAATAGGACCTCCATGACATCCTGTCCTCTTCTCTAAGGGGTAAAGGGACAGCCAGCAAGGTCATTACCCCCTAATGAGATTACTTAATGACCTCAAGGGAGTTCCAGAGCCATTTTCTGCCCGATTACTTCCCCTGTAATTATTTGGAAGCACCAGTGTGTGTGTGTGTGTGTGTGTGTGTGTGTGTGTGTGTGTGTGTGTGTGTGTGTTGGGTTTAATCATATTGTGTGAATGTTTCATGGAGCAGAATTTGTTTCAGGGCCCCACGATCAGTCTGTTCTAAGAAGCAAATTATAAAATGAAAGCAGTGACACCCCTTCCCGATTTTCCTCAAGTAGAATGGTTCAGGTCCTTCATTTTATAGATTTAAACTGACTATTTCTTGTAGATTGTAATAAAATATAATGGAATAATGAATATTATAATATCAGCTTGTCAGAGAAGGTTCTAAGATGTTATTAGGGCCATTTAATTAATCACAAAATGTAAAACGAATAAGGGTGTAATCAGAAGTTCCTGTGTTTGGATGAATCACAGAATTCCCAGTAATTAGAAAAACATTGTTACTAATACATCACAATCACAAAAACGCCGGCCTTGTGTTTTACCGTATCGTTACATCGAATATCAGAAATGCTGTAAGTTATACAGGAGTAATACTGTGTTTGTATTCCATAGATCGCAGTTTTGAGCTTAATATTTGTAATTGTTACTATAAAAGAAAATGAAAAGAAAAATGTATTTTGAAATAATCTATTTATTTTTGTGAATATTTACATTTACATTACATACCATAATACAACTAAAAATCCCTAAATGCTGCTCATCTGGAGACAGAGATTTTTGCCTTTGAATATAAAAATGACCAAACCGATATAAAGAAAAACAGTTCTAAAAAGACTACAATGTGGTTTAATTTGGCAAAGTTATGCATACTTTTCAGGAAACAAGCTTTTCAAAGAGTGTATGACATCATGGGATTAAAAGTGGATAAAACTGTCAATTAAATTAAATTTAATTTAATTTGTATAGCACTTTTAACAATGGACATTGTCCCAAAACAGCTTTACCGAGTGAAATAGATTACAAACAATCAATCAATCAATCAATTAGTATATATATTAATTATTAATTAATTATACAGTATTTATTAATTGCTGGATGTGTGCATTATGGCATTTCTTTTTTGTGCATGATTTAGTGCATCAGTAAAACAAATAAAAACGACGTCATGAATAAATGCATGGTGCATTAAAGGTTTCTTTTATATTAATTTATTCATTTTTTTTAAATAAAAATATTATTTTGATATATAGCAAGGAAAAAACTCCTGAGATGGTTTGAGAAAAAAACCTTGACAGGACTCCAGGAAAACTGTCCACATCTGGAGGACACTAAATGCTAATTTCTGTTTATAAATGTCTCATTATGTTACATAATGTCTCATTATAGTTCCATTACTGTTGAGGTTATCAACTGACCACTAATGGACATGTGAATGAAAGAACTGTTCGTGGCAACTGTAATCCTAAACCAATGTAGCAAACGTTCTTCAGAGTCACCTCATTTTTGCTAGAGGCAAAAAGTAATGTAACCAGTCAGCTTCCTGCATTAAATGTTCCTACAAGTTATATTTTCATCATATAAAACAAAAGTACTGTATAGTCTGAAACACAAATTGTAGAAAAGAAATGTCTCGACAAAAACGCTCAGCATCGCAGTGTCAAAGTGAGTTTGTCAGGCCTCATTGGAACTGTTGTGGGTTTTACTGTGGTCATATAGAACGCTTATTAATGGCCATTACACCGAAGGTTACCCAGGATGCATCGTTGCTTTATAATACAAGTCTATAAACCACAGTCTGCCCATCTGTCTGACAATGACCATCACTCTTACAGCAGACGGAGAGAGAGACACGAGTGGAGAGCTATCTATCACGATGAGGCTGTAACATCAAAATCCGAAATGAATAGATCGCTCATTCATACATTCATGTTGACCAGATGAGAAAATCAATAGCTCGCAGCAAACCAGGAGGAAAGAATCTATCCGATTCAAAATGACGGGTACGACTCAGCCAGCTGGAAAATAATGATCTGATGGAAAGCACCACGCCGGCGGAGAAATCGTTACCGAGAGAGTCAAAGCTAACCGAGTTAGCCGAACAAGGACGAGATGTGATGGAACGCTCAGAAAGACCGAGCATGCGTTTTTATGTAATCACTTACGAGCAGCGAACTCAAATGCACACAAGGTTCATGTACAAAGATTCATTATTTAAAACAATGAAATCAATCAAAAAACTGTATTTTCATATGAAATTAACAAACAATGTGTTTTTGCTAATAATCATGATTCGTGTGTTTCTCTGAAGGGGTATATCACCTACAGATTTTTGTAAGCAAACATGAACTATTTATAATAATATACATTTTTGCAAAAAGAATACAGTTTAATTAATCGTCTAATTGTTTGCTACAACACTATGTATTTATTTTTCTCTAATTATTTTTTGAATGAATGAATAAAAAAAATTATTATTATTAAAGCAATTTAATAATTAATTAATCTCTAATTTCTTAAAGGCAAAAAATGGCTGGTGAGGGAATGATGTAGCTTTAAGCCGCTTTAATGTATAACTCTGCAACTAATTAATATAATTATATAATGTGCAATAAATTACACATTGATTAAAAACATTTACTGTCGTGAACATCCACAAAACAAATGAAATCAGCCTGTAATTAATATATATATTAATATATAACAAATATTAATTAACAAATCAAATTGAACAAGAAGATCCCAAAGCCAGTTATATGAAGATATGGTTTATATGAGATAAAGTGGAAGATCTTGAGTATAACAGCAAATGGGGATTGAATGTGGAACGGGATGTTATCACAAAAAACATGCTCAGGTGTTCACAAACTTTTGCCCATATAGTGTCTTTACAAAAGAAAAGAAAAAGAAGATTCAACTCCAAAATCCATTCACTTTAGAAAATTGATAACAGATTCAGATTTTAAAAAAATAGGACTTTTTTGCCTTTTGAGCACCGTATCCTCCTGCTAAAGTAGTCCCAGGCTTCTAAGGGCGTAGGTGTTAATTCAAGGTCACTGCATGAATAGAGGGAAGAGACGGAATGAAAATGGCCCGCAGAGATTCTAGAGGAATAAAACGGACCATAAACGGACTGTAGTGGATTTGAATGAAGTGTCAGCAAATTCAAAGCAGTGCTAAAAAATCAGAAAATCGTTCCACAGGTTTTTCTCTTTGCTGACTCGTGAACTAGCAATATCCCAGTTTGTCTCTAGTAACATCCTTTTTTTTTTTTACCAACAATATAATTAGATAAATATGTTATTATTATCCATGTTTGCATGTTCATTCAATGTGAGACTGATAATGGTGATAACTTCATTAAATGCATTCATGAGATATTCATTAAGAGCAATAAACACTTAATTATAATAGAAAATCGGAAAAACGTAGCTCCATGTGAATGTGTTAGTTTCAATGGATGATCATTTCTACAGTTTCTACACTGACTGACTTGTATAGTTTTATTTAAAATGTGCTCTCGTTTCTGCTTTATGATAAAAATATGAATATTGGTTGATTTTGCACGGTTATTCACCATTTACCAAAGGTTCAACCTGATGTTTTTTTCGGGTGGGTTTTGCCATGGGAAGATCTTCAGTAAAAGCACACGCAGATAAGATTAGTATAGATAAGACTCTATATTTTTCCTCATTTGTGTGTTTTAACATAGAGGTTTGGAGATAAGGCATTGATTGCATGTTACAAAAAAACAAGCACAAACTGAAATCTCTGGCTGATGAACTACATTCAGCCTATTATTTAGTCCAAATGCCGAACTATTCATTTATACAGTCTTTCCGAATTTGAATTTTCATCGCTTTGGTATCGCTCGCTATTAGATTTGTTTTGCCATCGCAATCACGCGCTAAATAACGAAGCGGGGATCGTTAAAAAAACAAGCAAATCAATAAATGACAAGGTCTTAGCCCTGGATGTGAAAGCAACACAGAGGCACTTCTTTTCGTGAAACAGATTTGTATGGAAAAAAGAGTGTTAGTGCAGTCATTTCAGAAGAAATACAATAGAATAGGACTGAAAATAAATTATAAAAATAGAATGGCTGGGGAAATGCTGGCAGCTTGTGTAGAGAGAGAGAGAGAGAGAGAGAGAGAGAGAGAGAGAGAGAGAGAGAGAGAGAGAATAGGAAATTAATTAAAATGCAAATAATTGCAAGGAGAAAAAAAATAAGTACGAACATCATATTTCCGAAGCTATAGACTTCTTGAACACACCATATATTACCACATATAGATATAAAGCCACTCGAGTAACTCGCACATGCCCTGCTGCTGTCAAACCCGAAAAAGCTCAGAGTCTCTGGTGTGATTCCCAAGCGGTCCTGCGTACAGGAAGAGCGAACACAGACATTAAAGATCCAGGAGGAGCTTTAAGCTCAGGTTTGTAGATGCGGATACAGCACTAAGTGCCAGCCTCAGGGGCATTTAAAAAAAAAAGAAGAAAAAGAAAAAGCTGTGCCAGGGCCTTTGATTTGTGCTTAGAGCTAAGTGGTCAGACCCTGTAATGTAAATTTAAAGACTAGCATCTACTTAGAGCTGGGAAACACAGCAAAGGGCTTGGACCAACCTGGATATGGTTTTTTGTTGGTCTTTGATGTGAATACCTTTATTCTTGCATCAGAACTTTTC
Organism: Silurus lanzhouensis; assembly: GCA_039877035.1. Taxonomy (NCBI): domain Eukaryota; kingdom Metazoa; phylum Chordata; class Actinopteri; order Siluriformes; family Siluridae; genus Silurus; species Silurus lanzhouensis. Next base: position 1,752,799 of record JBCEWE010000348.1, on the reverse strand, counting down.
CTCAGTGGGAGATTGAATGAAGGCATAAAGTCTAGCCAAAAGTGAGGAACGAACTCATAAACAGATCAATACTTGTGTATTTCATGGCTTATGGAATACAAGCTTCTCATGTTTGAGGATTAGTATTTGTCAGAGAGCTGAAAAAGGTCGACGACCATTCTCACAGCAATACATTGTTGTTTTTTTTGTGTTTTGTTTTTAAGGGCAACGCAAAGGTGCGGATTGGAATTCGTCGCTGTACTTCAAGACCTTTAATAATTGTGTTTCAATCATAAATGAAAAACTCGCATGATCAGCCCTGACTTTGTGCTATATAATTTATTCAAATCAAACGTTTTAGATTTTTTCGGATCTAGAAATAAGCTCCGCCCCAGAGAAAGAAGGACCGGCCCATTTCCTGATGTCTGAAAGGGAAAAATGCGTCCGTCGTTCCAACTCATAACTCATTCTGAAAATGACATTAAATAAAAAGAAAATGTAAAAATGTTTCCGTACAACATTTTCTTGCTTTTTATTGACAAAACATATTTGAGAGGATTTACAAAGATGTTCCACCAAATCTAAATATACTGTATAGCATACATTTCCACCAATATTACACTAAATAGTGTTTCTTTTGTCCTATATTAAAGGAAACGTATCTTTCTTTCGGCTTCTCCCATTAGGGGTCGCCACAGCAACCCCCCCCATTTATCCGGGCTTGGGACCAGCACTAAGAGTGCACTGACTTGTGCAACCCTAATGGCTGGGGTCGGTTCCCTGACCGGGAATCGAACCCGGGCCGCAGCAAACAAAACGTATGATATACAATTATGTTTTCCCGTTTTATTTGTTATAATTCGTTTTCACCAGTCACCTGAATGATCTTGTTTATTTTTATTTTTAAAACCATTAGTGCATAAGTATCTAATGGTGGTTCTTTTTTTTTCACTGATCACTAGTGAAAGCTTGTCCTTTAAAACTCTCTTTTAGTATAGTGATTAACATTTCCAAATCGCTAATTAGTCACATCAGCTTGTGCGATTAGAGCGGTTTGATTAGTTCGGTGAAGGCTAATGCTTGTTGTTCTGATTCACAGACTAAGAAGAGTGAGGAGGGTGAGGAGGGTGAGGAGGTTGTGTGTGTGTGTTCAGAGCTTAAATGAATAGTGCTTTAGTAACAGGGTTACAGGGTCAGGGTGTCTGTGTGTGTTCTTATTCAATGCTCAGTCATGAGCTTTATGGTCGATTTTGTTGTCTAATACCTGTAATATGACGGGGGGCTTCATACATTTTCAGGGGTAAACAAAACGTTTCCCTTCACTAGCTGCTGCTGTCTCACCAGGTCATTAATAAAGATAAAAAAAATTATAAAATTGAGAAATATCATGTATCTGTGAAAATGAATACAGGTAGTCCTCTACCTGATACGTTACCACGACCCCATAGTAAGTGAAAAATACCGTAAAATGGTAAATATTATTTTTATTAAAATCGTAACTCAGGGACCATCTGTACTTAATTGCATTAAAAATAGTTTTTGTATTTGTTATTTTTTTTTATTTATGGACATTATTATTCATTATTTCATTTACCTTAGCATTATATATCTAAATAACTTTACATACTATGTACTAGCATTTAAGTTTTTCGCCTAAATGATTGACTAAAAACACATCTCTGACCCGAGCACTTTAGTACGTGACTAATTCGGGTGTGTACAGATATAAATATATCCATGCTTTATGATTATATAGCAGATGAACTCAGATAAAGATTCACGTTGTAGTTTGACAGAGAATCCTTTTACTTTAAAATACAGAATTCTGTAAACTGGTTCTATGAGGTTTCACAGAGAACAGAAGGCATAAATCTGTGGCAGACAGGAGCAGAAATAAAATAATAAAAGGAACTAAACAAACCGCATGAAGTAAAGAGCGAGGGCGGCTCTTTGTCGGAGGTTCTCGGAAAAACTCTGTCCTCCTGCGCAACAGCTCTGACTTTCTACAGCTTTCGTTTCACATCAAATACGAACGATGAAGGCTTTCAGTCATCCACGTCATACAAAACGTCTGGCAGAGAGCTGAGACTGACTGGACAGCCTGAAAGATGTCTCTGCAGTTATCCAGGAGAGAAAGAACAATAACTTTGGAGATTTCTTTGATTTGTTTTAAAGCGTTGAAAAAGTTCTTCGTAACACCATGTTCAAAATGTTTTTCTTTTATCGCTGGTGCACATCGTGCCAGGGAAGTGGTAGATGTTGGACTTCTGATCAGGACGTCATCAGTTTAAATCGCCTGGGTTGCAGGGTATCACTTGTATAAAGTGATTCTGGATAAGGGTTGTAAATGTATAATTTTTGGGCCCAGACGGTTGATTTTCCGACCGGTTCAGAAATTAAGGATGACTCTTTCACAGTGTGTTTGCTGGTATGACCTACATCTAATCACTAGCCAATTAAATGCAACACAAATGACTTTTCATAACCTTGTGCTCCAGTACATCTGATCAAATGCACATTATCAACTTGTCCTGTTAATATCATGAATAGCAGCTACGCTAATTCCTCTCCACTGCTTCTCTTTCTACCCATCCCGAGGCATCCTGAGGTCAATCCAGCCCCAGTCACGTCCCACCTTATGAAGATTGTGGACCTTTAAAGAAGTAGGTGCCCACCCCGCAAACATCCCATACCATCTAGAGACGTACCAGTGCCAACTGGATCCCACTTCATGTGAAGTTTGGACACTGGACCTCCTTGAGTGTTTAAAGGCTCTGGCATGGAGAAGCTTGTGTTGGATCTGTGATGATCGCAAATGCTGAGCTATTTTATGAGTTGCTCAGTAGCTCTTGGTTTTATAACCACAAATGACTGTATAAGACTGTAGAAAGAACATTACTCATAATCTTACATTCCAGTGCTCATGTTAGTTCTCACTCTCCAGTGTTCTGTATTATTTAAAGATTTATGATCACACTCTTTATGTCACCCAAATGAGGATTTGAGTCTGGTTTCCTTTCAAGGTTTCTTCCTCTTAACTAAAAGGAGTTTTTCCTTGCCACAGTAGCCATGGATGCTCATCAGGGATAAATACACACCATTCACCTTAACTCTTAAAATTCTGTAAAGCTGCTTTGAGACAATGTCTGTTGTGAAAAGCGCTATTCAAATAAACTTGACTTGACTTGACTTTTCAAGCGACATGACATGGTCCTGAAATACCAAGGAAGGAAACAGATGTAAAAGGAAAACCGTAGTTGCCAATACCGCAATTCATTTATTAACCACTAGGGCACCACTTTTTTATTCTACTACACTAAGTTGTGTCATAGGGTACAATTATCCAGTGGGTAAAACAGATATGTTATATATAATAATGACGTACAGTCTGCATACATGTTGTACCCACAAGGAAATACAGTGTAACGATCTTTGTAATTAGACTGTAGAAGGCATTAGAAGATGCTGAGGAAACATTTTAGCATACTGAACTAACTCTACATTTAGGAAGCTACTATGGGTAGTCAAAAATGGACATAAATTAAAAAAAAAAAAGAAGTAAAAAAAATGTATTAGGTTTTTTTTATGGTAACACTTTCTGTGAGAACAGTAATAATAATAATGATAATAATAATAAAAAGTGAGAGCAGTAACTAACTTATTCCACTTCCTGAAATGTTACTATAAACCGATCTAAAATATCATAATTTAATAAATAAAGCAAAATGGCAATTGTTAGCAAATCGTTGTATTATTCAAGCGATAAAACTCTTCCGGACGTGATGTTATTCTTTGAAATACAAAATTCAGGGATATTTCAGTGGACGTTTGAACACTTCGGTGTCTTGTGAAGTAATTTTTCTATTAAACATTCAAACACGTTATTTTTGCTCTAACAGTGTAATCATTCTTGGGTAAATATCAGCTCCGACCAGCTTCTGAATTGAAAGCATTGCAGAAATCATCTCTGCATTGAAGCGGATGATTTCCCACTTTAGACATGACTGACTGCAGTGCACCTGAATGCCATTTAGCAAAACGTATTCCTTCGAGTTGAAATCAGATCAGCCGGGTTTTAGAGCGACAACGCACATGTACCTTTTTATTAGATGAAGAAAAGCGCGCTAACGGAAGTCTGCTTGACGCTGTGCAGATGTAAATGTGTGAACTCTAGCAGGTGGTTTTATATACACTACAGATTTTGTTCTGTTTGAAATATGGAGCGTGCTGATGGAGTGGACAGAGCGTGTAAAAGCCCATCAGTCGGTGTCCGTGACTTCGGCGTAGCGCGGCGTGTTTGAAGAAAGCGAGTCCTGGAGGGTGCATTCCCAGGCCTGTCTACAGGTTTAGCAGGATAGGAGGTCAAATGGCATGACTCTGCCTGACTCATTAAGATTGAATGACCTTAGAGAGAGAGATAGAGGGATGATATCCAGATGGCAGACATTCTTGTGTCTGAGGGTGGAAATGATGATTCCCACCTTTACTCAGACTTGCCAGCTTTTACGACTTTCATAAATCAAATCGGTTCAAACTTAAAAAAAACAAAACTAAATGCTGCAAGCTGTTTTTTAGCGCATCATTGAAGTCTTACTGAAATTATATTTACAATCCCATTCCACATTTAGTCTCCATTTTCTATTATAATAAGCTCCAGAAGAGTTCTGGGAAAATCCCATTCAGCCACAAGCGTGTTAGTAAAGTCGAATGTATAGGGAGAAGGCCTGGGGTACAGTCACCGTTCCAATTCATCCCTATCCTGGACCTATCACTGATGTTGGGGTACTAGAGTTCAAAATTTTTTTTGTATTGTTACAAGGGGCTTAGTGCTTAAACCAGAGGTCTTTGTGTTCAAATAAATATTAATGTTCGCATAAGTCTGTTGCTTAGTCTCAGGAATACATTGCTATTCCAGGAACTATATGGATGAATGTTGGTGCAAAGTTTTTGTGTGCTTTTTGATCATCTCATTCCATATTAAGACGCCATTTGCTGTTATGATTACCTCATTCCAAAGCATGTGAAGCATATGTTCATGGAGCTGGCTTTGTATACAGTTCAAAATTGAACAGGTTAGGAAAAAACTAATGCTATTGAATCCAAAAACATTCTGTACAATTGTCACCTTTGGGAAATATTTTTTGAAAGAAACACATACGCCTGGAAAAGGCAGGTGTCCGGATACTTTCGTGTCCATTCCGTCAATGTCCATATTTCAGACAAATAACTTGAAACTATACTAAAAATGGACATCACTCAATAAACAGCACTTTTACTGGTCCACTATAACAACATTTTACCTTGTCATTAAAAAATAAATAAAACCATGTAAAATATTGTGAAATATTTATACACAGCACTGGATTAATATCCACTGAAATAATAACTTTTAACAGCACTTCTGATGTCAAACGGCATATAATATTGTATAATCGGATATGGGTATTTGAAAATCATGTCATAACTGTTGGGGATATTTTTAATACATCTGGAACAAAATGCCAAAAAAAAAAAAATATATATATATATATTTTTTTTTTTTTTTTTTTTTTTGTATTGCTGTTTGGTTTGGTACAAAATGATACTATATATAATAATTGATAGGTAATAAATACAAAAGGAAGAAATGTTACTTTAGTGTGTGTGTAAAAATCATCACAATCCACCAATTAGGGACAAGGTGCTAAAAAATACATGAATTGATTATTATTATTTTTTACATGATTTTCTTCATGAAAGAATCATCAGAACTGCACACAAGGACAATATTAGGGGATCAGTACTATATGATTATAGCTTTAGTTTTACTGTATTTAGAGGAGATTTTCTACTACATCAGCTGTCTATTCACAAATTAGCTCATCATTAGATCCAAGACTTGAGCCCCATTTTTGGTTGAACTCTTCTACAGGCCGTAATTCTCAAGGTTAGCCACTGAGAAAGCCTCGCGTAAGTCGAGCTGACTTCAGGAATACTCTTGGAACCAGCACGCATTTGGCTATTAAGGACTGATATGGTCTGTGGACGAGTTCGTTTGATCTGTCCTCTGAGAAATCAGGAACAGCTCACGGCCGTTCGCCTTAATGGAGGAAAAATGGAAACAGATAGACGGTGTGTTCCCATTACTCAGTGTAAGCGGAGACAGAGAGGGAGACGTAAGCATCAGGTAATCTGTTTGCGTTTCACATGAGTGCAGACTGATTAGACCTGAACAGAGAGATGAGGAAAAGAAGAAAGAAACAGACAGATAGATTGATAGAGGGAGAGAGAGAGAGAGAGAGAGAGAGAGAGAGAGAGAGAGAGAGAGAGAGGTGCAGAGATGTGACGCTAATTTTGGTGACATAAAACCCAAAGCTCAGAACAATGACCCGATCTTGTTTTATCAATTCAAGCTTAAAGTACATGACAGCTTATAAGTGGCATTTCAGTGACATTTTAATAGAACAAACTGGAGACTCAGGAGACTTGAGAACATACAGTGCATGGAGAAGATGATGAATTTGGATTGTAATTGATATAAACAGGCTGCTACAATGGCCTTTGGTTACAGTTACCATGGAGACTTTTGCATTCAAGTGTCCATCAGTGAAAAGCTGGTAACCTCAACAATGATGGAACTATAATGAACAGACATTTGGGGTCACCCAGATGAGGATGGGCTCCTTTTTGAGTTTGGTTCATCTCATAACATGTTTATTGGGGCGTTTTTTTTCTTCGCCACCAGCTCTCTTATTAGAGTTAAACTTGTAGGATTATTTACGATGCTAAAATGTATCGTCTTTGGGACAATGTGTATTAATATAAATGCTGTACAAATAGAACTGAATTGAAATAAACAGACTTGACCTAAAATTAGTATCTATTTGTTGTAAGAATATCCTCCACTTTTCTGGGAAGAGGTTCTACTAGATTTTGGAGTGTGCTTGTGAAGATTTGTGCTTATTTAGAGACAAGGGTGTTAGTAAAGTCAGGTACTAATGTAGGTGAAGTGAGGAGGCCTGGGGTGCAGTCAGCTTTCACATTCAGTAGGGTTGAGGTTAGAGCTCATGTGAAGCTATGTAAGACATATCTTCATGGAGCTTGCTTTGTGCACAGGGGCTTTGTCGGGTTGGAAGGGGAAAATCTCATAATACCGCATTCAAAGACAACTTTGTGGGAGGAACCACATATGGCTGAAAAAGTCAAGTGCCATTACTTTTGCTCATATAGTGTTTATCTGAATTGATTGGATAGTATGTGCCATTTCGTTAAGTAAGATAGTTTACATTTAGACTTTTATCTTGTGTTATCCCATTTGTGTGTGTGTGTGTGTGTGTGTGTGTGTGTGTGTGTGTGTGTGTGTGTGTGTGTGTGTGTGTGTGTGTGTGTGTGTGTGTGTGCGTGTGTGTTTGTGTGTGTGTGGGATTAATGCATGTGGTTTGTTAAATCAGCAAATAAAACACTAGTTAAATAAATTACTGGCACAGCGGTGGTGTTTGGGTCGGGATGGAATAACAACTCAGGATTTATAAGGTAATGCGGTGGGCTTTTTGTCGCCATAGTAACAGTCAATACACCCCATTCGGAAATGCGCATTTTCATAATGAAAATCGTCTCGAGGAGCCCGAGCGCAGGCAGCCCATTGTAGGTTATAAATCTCTGGAAAAGCACAACGTGTAACAGCGAAACAAATCGGGCGCTATGACGGATGTAGTATAAAATAGAGAATATCCTGAGAACAGATACACCAGCAGTGTAGCGTGTTGAAGCGTGAGACTGAAAAAGATCACAGATCAGCGTGCAGAAAAGTAATGATGCTTGAGAATCAGGTGTTTTTTGAGCTCATTTAAAAAATAAAAAAAAGCCCACACTTTATGGCTGAAATTATTGGGACACCTTTTTCAGCCTGATGTGGGCATACAATTATCTTCGGGTGCAGTAGCATGAAATTTTCCCATAATTTGAACTAGGAGGCCCGAACATGTTCTAGCATGGTAATCCCCCTGTACACAATGCCATCTCCATGAACATATCATTTCCATGGTTTGGAGTGGAAGATCTCCTGCTATAGAGCTCTGACCTCTGAACACCTCTGGGATGAATTGGAACACTGACTGCACCCCAGCCCTCCTCACCCACATCACTTTACTAACACCCTTGTGGCTGAAAGAGAACAAATCTCCACAAAGCTAGGGGAACATCTTCCCCGAAGAGTGGAGGATATTATAAGAGCACATAGGGACTAAATGTGGAAAGGGACGTTCAAAAACAAAGCAAGTCTATGGACAAGTGTCCATAAACTTTTACCAAAATACTGTCTGACTGCTTAACATCAAATGTCATTATAAGGGTATTTTTTTCCATTATTATTTTTGCATTATTGCTTTTTTCGCAAATCAGTGCGAAAAATCTCACTCTGTCCATCTGCCTTGCGAGTCAAATCTATATTGTTTAATACATATATATAATTATAGGACTAAGAATCTCGAAAATCCACTTAATTCCAAAAAAATTACATTGAATAATCAAAATCTTAACTGTACTTTAAAATATACATATATATAAATGATAGGAAGAAACTTCTGTGGAGTCCAAATTTGACATTTTTTGTCTCTAACTGAAAAACTTATGTAGGAGGGAGAACAGGAGAGAAGATGTTAGCAGACTGCCTCACACCCAGTCAAACATGGAGGTGGAGCTTATTGGTTAGGAGTTGATTTGGAGCAGGAAATGTTGGAGAATTATTCCAGGAAGTGAAAAGAATACTGATCCAACATGGCTACCGTTCAATACTTCAACACCATATAATTCCGTCTGGTCTGCGGCTCATTGGAACCGACTTCACTGTACAACAAGAGGATGACCTGAAGCATACGATCAAGCTCTGTAAGCGTTATATACAGAACAAAACAGTGGGCTATAATGGTATGTCCTGCCTAGTCACTGCACCTAAATCCTGTTGAACTGGATGAATTGTATCATTGGCATATTTGACAAAAGGCATGGCAATGTATATGGAGAAATTAATTCTCTGGATGCCAAGAATGTGTCAAGCTGTTATTCATGCTAACGAAGGATTTTTCAATGAAAGATGTATATATATGTTAGGTGAAAATATAATTAAAAGGAGAATATGTTACATGCGTCTCTCAAAAACCCATAAAAGACGAGCTGTTTTCAAACATTTGACAGGCTCTGTATAATTGTGTGAGTAAAGGCTGTGGTCAAATTCATGTGTGGAAAGTCCTATGTCTTCCCCAATAAAAATGAGACGTCTTGCCCTCTCTGACCACAGCGCCTGTGTTTAATCCTTGCAGTCCACCCGAATCAAAATGATCCAAGGATACTGTCTTAGGAAAATATCCAAATCCAAATTCAAATCCATTCTGCCTCAAAACGATGTATTACTATTCTACCACTGCTAAAAAAAAGTACTAATGATCCCTGTACATTTCTATAGAAATCCTATGATGTTTTACAACAACCAACACTTGCCACATCTGAAGCTCTCCTCCAACAGAGCACATTAGAAACATGATCTCACGCCATTTATTTTAACCCAAATACTCTCTCTGCATCTAATGCATTTAAAGCTCTATGAGTTTATTAAACCCATCATGACATACGCTATCCTTTTAAAGAAAGGTCCTCATTAGCTTAATTGAGTTTGAGTGTGTTTGTCTGATTAAAAGAAAACCAGCAAAACACTGAATGAATTCCCTTTTAGCTCCTGCCAGCGCTCATAATGGCTCGGGGGGCATAAATATTAAAGGTATGCGCACATTAATTAAACTCGCGGAGAGGTCACGTACAATCACGAGTCGCGCACAATGGAATTCATCCGCCGGCTTACAAGAATAATGATAATAATAATAATGATTACGCAGTGGAGCATCTCTGAGTCTCAACCCGATGTGAGATCTCTTTTCATTTGTTCCTCCATCCAGTCTCCTGACCTACAGCAACTCAAAAAAAACATGCTCTATTATTCAGTAGCAGTGAGAGACAGAAAGAAAGTGAGCAACAAATGAGAGAGTGTGTGTGTGTGTGTGTGTGTGTGTGTGTGTGTGTGTGTGTGTGTGTGTGTGAGGGGGTAAGAAAGGAGGAGGAAGACACTGGAAAAAAGAAGGAAGGAAGGAAGGAAAGAAGGAGGAAGGGAGTTGTGATTGAGAGAAAGGAGAGAAGAGAAAAGATAAATATTATGACAGACTGTGTGTGTGAGAGAGCGAGAAAGAGAGAGAGAGAGAGAGAGAGAGAGAGAGAGAGAGAGAGAGAGAGAGAGAGAGAGAAAGAAAGAAAGAAAGAAAGAAAGAAAGAAAGAAAGAAAGAAAGAGAAGGAAACTGCGTAAGAGAGAAAGAGAGAGAGATGAAGGCTGAGTGCAAGAAACAGATGGAGACTAACTGAAAAATAAGAGAGAGAAAGAGAGAGAGAGAGAGAGAGAGAGAGAGAGAGAGAGAGAGAGAGAGAGAGAGAGAGAGAGAGAGAGAGACTGTTTTAATGTGATGAAGTTTCTGGAACCTGGGAATTCTTTTCCTCCATTCTGGTGTTTTATTCCTCTTATACCAGTGTGTAATAAGAATTGTGTTGTTGAAAAGTGCAGCTGAGGAACTGTGGTGAGGAAAAAGCTACCAAAGAAATCGCATATCATAAAACTACAGTAAAATTTCATTGGGTTTGGTTATTATTATTATTAATATTATTATTATTATTATTATTATTATTCAGGAATAGATTTTCTACTAGAATGGATGAGCATCTACTGATATGAGCATCGTTCCCTCCTCCTTCTTTGTCAAGCCCTATTTCTTTCTTCTAGCCAACATGTATATGAGAAGCTCCCCATGTTATTAAGGAGGCTTCTGGGCAGTAGCCCGAGGCTAAAGCTCCATCCTAGAGTTAATCTCACGCTCGCTGGAGATCAGCCTCGCAGCCACCCGGCGTGTACGTGCAGCTCGGCTCGGTAATTACAGGCACGCGGTCAAGGCGGCGTGTTGCTGCAGCCAGGACGTGAAGGACGTCAGAGCGGCCAAACTGTTTCACATTCAGGCTTTTGGTCCACCGTGATTATGTATACGAAAGCAGGTCAGGCGTTTAGTGGGCGAGGATTTGATTTGCAGCGCCATTGTAGCCGTTACGATGTCACACTGTTGACCCCGATTTCACGAACACGCTCGTGTCTCGAGGTTAAAGACAAAACACAGTTCCCCACGCTTAGCAACAGCAAGGGGGGGTTTCTAATGCTGTGTCCTGGTAAGCCACAATAAGACTTAAATTCTATTAAATAAATAAATAAATAAACATTATGAGACATTGAACATTTATAAATTTTAAAAATAAATAAAAAGAAAAAAGTGTTATAAATGAAAAAAATGAATAACAAATTAAAGAAAAAACAACATACTAATTAACACACCGCATTTTATATTTTAATAATGCACAATTTGGACAAAATAATGGGAATATTGGAAATTAGAAAGATTTAAAAAATTTAAGAAAAAAAAACACTAAAAGCCTTTCATTTGAATAATGGACAGTTTAAATAGCAGAAAGAAAACATAGAAAAAAAACCTAATAAATTAGAATAAATTAGAGAAAAAGAAAGAAAGAAAGAAAGAAAGAAAGAAAGAAAGAAAGAAAGAAAGAAAGAAAGAAAGAAAGAAAGAAAGAAAGAAAGAAATGTGATACCATTTGGACAGCATAATGGAAAAACTAAACTAAATGAAAAAAAAAAAACAATTAAATAATAAACAATAAAATAAGGTTAAATAAAATAAATAAATAAATAAATAAATAAATAAATAAATAAATAAATAAATGGAGTAAATGTTAAAATTTTAAATAAATAAATGTGATACCATTTAGACAGCATGAAGGAAATACTCAAATAAATGCAAAGAAATACTAATTAATAAATAGAGAGGGGGAGTAAATAAAAAAAGGAAAATAAACTTAAAATAAATGACCTTATGTAAAAAAAAAAAATAGAGACAGTTGTCTGAGCATTTTGACCTCAGAGCAGCATGTTTGTCTATTTCCAGCCCTCCGACCATCAGAAACATAGTTTGTGTTGCTGAATAATTCAGATTATTATGCACTTTTTAAAAAAACATTGTACCGCTGTATTCTTATTAACGGAGGGTAGATGCCACTTTATGGTCTTTAAGGCTAATGTGAGGGAATGGAGAGACGAGTCTCGGGAGTGTGTGATGCGGCTTTTGGCAGCGATGAAGGAGCAAATGTACGGCTTCAAAGGTTATTAGGGATCGATTTTTCCCTGGATTAAGAGGCTTCATATCATTAAGTGCTATGAATTTCAAATGCACTCTGTAATGCTGTTATCAGGTTCAGACACACACACACACAAACACACACACACACACACACACACACACACACACACACACACACACACACACACACACACACACACACACACACCTTGATGCACACAAACACATACAGACTCTCTGGTTGTCCTTCTCCCTGCCTTTCTCTTTTTTTCAATAATTTTTCAATATTCTGCAGAACTATTGGCACCCCCCAATCATGTCTGCTTCCTGTTGTCTTTCCAAATGATTATCACTTATTTCACCAACTCCTGAATGACTCACTGCATTTTTTTTCCCGACCATCCGTTTTTTTTTCTTCTTCGCCTGTAGGCCTAATTGCATCATTAAATCGTACTCTACTCCTGATAAACAAAAAACTTTGCATTCTATAAAATCTATTTGAATAAGTGCTTAATCAATGCACTATTAATGCGCAGCGACGAATACAGCAATACAGAGTCCCCGCGTTAATGTCATTGTGCTCGCTGTGCCTCGCCGCTATTTATCTTGATAATTATTTATCTCGCCTAATACGGCGTGTAGATACAACACATCAACACGCAGCAGTGTAGCAGGACCTCCCTACAGCATCGAGAGTTCAACACACCCTCACATGCTGAAAAGGGTTTTTTGGGGGAAGTGTGACGATGACGCACTTCCCCCAAACTTCGCCTTCAGACACCCAAAATAATACTAAAATACGTACATACATGAATCTCAACTTTCAGCCAAAAGAGTCGAATCAAAGGTTCAGATTGTTTGCAAATGACATGCCACTGCTATATATGGGAACAAGTAGTCATATTCATACACATATTTACCTTGATATACAACACAGTATGGTACACAGTAAAATGGACCAAGACGCTATAAGAAACAAATTGCACACTACATAAAGTGAAATTGCGAACGTGTTTGGACATTGAAAGTAGCGAAAGTCGTTCATGAACGATTCATTCATTTTGAACGAGTCCTTAATGTGAATCTACATAGGTTATGTTTACCGCTTGACTCTTCTAGTCCGAGTCATTCGTTCTTTTGTCACATGACTCCCATAGATGCCATGCAGTTTATACAGTATATATACACACATATATACAAATTAACCGCTCTATAGTCAAAGTTGGGGAATGTAGACGTGTTGGGGAATCTGCTTAATGAAAATGCTATTTTTTATTTAATATTTAACCAAAGGAATCAAATGAACTAAATGAATGAAACAAAACAAACAAAAAAAGATTCGTTCATTTTGCTGAAAGATATTCAAGGAGCCAAAATGATCCGATCTTCCCATCACTAATTCAAAGTACTGTAGGTTATATAAAATGAGCATGCATCAGTGACATCCTTCCCCTACAGTGCTCCTAGAGTCCAGTCTGTCGGTCTGCAGTAGATAATGATGGTAAGCAACTTTGGATTCTAGGATGTCAACGATTTAATTATTGAACCATTTGAGAATTATGAGCAAGATTTGTATAGTTCTACAGCACAATGCACAGTTTTCCATTGTACACCGTAAAATAATCCACTCTAAATTGATAACGTGAAGGATTGACAATTTATCAAAGTACAGACGAAGAAACTTCATTATACACTGTATGGCTATGAGTTTGGACACCTGACTATAAAATTGGTGCTTTTTGAGTATCCAATTCCACCTTTAGTCCCCATTTACTGTTATAATAATCTCCTGTGGAGATTTGTTAGATTTCATTCAACCATAAGGGTGTTAGTAAAGTGAGGTACTGATGTAGGTGAGTGTCGGAGCTCCATAGCAGGGGATCTTCCACTTCAACCCATGTAAACCATATCTTCATGGAGCTAGCTTTATGAATGGGGCATTGTCAGGCTGAAACAGGTTTGGGGCTCTTAGTTTAAGTGTAGTGAAAATTAAATTCTGCCACATCCAAAAACTTTCAGAACAATTGTGTGCCTCTGACTTTGTACTTACAGTACGTGAAAGAACCACATCTGGCAGGAAAAGTCAAGTGTCCCGATACTTTCTATATATTGTATACACGGGGTGTCTTTTCGTACAGCAGAACATGATAATAAGGAATGAAAGACAAATGTACGAGCAGAAACACTTGGAGAGAACAGAGAGAACGGAGAACTTGTAGCCATTACCAGAAAACTGCAGATGTAGACGCTGCATAAAGGAGGACAAAAACTACATTTCATAATGTAATAGAAGTTTTTCCCTCATATGCGATCACAGTTTGATTTACAAGACCTTTTCAGAAGCCTCGATCTTCTAAAATCGGTCACACTTTCAATAACACGCACATCTTTAGTGCGAGGCTTTATGGATCAGTGAACAGCCAGAATCTTGAAAAAGGTGGGAAATACATGATTATAAATGTCTGTGTGCTTTATAGGGTTGGATAAAGATTTCTGCTCTCTGCTTTCATCCTTTTTATACAGTACTCATTACTTTTTTCCGTCTTACATAACTGGCAGGTGGCCAATGGTGAGTCTGTCAGACGTTCAGGGTTTCAGATAAACACTTCAGCTTATTAGGTATCAAATAAAAGGGCGTAATTAATAAATGGCGGAAAAAAAATTTCATTCGGGCGTGCGGTTTACATAAAGGCTAATGTAACAGCTGTATTAGCAACCTCGTTACTCTACTACAAAAAGAACAACAACAAAAGAACAGGAAAAAACATCAGGTTTTATTAGTCATGGCTGATTAAATGCACATGGAATAAGTGCGAGGGTTCAAATAGAAAGCGCACCCCATCACCATCGCTTAAATTGATATAAACCACAGAGCAGTTTTCCAGAAATGTTGTGTTGTGTAACAGCAAAGTATGGCAAAGCTCCACTATTGTTCATGTGCAGCATTTTTTTGTTTTTTAAAGACCACAATAAAATCAATCTCAGTAGCTCTACGCATTAACATCCAGCTCAAGATTCGTTCAAAGTATTTGTGTAAGACTCATAAGCAGTACTTGGTTGACCAAAAGATACACTATACGGACAAACGTAATGAAACCCCTGACTTTTTCTGGCAGATGTGTTTCTTTGTGAGGTACAACATTAGATATCAAGTCTTTGGATGTCGGAGCATGACATTTTCCCTTCACTTGAACTCTGAGACCCAAACATGTTATACTTTACATGGGGTCTCAAGATCTCCTGCTATAAAGCTCTCAATCCTACAGAACACCATTGGGATGAATGTGAATGCTGCACCCTAGGCCTCCTCACCTCACCTACATCAGTACCTGACTTTACTAACACCCTTGTAGCTTAAAGAGCACAACAGTCCACAAGTACACTTGAAGCATATTCCCAGAAGAGTGGAGGTTATTATAACAGGCAATGGGGACTCTATGTGGAATGAGATTTTCACAAAGTACATATGAATCTTTTGGTCGGGTGTCCACACACTTACGGTGTATGTCCAAATGGACGTGGCTGGAGATACGCTCAGAGCTGTGTGTTTTTGCATGATGTAATTAGCTCTTCTTGTCTGTCTACCTCTCGGAGTAAAAACGTTCCTCTAAGCAGATTAGCACCAGCAAAACTCATTCATTCCTCCCAATGCGTTTTATTTCAGCGCTCGCTCCAAGACAAATCCCTAAGCAGACTGGCACTTCGTCATTAATTTCCCACAAGTTCACACCCACGTTGGCTGAATGTGCCGTGTCTTTAGCGTCATCTCTCCCACAAACTATTAGCTTCTCCGAGTGTAATACTCGTCTCCAGCTGTTTCTATTTACCTGGTTTTCCCTCGTCGTCAGCATGTGACCTGACGTCACGAGACCGGTGAAGCATATCCCAGACGTCGCTGGGGAAATTCGCCTCCATTATAAATGACTGTGATTATCACAGGTGACGATCATCTCAACACAAAATGTATAAAGGTTTTTTCTAGACGTAAACTTCACCTGCAGCAAGTGGGCAGTTGGTTGAGTTATGTTTAGTGTTATAATATGGTCAATATACACTATGTGGACAAAGTATTGGGACACCTGATATTTCCAGCCACAAAGTTGAAGGTACACAATTGTATGGAATGTCTTTGGATGCTGTAGCTTGGAATGTGCCAGCATGACAATGCCCCTGTGGACAAAGCCAGCTCCATAAACATATGCTTTACATGGGTTGGAGTGAAAGATCTCCTGCTATAGAGCTCTGACCTGAACCCTACTACACATCCTTTGGGATGAATAGGAACTCTGGCTGCACCCCAGGTCTCCGCATCTCTTACAGATCGGTACCTGACTTCACTAACAGCTTTGTGGCTGAATCTCGATTAATCTCCCCAAGCACACTCCAAAATCTAGTGAAACATCTAACAAGAATGTAGACGTTACTATAAAAGTAAATGGGGACAAAATGTGGAATAGGATGTGTTGTAAAGCATAATGAATATTATGGCCAGGTGTCCACATACTTTTGTCCATTCATTATAGTGCAGATGTGCTTAAAAAATATATAGAGAATTTAAAAATGTTCACCCAATGTAGTCACTTATCAAAGAAACAGTTGAGTGCTAATGCAGGATCTAGTCCCACAAAAAAAACTGTCCCACGAATCTTCTCTTTGCATACCACACACACACACACACACACACACACACACACACACACACACACACACACACACACACACACACTTTTCCATATTTTGTACAGTGTTGGTCTTAATTATGACTTTGTGAATTTAAGTGTCAGGTGATTGTAAAAACGGCATTGTAAAACTCTTCAGCCCCATTAAACTGAAGCAAAGACTTCAAGTTTACTCACATTTATTTAAGGCAGCAGGTGAATTTTCTTTTTTGATATTAACTGATTGGAAATGTTCTGCAGTGTGTATACCAGTGGCAAGTCGTCAGGGCCAACAAGGCCAAATCACTGACTTACATTTTAATATGAGGAATTGAGAAATAAGACCCTATAATATTTGTGCATTCATATGTATTACATTTCTCCCAAAAGTCTATTTTCTTCATTTCATAGCTTGTCTCTTGGGTTCACCGCTTTTCTATTCAAACATATTCCTATTCAGAGTTCATATTCTATCCTATCAGCCTGACATTGTAAGGAAAGTCATTATAATAAGGGTATTAAGAGATGGATTGATTCAAGTAGGACACTACTGAAGGCCTAGGTGTGAAATGCACAGCCTGCCACTGGTGGAGTTAATGAAGAATGCAACATCTCACCCACCATCTTGAACATCCCAAGAAGCACTAGGAAATCACTTATTAATAGAAAGAATGCTGGAGGAGGAGGAGGAGGAGTGTGTCTGTCAAAAGTCAGTAGGTAACTTACAAATAAAAAAAAAAAAGCAGGAGTAAATATAGCTGCAAGGGTACACTGATATTAATTTGTATACATATTTAAAAAATTTTAAAAAAATCCTATCTTGAAAGCTGAAGTAGTTCTTTGTTTTCGTACATTATTTCTAGATTCTTTCGAAAATCTAGAGAAGATATTGATAGTAAAAGTTTCTACAATTTCTTCTGTCACATTCAGTTTGAGCCCTAATCAAACCTAAGTACACGATTTAAACCTGAGCCTGAGTTTAATGATCCCACTTAATGAGGTGGGCTTTAATGATGTTATCAGGAGAACTGTGTGAAAAGTGTGTGCGCGTTTGCAATTCCGCCGAATCAGTCGCATGGCAGATGGCGAGCGGTCACATGACCCCATCCCGGCGTTCCGGCCGACCTTTTTTCAAGGCGAGAACAGGTGTCTCGCTATATACATTCCCTGCTGAAACTTTAGCCTTTGCTAATGTTTACTAATGCTAACTGCCTTTTTTCCCCCCTTCGAGCTGCATCTGTCACATGAGACACCATACGGGACGCTGTAGTTCTGAAACAGATTTAACACAAGACGTACGCTTGGTTCATGTTCGAGTCATGTGTGTGTGAAAACATCATTAAATTAGTATCCTATAAAGAAGTTAAAGCCAGTTCTTATTGCTTTGGTTTGAAACATAATCCATGGCACCATTGCTGCTTCTTTCTGCTACCAATACACTAAATATATTTCAGACGTGCACAGGGTTTAAAGTTGAGGTCTTGCCAGAGCAGTATATCTCACACTGCCAACACGCTCACGTGATTTGTAGCTGTACTTTCACCCTTTATTAGCTACTATAGCAGATATACAGTACATACTTGAGCAGCAATCAAGCTAATTAATACTAGGGGCACTGACATCACACTGAGATTTTTATTACTGAACTTGCTGCAAAGTAATTTTTTCCTCCTGTTAACAAAAATGTGATTGACAGCAACAGCAAAATTGTCATTTTGGAAATTGGAAGCTAAATTTAGTGTGTATATTTCTCATTAGCAAATAATTAGCTATGCATTCCATGCTTCTATGTTCACTTTATGGTGCCACAGCTGCAATAAATCTGTAGCTTTGACTGTGTTACTGCTGTATTTTAATTTTAAAATTGACATACATACATATATATATATATATATATATATATATATATATATATATATATATATATATATATATATATATATATATATATATATAATATATACACTTGTTATTTAATATTTGTTACCTACTTTAGCTTCATTATTGCTTCATAACTAATTAAGAAAGGTACAAAAACACTGTAAAAACAAAGGTTTGTGGACACCTGACCATAACATTTGCATCTTCTATTTTAACATTTAATTCCATATTTAGTCCCCTTTTGATGTTATAATAATCTTCATTCTTCTGGAAAGATGTTCCAGTAGATTTTGTGGAGATTTCTGCTAATTTAACCACAAGGGTGTTAGTAGTCAGGTACAAGTAACAAGTCAGGTACTAATGTAAGTGAGGTAAAGAGGCCTGGGGTGCAGTCAGCATTCATTCCAAAGGTGTTTAGTAGGGTTGAGATCAGAGCTCTACAGCAGGAGATCTTTAACCCTTTCCCATGTAAAGCATATGTTCATGGAGCTGGCTTTGTGTACAGGAGTATTTTCATGCTGGAGCAGGTTTGTATCCAAAGACACCGTATACAAATGTGTGCCAAGTTAACAATTTGCAGAAGAACAACATATGGCTAGAAAAGTCAGGTGTCCCAGTACTTTTGTCCATATAGTGTATTTGGTTTGTTGTAATATGAAAGGAAATTCTAAAGTAGATACTTAAATTTGCCAATAATTCACTTTTAATGCTTTGTAACTCTTTGTATGTTTATATTTACATTTATTATAATTATATTTAAGATGTAAGTTACATTGGACAAATGCTGTCTTGTTAACTTTAAGAGACTGAGAGCATGGCTGTTTATAGCTGCTAGAATATAACTAACAACTGGGTTGTGGATCTGCAACAATATACTGAAGACTGCTGTTGTATTTGAGGATAATCAACATTTTACAGCACATGACATGCCGTTTTGGGAAAATTATCAAGGTGGAAACGGTAGCTCTGTTTCATAACACCAATATATTGTTGATTATTCTCCTTTAGCAATGTGCCTTTAAGTGTTTTCCCCCTTCATTTACAGAAAGTAGACCAAAGTGGAAACGAAATGAGAGCAATACCCATAAACAGGGGTTTTATTGCTAATAACTGAGATGAAATTGAGACAGATTGGCTGCGAATGTTATAATTGTCCAGTTATACAATTCAAACAGCTGGTCAATTGGACATTATTTGATAAGTCATAACCTGAACAGATGTGTTAAACCACTAACCTTCCGTTTTCATGGCCAACGCAGTCTGGGTTGTGTTCAGTCTGGCACAAGATTTTGTTTAAGCCGGGCTACATTTCAGCCTCGGCTGCCTTTCTTTAAGAGCAAAGCATCTTGTATGTAAATCTGCGAATTAAGAGCCGAGGTAAATCCCTCGCTGGGGATTTTGGCCTGTAATTCAGGACACTCTACCATGACTGACTACACTTTAGGAGGGGAATAAAAATTTAACCGAATAAGTCAAGTGAAAAGAAGCGGCATTTTTATAAAATCGTCCCAACAGGGTGCCAGAGTGAACACACAAACACACACACAAACATATATTGTGTAACCACTATTTGTAAACACACTCTGTACACTGGCAAAAAGTGAGGGATTTTGTAGTATCACAGCCAAGTGTATGATTAACCAATGATACTAAGCAGGTGTTAATGATCATCAATTTCGGATGCAGGTTGAAACAGTCATTAACTGAAACGGAAACAGCTGTGAGGGAAAAGCACAGAGTGGAAGACGTGTTTTATGTCACAGGCAACACAGAGCACAGCAACAAGACAAGACAAGGCAGTCAATGCATCAGCAACGACTCTCCCAGGCAAAGGTTTCAAAGCAGACTGGGGTTTCACAGTGCTGTTCGAGCTATTTAAAAAAAAGAAAAGGGCAATATTGATGATTGTAGATGCAGTGGTTGGCCAATGAATGGAATATACTATGTAAACAAAGGTTTGTGGACACCTGACCATAGGGATTCCCTTTCTATCCTATTCTACATTTAGTTCCCATTTGCTGTTAATGATAACCTTCACTTTTCTGAGAACATGTTTAACTATTTTTTGGAGAATTTTTGTGGAGATTTGTTCAGTCACAAGGGCAATAGTGATGTCATGAGGAGTAAATGTGAGGAGGAACGGGGTGCAGTCATCCGGATATGCAGTCATCTTCATGAATCTGGCATTGTGCATTTATATATATATATATATATATATATATATATATATATATATATATATATATATATATATATATATATATATATATATATATAAACGTTCTGTCCACCAAAGACCAACATAATGCAGTTTGTCATGTTGCAAAAAAAACACAAATTAGACACCTCTGCCTTAAACTTGTATTTGTGTAGACAAAACTCGTTAAACACACTGTGAAACTTTTTAAACAAATCCTTGCCATTTGTTAAGTAACACGTCTGGATTAATGCTATAATAATAGACTTATTATAAAAGCCACTCCAGACAGAACACGCAGTCCTGCCAGCGTACTTATCCTCTCTTCTTCCTTCTTCTGGTTTCAATCAATCGGCTGGAGTGAATTATTAATGAGGGACAAGCTGTGAAAACCACCAACGAGACACGTAAGGACAAAAATCTCTCAGCAGCCCCGTTTGACTCATGGTTCCAGGTAACAGGTGGCTTCCATAATGAATGGGGGGAATTAAAGCTAGCTGCTAATTTAGTGGTTGAAAAACCTTTGGCGGTTGTGGGCCACCGCAAACAAACACTTTCATTACCCATACTGCCCTGCAGGATGCTCGCCGTGCCAGCTTGGATCGCAATAATGCTCTCGAAGCGGAATGTAATTTCAAGGTCTCTCTCTCTATTTTTCTCTCTCTCTCTCTCTCTCTCTCTCTCTCTCTCTCTTCCTTTCTCGTCCAGTCACCTGTCGTGTGGTGGTGATTATTCATGCGTAAATCGATCGCCCAGAGCCTGCTGATTCGCTTACCACATTCATCTTTTTATAAGCCCCGATCACAAACGGCCAGCACCTAAATCAGCAGCACACGAGAGAACCAGAGAGCAGAGCGCAGAAACAATTCCTCTCTCGCAACCCTTGTGGATTATTTACTCCAGGGCCATGGAGCTGTCTGTTATGCTAATGTTACGAGTTTAATTTCTGTTCTGCTGCCAAAAATACAAATATTATCTAGGGCACATGGGATGGGTATTTGCCTGTCTGGAGAGCTGTATGCTAATATGCTTGGGGATATTTGTAAATATTCATACAATATTCCCTTTTTTCAAGACTCCACACTGTCTATCATAAAGCCGAGTTGTAGCGTAAATTAAAAGAGAGATATGGGGGGAAAAAAGATTCAAGAGATAGATACTTGTCGAATAAAGTGGCATTAAAGGTGACAGGATCTCCTGTCTAAATGAATGATTGGAAAAGGGAAAAAAAAAGAAATATATATGATGGAGAGACAAATCTAGATACTGTGCCGTAGTGTTCTACATGTCGTTGATCAAATCTTTAGTCGATATATTTTTTTAACAACGTGAAGAAATGCTAATTTAGCCTACACAAGCTAGCATAACACCGCAAAGAAAACTGAGTTTCCTCATTTGCGACACATAAATAAGGCTGTGAACTTCGGTCTGTTAAATGCTATAAATGTACACGTCTGTGTCTGCAGTCTCACATTATGCATCTACACATTCAGAGCAATACCACAGAATACATTTAAATGAATTGGCTGCTTTTGTCTAAATCCAGAAAAAAAACATTTGCATTTGAGGGTTCGAGCCTTTCTGAGGGTGTGATACTTGTGCTTGCTGTGAACTTTGAATCTTGGATGAAGGTTACAGAAGTTCAGCTTTTTAACTGACACACCACTTTAGTGGAAAACTAATGGAGTACAAAAACCTGGATCAGATTTAGGTTCGGTCTAGTATCATTAAGTTTTTTCGGGAACTCGGAAGTTAACGTTAATCTCCAGATTTATGTTTATGCTTTTTTTTTCTAGAAACATTTCCAGAAAACCCTTAAGAAACGTTGTTTTTACTTTTAGAACTGATTTTAAGGGGAATTATTTGATTGGCACTAATCTCGGAGCTTACAATATGTCTGTTGTACTGGCTAATTACATCTATATCATTGTGATTTCATCATAGCCAGATATCATAGCCATGCCTGCTTCTTTCTCATGGGGAACTTATTTTCTATTGGTGAATGGTTACTATTTTCTAGCACATGCTTAGATGTTCTAACAGACGGGAAAGATAAGAGTTCTATTAAGAAAGCCGAACCAATTTTTCAGTTTTGGTTGTAGGTTCAAATTGTGATCTACTAAGTATTGTTCTGCATTTACATTCCTGAATTTGAAAGGAAAGTTGGAACTCTTTCTGCTTGGTAGCCATGTGTGTATCGATACCAAATATCGATACTATCGATACTGGGGATGGTATCGAAAAGTATCGATCCAAAAGTCAAAGTATCGATAATTTTCGATACTTCAGTTTCGTTTCCCTCCCGTCACGCCAGCTGCAGAAAGAGCGCGACTCGCGAGTGCGTGGTATCATGGAGCCAGCAGACAAAAAACGGAGCGCTGTGTGGAGGTATTTTACTGAAAGGGAAACATGTAAATATGTTATTGTTTCTCAACAAAAATCTGTAGCTTAGTAGTTCTCAACTTTTGTTTAGGTATTAGATATGGTGTGTACTTTGTTCATAAGATAAGGCAGTATTCTAAATAGGAAATTATTTAATTTGTTATTAAAACAGCTGCTTTATTTTCTAGTAATAATTTTGTGCACTTTATTTTTTGTTAACGCGAAATAAGTACAGTTAAAGGGAGAAATAATTGTTACTATATTGTTGTTTAATGTATATTTAATAGTATTGTTCAGTTTTTTTGATAATTTTATTACTGTTATTGTAATTTCCTTGCTGTTGTGATGTTTGCATAGTTTATTACAATAATATACTTTTTTCATTTGAAAATGTCTTATTTTTTGTTAACCTCACACATGACCAATTACAGAGCAAATCACATCACAAAACACAGATGTATTCAGATTAACAAAATTATGCAATCACTTTATAGTGATACAGTGATATTTGCTACGCAAGAAAGTAAAGGTAATTTAGATTGTGCGCTAAAAATAAAAAAAAGTATCGGTATCGATATCGGCGATATTGGCCTGTATTTACTTGGTATCGGATCGATACTAAATTTTGCAGTATCGCCCATGACTACTGCTTGGTTAGTTGGGTGAACATGGTCATTTACAATTGTCTTATGCTTTTTATAGAAAAGCATCTTGAGACTGACAACTGAGAAGTTAAGGGGTGAAACTCTTGAACAGTGGCATCTTGGCAATTCTTGGATTTGAACACATAATAGTATTCAATAAACAGCAAAGAGCCTTAACCACTTAGCCGTGATATTATATACCAGGACTAACCGGCTCTATATATATAATATATACACACACACACACACACACACACACACACACACACACACACACAGTGCAATCACTTGTTTAACTGTTTTATTGTAATTCTAAATATTCTCTGTTTATATAGTAACAGCAGTCATTTATTTTCTAACAACTTGAACATTTTGATTTACTGGTCAGGACTATAGTGGATCCAACAGTTGGATACAATCCGAATAACTCGATATCATTTCATCCTAGTTCATGCCTGCACACATTTGGACCTAGCAACAACTACCAGCATGCTCCTGGAATGAATCACGCTGCAAGACTAGGAGGAAAGAATCATAAGGATGTACATTCAAACAGTAACCCAAGCTTAGGAAATGAACCAGGAACCATTTATCATATCTTTGTTTAATAACATGATTGAATCCCAAAAATACCACAAAGATAATTTGTGGGTGGGTGTCTGAATAGAATTGTATGGAATGGATAGCCAGTGATCTTCTCCCAGTAAATTACAGCAACACTTGTCAATCACAGGCATCTATGAGGTTGTGTAAATGAACGAGGACGGATAGCGCTTTCCTCTGAGTGTGTTCCTGAATCTGTTACAGTAAATCAAATTATTCATGACTTGGAGTTTTATATTTTTAAGATGTCTCCTAATTCCTTTCGGTTTTGCGTACATACCAGCGGGACACTTCAATACAATGTACAGTAAGTTTTTGTTGAACATGTCAACAAAAGGCCCGTTTTCAGCAACAAAATAGCTCCTCTTCCATCACTAGACTCACACTGAGCTAAAATCCATGAATATTTTATTTCTCTGTAAGTAGAGGCTGCACTGAAGAAAGGCGAAACTGCTGGTGCTTTTATCTGCACTTCATAATCCACATCACCTACTCCACATCACGATTTCCACCTGATTTTGGTAACTTCAGCTGATCCTTGCACTAGTTACAAATCAAGTTCCCAAATTTTTTATGTTCAGTATGCTGTTACAGTAAAATGAATCAACGGCAGGATCGTATCATGTAACATAGTCAACCCCTGATAATTCGCGGTTCGGAACTCGCAGCTCGGAAAATCCACAAGTTCTCATTTGGAACCTATGAACGAGTTGCGTATTATTTAAAAATTAGCAGCAATCCGTAGCGGAAATGTTCAGGAACGTTAGGAATAACATTTTAAACTATGTATTTGGTCAAAATACTGTACACTGTTACGTTTATAAAGTGACATAATGTCTAGATGATTTCACTAAGGTACCATAGAAACTGCGGATTGTGTCCAAAATGAGCTGATTTTCGGATTTCCGTTAGACCACTGTAACACAATTAACAATTGTGTGACTTTTGATCCATTTCCAGTTACATTCTATGTTGTGGATCATCTATGAAGCAAGTTAGTTCCTGACATCACTCAGGCTGTTGTTGCCTCACCAGGATAATACGGCGTTAGGATTGGTTGCCATGTTGACTTCATTGATTCAACACAAAAAGTAAGCGGTACTTCACTGTGATCACAATGTGGCGGTCAGACAGCGCCACTGGCATATAGCTTCACACAGTTACAGTGAATCAGAGCTACAGTGATGTAATCTTGCCTACAGCCATGACATGCAGAGAGAGAGAAAGAGAGAGAGAGAGAGAGAGAGAGAGAGAGAGAGAGAGAGAGAGAGAGAGAGATTAGAGAAAGTGTGGTTTGTGAAATCTCAGTCTGACCCTGCTATTCCTCATACTTTCACCTTAAAATCCAACTCTATTCAATCTAATAATAATGTCATTATTAGTATTAATGTAACTAAAAATTACATTTAATAAAAATATCTAGCTATCTAGCTCATCTGTTGGATCAGACCACACGGGCCGACCTTCATTTCCCACGTGCATCCATGATCCTCAGACACCCAGGACCCTGTCACCGGTTTCCCACTGTAACTTTCTTGGACCACTTTTGATAGATACTGAGCACTGCAGACTGGGAACAGCCCAGTTGTGGAGATGCTCTGACCCAGTCATCTAGTAATCACAATTTCTTCAAAACTTGCTCAAATCCTTACGCTTGCTTTTTCCTGCTTCTAACACATCAACTTTGAGCACAAAATGTTTGCTTGCTGCCTAATAATATCCCACCCACTAACAGAGATAATCAGTGTTATTCATTTCACTGGTCAAAATGTTATGCCTGATTGGTGTGTGTGTGTGTGTGTGTGTGTGTGTGTGTGTGTGTGTGTGTGTGTGTGGATATAGATATACTGTAGATAGATTAATAGCAATTTTATTAAATGTTTGAAATGAGCAAAATAAAAGATATATTTTATAGAAAATAATCAACATTGAGCTGATAGTAACTCCCCATTCCACCAGTTCCACCCCATCATTGATTTACTATTTCCTATAATGACACAACCCAAAGTCTTTTACCCCCTATACAGATGTGGACAAATATGTTGGCACCCCTTTTGGGGAAAAAGAAAAACTCCCAATTCCCCTGAAATAACTTGAAACGGAAAAGTACTTGGCGTCTATCATCGCACATTCCAGATTTAATAAAAATCACACTTCCTGACTTTTACGCCTGTCATCAGGTCATTCAGCCAAATCTCCATGAGCAAAATGGTCCAGATGTTCCAGGTTACTTCAGGGAAACCACATTTCGGGGTACAAACAAATTTTTCTATGTCTTAACGTAGAACTCGTATTTTATATGATAGGACTTTACTGAAACACTGTTCAAACGCTGCATTTTTGCTAAAGAATGTAAAACTCGAGTCAGGACTGGCTATGTCACTTCATTTGAAGAAGAAAAAAAGAAAGCCTCCTTTAGTAAAGAATGATGAAATACTGTTTTAGAAATGCACATTGTTTTTTCACCCCACTGTTTTTTGACTGGCATGTTGACTTCGACCTGTAACACACACCTTCTTCACTCTTTATGGATCACCACTTCAAAAGGCATGTCTTTGAAATCCAAAGTCTTTATATAATATGTGACCTTAAAACACTCTTACATACCCTTTCCTCACATACAATTACACACTCGTACACACACACACACACACACACACACACACACACACACACACACACACACACACACACGTTTCCTCTCCCAATTCAGAATGCAGTAGTGAGTTATTTACCCAGAACAGCCAAAGCAGGGTTTGATCTCTTGTGTCTTTCAGGTTTAGAAGCTGGGGTGATGGTGGCCGGAGTTCTCCGGGGGTCGCTGTTCATGGCTCCCTCTGCAAAAAGACTCGCTAGGTTTAGATTTTATCATCCCAATTTAGTTGTGCTCAAACTGTATTTATATGGTGAATACATTTTAAAAAAGTACGACTCAAAAAGAGAGTGTATTAACCAGAGGTTTTAGGATTGTACAGATGTTATTGTAGAATGAAATGAACGGAATGTATCAAAAAAACTTGCTTAAAAAATACAAAATCTGTTTCATTGAAAAAAAATTTAAAAATCATATTTGATGTCCTGTGTTTGCCACCAAAGCATCATTTAATTCTATTTCTAATTAAATTCAGCTGTTTAACAATACACACATGCCATCCTTCTTAGCTTCAGTGTAAAACTAATGGCACACTGGACACCAAACATGTTACATGTTGTAGCTGATCTAGGAGGGAATATGATATTGTAATAAAAATTAAATATATTTTAAGAATCTACTGAAACTCGTACAATCAACGTCTTGTCTAAAAGAATGCACCCTTTATTACTTTGGATTAAAGGACAAAAGTCATGATAAAAACAAAGGCTACAAAACAGCAGGGATCAATAGATTCCTGTCAGCTATGATCATTTAATTAGCCTGAGGATTGTTGGGTTAGTACAGTTTTAGATCTTAAAAAACGAATAAGAAGAAAGGAGAAAAGAAGAAACAAAATATAAAGAACATTCCCATAATAGAAGACAGGTACAGTCCAAGGAACATGCTTCACCCAGGCAAAAACAAACAACCTCTATTACTGGTCATTAACAATGGTCACTGCTGTGGTGGTTTATATTTGTTATCCTCATTATCTTAGGTTATTATCATTTTCCCTGAGTGTTATTACATCACAAAAAAGACATTTAGGATTTACATTACATGCCATTGATTACTCATGTTCCCAATGTAGTCACGGTTCGAATTCTGCAACAGCTGGCAACCAAAATCCATCTTTGTGGACATGTAGCATCATCTGTTTGCATATACTTTTTGTTTTTATCCAATTTAAGCTATGTTTATTTATATAATGCTTCATGTACGTGATACATTTCTTTCAGTTCTAATTAAAAAATAATAGAAGAATTAGATGGTCTGATAGAGAAAGTGAAAAGATTTAAAATATCCACGATATAAATAAAACATTTTTTTTCTCTCATTTCCATGTAAAAATGTGCTTAAATGGTATTTCACACTGATTTGATAAACTACTGAAGGCACAAGTGTAATCTTCTAACCGAAGGCGCTCCAGACTTTTGTACATCACAGACCGGTTTCAATTTTTATAAATGTTTTAATGGATCATGGGGTGGAATGTGAGTTTGTGGGGCCTTGAGGAGTGGGGTAGGGTGTAGGGTTGTGTGTGTGTGTGTGTGTGTGTGTGTGTATATATATACACACACACACACACACACACACACACACACACACACACACACTATTGTTGAAAGATTTATGATTATTGTTGAAAGATTTATGATCAAACTCTTGATGTCACCCAAAATGAGGATGGGTTTCCCTTTTGAGTCTGGTTCCTCTCAAGGTTTCTTCCTCATAACATCTAAGGGAGTTTTTCCTTGCCACAGTCGCCACAGCTTGCTCATAAGGGACAAATTCACACCATTCACCTTCACTGTTGATTTGTGTAAAGCTGCTTTGAGACAATGTCTGTTGTGAAAAGCGCTATACAAATAAACTTGACTTGACTTGACTTGACTTGACTTGACACACACACACAATCGGAACCCACAACCCTACACCCTACCCCACTAGAGAGAGAGAGAGAGAGAGAGAGAGAGAGAGAGAGAGTGAGTGAGTGAGTGAGTGAGTGAGTGAGTGAGTGAGTGAGTGAGTGAGTGAGTGATGGATGAATGGATAGATAGATAGATAGATAGATAGATAGATAGATAGATAGATAGATAGATAGATAGATAGATAGATGGATGGATGGATGGATGGATGGATGGATGGATAGATAGATAGATAGATAGATAGATAGATAGATAGATAGAGAAAGACTGAGAGAGAAAATGTTTCAAGATGATGATGACTTCTTTGATTTATTATCTAATATATCTCTAAATATTACATACCTAGAGTTTGGACTATGTGAACTGCCCAGTGAGATGAAGCCGTGTTTTAGATACTAGTCATATTTTTGTTTCTTATCAGGAGCTGTCTCTCTTTTAGATTCTCACCTGGCTTGCTCTGTTCTTATCTTCTCCACTGAAAAAAAACAACAACTAATGGAGCGATGTTCATTTAAAACTTACTGTATGATGATCATAAGTTGAACCTTGACTGAAGTGTGGAAATGGTGTTTTCTGAAATTGGTGCGGGATGTAATTTCTATAAATTTACAGTTGCAAATCTATAGACATGTTTCCCCAGAACCTTCTTGCGACCTGAGAGCGATCTTTCCGTCACCTGGTGGTTTGGGACCACTGCTCTACCCCAGTCAAATTCATAAACCTCTTTCCTAATTCTAATAGAATCCTTGCAATGTGTGTTGTATGAAATGTATCATCATTGTCTCTTCTCATACCATCATGTCAATACACTGTACGAATATTGCCCCGTTCCTGAAGAACAAACTTGTTTACTTTTTATGGAATTGCACATATGAAACCGATTTTGCTGTTGATCAGAAGTCACTGCAGAAACACTGCATTGAGCATATGAATATATTTACACTGACGACACCGGCATGTTGGCGGGACGCTGCAGCGATTCTCAGCGTGATATAAAATGGAAGAACAAGTGAAAAGCTATCAAGTGAAATGTGTGCCAGAGAAAAGGACTGAGGAGCAGCTGGATCCCGAGACGATGGGTTTTTACCTTTGAATATTTTAGGCAATGCAAAGAATGCTTATAGTAACAGATTGCACCTATAAAAACATACCATATCAAAACAATGACATCAAAACAAAGGTTGATTTTTCACTGTCATAAGAATAGATTATCAAAATACAGCATTTAGTGGAGGACCTGGCAGGATTGTACTGTAGCTGCTGATTTGTCATCAAATGAATGGGCTTTTGCGGATTGTTTAAGTGCATTGGATATTCTCCATACAAGTTCAATGAGGATATCTTCGAGGCGGAGTCTTCAAGCAATGAGGCTATCTTTGAGTCGGAGTCTTAAAGCGACAGGTGAAGACATTCCTCTTCCTGAAACACTTAAACTAACACTTTCCAAGTTTGCTTTGTTTAAAAAAAAAACACCTCTCAACAGAGTTATCGGCTGATTTATCTTAAGTTTGTAAACTAGCGTACCAGTGTAGATTTGTTCATTGCTAGAAACTCAAAGCACTTCTGTACGTCGCTCTGGACAATAGAGTCCGTTAAATGCCGCAAATGTAAATTTTTTCGAGTAAGCATAAAATGTTGGTTTGTATTAAAATGCGGCACGATTGATTCGCCAGCAGCTACGGTGTCTTAACTGTCAATCATTCAGCCTTGCAGTCACTATATTATTCTCTTACAGCCTTCTCGTATTGATCAATAGATCATCGATTCAGCTAACATTAGCTTAAGCAGAAGCTCAGCATGTCTCTCTGTGAACTGCGAAGAAACAGAATGTCGATATTGAGTGCCATCACTTCCATATAGAACAGAGTGTATAAAAAAATGCTTCATTTTTACTTCAGGAGGTTTTTTTTCTTGTTTGGTAAAGATTTGAAGAATGGAGGATGAACATGCATTAATGATGGCAATGCTCTTTTTTTGGTCTGGGGGGTGGTAAATGGGAATTGCTTTTTATAGCGAACGGATTCCGGCAGTCATGACTGTTCCAATCGATAATAAAGATATTATAACTTAATGTATATAATGCAGCATAATAGCCCTGAATTGTAGTGTAAAGTTGATTTATTTTGCAAATTTTAAGCCTGTTTTAGGAGCAGTGTAAAAACATAAAATATATTAGTTGGGTTACTAATTACAGCCTTTCTGCTTTGCTACAAACTCCGATTGGGAGCCATTTTACATTTACTGCATTTTGGCAAACACGCTTATTCACAGCGACTTCTTTAGCTCATTCGTATCATAACGGAGCAGTTAGGAGCCTTGTTTAAGGGTCCAGCAGTAACAGCTTGGCAGTGCTGACATTTCAGCAAACGACTTTTGGGTCAGTAGTCCAAGATCCTAACCATTTGCTGTTACTCCAAACATCACAACAGTACTATTAAAATTTTTTTTATAAATAAATAAAACATTTCAAAAGATGGCTTCCATACATAGCCTGAAATTAGATTGGAATTTATTCACTAATTAGCATTTCATGTCTTTATGGTTTAATTCCAAGTACCAATAGTGAGAAAATTGTAATATAACGTGAATCTCACATCAGCACCAAAACAATAGAAATATGCTTTCTGGCCAATGGCGAAATTAATTTAATGACTTGATGTACAACTTTCCTCAGTCTTTACTATCTATCTATCTGTCTATCTATCTGTCTGTCTGTCTGTCTGTCTGTCTGTCTGTCTGTCTGTCTGTCTGTCCGTCCGTCCGTCCATCCGTCCCTCCGTCCATCCATCCATCGCACGTTTTTATCTGTACTAAATGTACCTTAAATGAATACTTATCAAGTTTTTAATAATGTAATGGGCATAGACAAATATGGACAATTTATGCGAATGTGTGATTATTATTAAAATTTAAATAAGTAAATCTATTTACATTACATAAATCATCATGACACCAAATGGAACATTTGCTTTGTTTCCAAACAGACAGATTTAACTGCCAGATGTGTTCATCAAAGCAGATTTTGGTGTTTGATTTTTTAAATTTTGCATATCGGTAACACAAATGTTTAGTGATTTCAAATAATTTTTCGGTGGAGTAAAGAAAGGACATCGTCAATAAATGTGTATTGCGTTAAAAGTTTACATTTAGCCTTTTTTATATTTATTTATTTATATTTTTAATAAAAATGGTCAAACAGAAATGTTCGCTGCATTAATTGCGTATTAATTAAATGAGTGCCATAAAAATTCATTTTCGTTAACGCATTATTATAAATAAAATATTCGGTACAATACATTGGGTAGCTGCCAGGATGTACGCATCTTCTGCCTCGTAAGATGCCTTACTCCCGTTATTGGTCAATAGAGTTCAGTTGTCTCGGTTTAGAGCAGGGCTTTTTTCTGTGTTTTTGATGTTTAAAAGCCTAATTTTAGCTCTTGTTTCTCTTTCCTTTTTTATCACTAGAAACTCACCCGGCACTTTCATCGTCCATCGTCACATACACACACCCACTGTGTGTAACTGTTTGTTAAATTAATAACAAATCACAGAACACTACCCCATACTAATCACCATTCATTAAGACTATTAATACTATTACTATTATATTAGGCCATGTCTCATATGTAACCATTTGTTGCAACAGTGGTGAGCTGAAATGCATCGCAAAACAGACAGAAACCTCTAAGACCACATCAGGTTTCACAGCAATATGAGGCAACGGAGAACACTTAATGTTGGTTCATCAACACTCAATTCTCAATTCTCAACCAAATGCTGTTATACAGGTGGTCCTAACCAAGTGGCCGTGTATTGAAACAAAACAGCAGTTGCAATGTGAGCCTTTACATTTTTAATGGTGGATTTAATATCAGATCATTGCACCAACTGTTGTCACACAAGTGCTACAATACAGCTGTTTGAGTGATGTAGTATTTCTGTTTGATAAAGTGCTCGTTTAAAGGATAAAACGGTGTAAATATTCTGACTGGCATGCTGAGCGGCACTTGTTGCCCTGGGTAATTGTGTAAATTGGCATGCATCAGTGGTGACTGACTGCGGTTTCGGCTGGCACACACGGCAGAGCCCCCTGCTGATTTCAGCTGTCACCAGTGTCTATTAACCATGATAAATCACTCCCTTTCCTCTGAATCCAATCAAAAAGCCCTCGTGAGAACTGCAGGCTGGTCATCTAAATGATTTTTCAGGCAGCATGGAGTCGATGCCAGCAACCGAGGGCATCTGTGCATGCCGCTCTGTTATTGTACTACCACTGGAAAAGTGGTGTGGAGCACAGGGAGCGCTCAAAACCCCAAAACGATGTTAACACCTCATAAAGCAATCTGTTCTTACATTCGCTCGAAGGCTACAGAGACTGAAAACAGAAGCTCACAAGACAAGTGACAATTGGATCAGAGCTGATGCTTAGCACATGCCGTGATTGGACCGGAACGAATGTAGTGCAAAATGGCATTTGAGCAAACTTTTGCAGCTTGTTTTTGGCTTCGCACGACACTCACATGCAAATAATAGCTTTTCTGAATCAGCAAGTGTTCAACGGCGTCGTAATCAAGAAGGGAAATTGCTCTGAGGCTCGGCTTGGCTTCACTCTCTCGGAGGACGGTAATAAAGTGGCATGAATAAATGATGAAGTGCACCAGGCATGGCAATAATGCAAACTTTAGCAAAACACACTAGGCAATGTTTTGTTTTGCACCAAACCTTAAAAGTTGCAGGAATTTGGATTTACTTTTTTTTTCTTCAATTTCTGCTAAAGTAGGTTCAGTGGATGTCAGAAAAATAATTTCGATTTGGAAGACTCACAATTAAACAGTCAGCCAATCATGATGCAGCAGGGTGATACATTAAACTACAGTTAATAGGGGTGTTCACATATTCGTACTGAACCGTTACAGTACAGGGTTTTTGTTACGATGCACATGTGTATCCAATGCAATCCTTTTTACGTGCGGAACATAGTAAAAATCTGTATTCCCTCAGGAACATATTAAGTCAAGTCAACTAAGTCAACTGCAAGATTGTTTAGTCTTCACCTCGCACTTTGAGCGCAGTGTCCATGTGGCTACTCACTCCATTCCGGATTCTTTTTTGCGCATACACAAAATCGCTGCCAATTCCTGTCATCGCCAGTGTTTTTTTCGACAGTCTTATGTTAAAAGTTTTATGTCCAGCTTCAAGAATTTTTCTTAAAAGAAAAATCCTGACTATTCCACATATCAAGGAAGTGAATAAATAAACGATAGAAGGAATGAAGACATTTGTTAAAGTATGCTAAAATAAGTAGAACAATTAAGTAGAACATATCTTTACAAAATTAAATATTAAATATAACACACACACACACACACACACACACACACACACACACACACCCCTACACACACATTTATATACATATCTGTATTACCCAAATGGGGTCTATCAAATGTAAACTAATTTAATTTAACTAAAATTTAATATTTAAGTAATATATTTTATTAAAATATTTTATTTTATTTAATTCATCTCATTTGTGCCAATTTAATCAATTACTCAATCTAATCAATGTAGCAAAAAGTGTATTGCAATAATTTATTGTATTTTATTGTAAATCTTTTAACCAAGTAGGCATTTTATTTTAAATTGTTTTAAAAATGTAAACTGTTAAGATTCACAAATGTTAATAATCATAAACTGTATTAATAAAAAAAATGACATTTCAAAAGACTTGTGTCCACACAAATCTGTCATAAGAGTTTAAACTAAATGGTGCAGAAAACAAAAAACATCCAGTGAGATGTTTTTTTGAATAAGAGTTAAGTTATGTAGGTTTCCTGTTGATGATGATTTGTTGAAAGTCAGACTGGCTTGACCAAACGAGAACAGCTGTATAATTCTCTAAAAGCTCTAATAATTCAGAATACGAATCTAAATTCATAAAAATGTTCGTATCGGTTTATGCATACAAATTCAGAATACGAATCATCTGAATCTCGCGGGCTAAAATCCGAAGGGACGATGGTTCTTCCGTACCGCCTCCCACACCTCTCAACCCTCAATTAGCGTTTTTAATTCATAGTGAGAACACTGTTTTAGTGCTGTGTTTATCGCTGTGTCTTTGTTTTGTTATTGTTCATTACTAAACAGTATTGCATACACTATGATTGTAAAAAAAAAAAAGCTGAAAGTAGTGAAAGCAGTGAAATGAAGCAAAGTGTATAAAAAAATAAGAGAAAAATAAGTGATAACAGTGATTTGGGCAACAGTCTGCCTAAAATCATATTGGAAGGAAATTCGTCTCCTTCCAACAATAATTCTCGTCATCTCCATCTCCATCATGCCAGCGTTCACTCTTCTCAAAGGTAAAGTACCCAGTAAAAATAATGTTTTCTCTTTTAAAAGTTAAGGTAACATTATTAAATGCTAAAAACTAAATAATATTAGTGCATATTGGTTGTATTTGTATTTTTATATTAATATTTGTGGTCGTTCGGAACGAATTATCCCACTTTACATTATTCCTTATGGCTAAATTCATTCAGTATACGATATTTCAGAGTGCGGATCCTGTTACCGAACAAATTAAATTCGTATTCGGTACCACTGTACTCAGGTGGCTTTCACTATACATCCAGTGAATAAACATATAAAAACGCCCCTTTTTTGGTGAACAAGACCCAACTCCATTAGGCATTACCAAATTTGTAAAGCCTGTCTGTGCGATCATCACGCCTCATAATCTTTCGCTTTCATCCCAGTATGAGGCCTGCTCAGACTGCTGGTCAAGGTCAATGTGTGTCCGTCTCCCACTAACTCCTTCACACTCCTTAACTTGCCACATGTCCCATCAAAGAACGTTCTATCTGTCTGCCCTGCTATTCTGCGGCTGTCTGACCTCCAAACGCTAGTCAACCAGATGGCATGCTTGGCTTGTAGGGGGCTGTGGGAAGCCGCAGGTTTTACAGCTAAAGGACGAGCTCTAATGTTGCGTAAGGCCTCATTAACACCGCACTACGCTGTGTTAA
Source organism: Silurus lanzhouensis (assembly GCA_039877035.1). Lineage (NCBI taxonomy): Eukaryota > Metazoa > Chordata > Actinopteri > Siluriformes > Siluridae > Silurus > Silurus lanzhouensis. The sequence continues at coordinate 1,716,657 of JBCEWE010000348.1, read as the reverse complement.
CATCCCTCGAGGAGCGCTTAAATGCTCCGCGGCGGCCCTAAATGTCCTGCGCACTCCATCAATAGCACGCAGCCGATAACAAGCTCTGCGTGAATAGAAGTGAGCTGCTTTCCTAGCCTAATGACGTGTGACCCGGCGCTCCATTTACCCTTTCCCAACACTGGATCCTTGTCTTTAAAGACTCGAAACTCCGACATTTCCCCCCTGACTCGGGCTCATTGCGCTTGATGATGCAACACTATACCTGAGCATTAGCAACACAAGGATAATCCTTTGATCCACTTCGAACAGAAGAGCTTTGGGAAAAGCGAAAGAGGGAGCGAGAGCGAGTACGAGTCCACGAGAGGCTAAAATCGATCATTTCTTGTATGCACACCTTTGAGTTTCTATTTTTACATGGTGCTCTATTGATTTGCTTTCGCAGGAGATTTCTCGCCGAGTCGCAGCCAGCCCCAACAAGGACGGCGAGCACATTTACAAGAACAAAAAGCCAGAAATGGAGAGATGGGAGCTGGAAAACGATAGCTTCTCTAGCGCCTCTCTTGCCGTTTGGCTACCGGGGCTAATGGGATAAGCAGACTGTAGGAGTAGACGACACAAAAGGGCTTTGTGCTAAAATGAGTGACACTTCCCCAGGCTAGTGCCATGCTACACTGAGCTGCTATTGTGGAAGTAAAAAGGGTTTGAGGTTTAAAAGGATGCGCTGGTTAGCAAGAGTCTGCCTTCGAAAACACTGCAGGCTCCCTCTGTATCGGATCTGGTGATGCAAGTCATGAAGAGAGCAGCGCTAGAAGAAGTGAGAAGAAGAAATATGAGGAACAAGAGAACGGTCGTTGTTGCGGCTGTTGCCTCTTTTAGATATTTCTATAATGGGTTCTGTTATTCGCTAAGCTATCATTGTGGTGTACATTTCCAAAAAGTCCAAAAGAAATACTACAAAAATATTTTACCAAAACAGTACACAACGTTATCACGTCATTTATTCTGTCATGCTAAAGTACATAATGTTTATTTGCGCACATCAGGTGGTTTGTTACGACTTGTGATTGCAGAACACATCGCTAACACATTCTGCCAAGTTTCTGCTTTCATCCTTCTGAAAGACGAAAGCAGGCTTAGCGTTAGCATTAATGAATATTGTGAAGGAGTGACAGTCGTTTGAATGCTAATATTGTACATGAGGAGTACTTTCATTGCACTGAATTGTATCCTAGATTGATGGATGTGAAGTAAGAAAAATATGACGAAAACAGTATGCTTTTGTTTCAGTAATTATTAAGTAATTATATGCAAGCAATCAATGATCGTCTACTTAATTTTACAACAAAAATCAGCTCCATTTGCCAGTTTCGGCATTTTCTCACAAGTTCACAGTGTCTTCATATATATTTTGACATTGAGTGCTAAAATGAAGAGAAAGAAAGGTGCGAGTTTAGAAGTGATTTTTGCTGATGTCATGCTCTCATGTGTCTTGTCTTCAAAGTCGTCACTACAGATGTTTTTATGCACACTTCCACCATACCCAACTGCCCACCCCTACCTACATTGTTCCATACCACAGACACCATCATCAACATCATCATCATTACACGCAATCATACAACACCGTTTTTTGTTCTTATGTATACTTCGCCAGTTTGCTAACTATTATGTTTTGAAGATTGAAGTACGCCACAAAATGTCATACTTTTGATCCATCCATAGTTGCACCAGTCTCTCCTTCTTCTTTTTCCATCTTTTAATATTAATGAGAGAGAAAAAAAACTTTTTCTGTTATTCAGAAACTGTAACGTCCTCAGGTGAACATTTTCCTGTGGGGTAAATATGTTACAGCTTCACATACGTTTATTACACACATCAACGGGACAGTGATTACACTAACACATTAAATACATTTGACTTGTAGCAATACTGCCTTCTAATGCCAATTATGATGTCAATTAATATAGAACCATTTTCTGGCTATGATTCAAATGACAAAAAATAGAATAACTGCACAAAAACATTAGATAGTAAATAAATCTTAGATTCAGAATCTGTGTGGTCTTTTAGCAGATAGTGCTAATCCGGTATTAACTCAATAGCTAACTCGTTATAACAACTGGTTTTGAAAGATAAACTATAACTGTATATCCTTAAAATGACTAAAATTGGGAGAAACTGAGTTAAAAAAAATAGTTTGTAATATTTCAAGCTTTTATTAGGAAGCGGGACTGTCTTTCAGCAGTTTGAGCTAATCTGGTGTTAACTTATTAGCTAACTGACTAACAGCTAACTCTTTTCAAAGGATAAACTATAATTGTATATTTTTTAAATAACTAAAAATAAAATAAATTATGTAAATAAAGTATATAGGGTGTATAGTTTCAGGCTTTTAATAGGAATTGCTGTCTTTACAGCAACTGTGCAAATCTGGTACTAAATCACTAGCTAGCATACTTTTTTTTGAAGGTCAAACTAAAGAAAATGCATTGATTTGCTTTAGAAAATTACTATAATGGACTGTAAATGTCATGGTAATGGACTAGAATGTTTTTTTTTTACTCAGTGAGTGATTAATTATACAATGGTAATACTTTGAAATGTATTTTATAGGGACATTTCTGGTAACAAACATGTTAGAAACTTAGCCAGCTTTGCTGTTTCTGTCCCTTCTCCAGAAATCTTGAAAACTGTTTCCTGATAAACTAAAAATGTTGTTGTTGTGGTTGTTGTTGTTCTTTACATTTATTGTTGTTTAGCACAACAGGTTTGCATGGTTACCTTGGAGTAATGTGATGTTTTTTCCCATTCTTTGTACAGAATAAGAATGTGAAATTTGCATTTTCTTACGAGGTATAAATTACTGTTTGTTATTTCGTAAATCTTAGACAGAATTATGTGATTTTACTATTTCAGCATGACAGATAATTGTTGGAATAATAAAAAAAACCCGATTTCTCTGGAGAATTTGAGACCTAGCTCATCTTTATTCATGGTGTCTTCTTCAGATTGTGTGACGTCCACGGTTTTTTCTGAGCTCTACCCCGCAATTTGAAGCAAATTCCTTCTAACCGACTCAGCAGACTCCCTGCGATGCTTTGTTTCACGTTCTGTTCCTCCAAGACCTCATAAGCCATAATTGACAAGTTGATGACGCTACCGACGAATCTATCCACAAACTCAATAATTCAGCGATGTGCATTTCCCTGACAATAGATTTCATTGTTTGGAATGTACTTTTCTTTCCGTCAAACGGAATCTGGGTTTTTTTTTTCTACGATTTTTCTTTTATGGTTGGATTGTGGATTGTTTCACATTCGAGCAGCCTGCCTGTGATTCCCAGGCTTTTCCGGCTGGCCGGGTTTGGAAGAGGGTGTGATTGAAAGAGGCGCATGCGAAACGTAGAGGAGTGTGTGTGTGTGTGTGTGTGTGTGTGTGTGTGTGCGCTTGATGGAGAGGTAATGTGAAAGGGAGTTGTGTACTATGCGTTTCAGCTCTTTTGCTCTCTGCAGTTAATGGTGTGCCAGTAATACAGAGTCAACTTGCGTCATGAGAGAGCGAGAGCGAGAGAGAGAGAGAGAAATGGATGAAATGGGTTTTGACTGACTTGTACATGGATCAGTGCTTCACAAGAAAAAGGAAATTGTGTGAGGAATGGAGGAACATTTCAACCTAACAAGTGTTTACATGTCACTCTACAACTCCCTCTACAATCAATGCATTGTTTTCCTATTATTATTCTTTACGTCTTTTTTTTTACTTTTCTTAATTAGCCAGAAATTAAATCTGTATAGATTTCCATGCTACGTTTTAATGAAGCGAAGCGGACTTACTCTTGCCACCTGATTATTTCTTCTGCTTTGTTCCTTTTACATCACAGCAATTGTCACAACAATGTTATTTTTAATGGATTAATAAGAATTTAATAAATAAACACACCTCAATAGTTTTTAACGCTTTTACCACATTCAATGTTATTGCTAACGTCCACAGGAGGAAGTTATCTCCTGTTATCGCTTACGTCATAGCAGCTTCACTTTTTCCTTACAAAACAAAATAAATGCAGAGAAACCGAAGAGTAAACGGTCGGGTGACTGCAAACTTTGACATTTTCAAAGCACTTATGGGGAAGACTCATTCAATAATTGTTAACTAAACAGCTCTTTACAGAATACTTGGCCATGCTAACGCGTGATTGTTTTTTATTCCAATTGCCCATAATGCTATTACATCTTCCACTTATTGGTTTATCAGTTTTTATTTTTTTTATTATTGGGTACAAAAATGAACCTTGGGTTTAATATTTATTTTACTACACATATGGACAAAAGTATTGTGACACAAAACGTATGTAGTTTTCCCCCCGAACTGTTACCACAAATTTAGATGCGAACGATTGTATAGAATTTCTTTGGATCTGGTTTAATTTTTCCCTTTGCTTGAATTCGACCCAAATCTGTTCCAGCATGACAATTGCCTTCTATAGATCTATGATCTCAACCCTAATGAACTGGACAATTAATAAAAACTTTGACTGCACCCCAGGCCTCCTCACGGTACATCAGTACCTGATTTTACTAATGCTGTTTTGGCTAACTGACCACAAAATCTAACAAGAAACCCTAATGGAACTTTGGAATCTTCCATCTTTCTTACTTGCCCTTTTACCCTCTTTCCACTGGATACCTTTTAAAATCTTTTCTCCTAGCCTTAAGCCAACCAGGTGATTCATATCCTGCTGAGCAGACTTCAAATCTAAATACAGTTTCCTCTGCGTCTGTTTACCTTTCAGCCCATTAGGAAGCAGAGGTACATTTGTGTTTATGAGCGTCTGAGTACTCCTCGATCAGAACCAGTCCGTCATCCTTCTAGAGCACAGGGCATGACCTTTCATCCAGGAACCTCTGACTTGTTTATTTTACCGCCACTACTTGGTGTGAGCACATGGTACGGAGAAGAGACGTCTGATAAGATGTTCGGTTGAGTGGAAAGCCTGTCAATATGGCACGGAACTCAGCAAGAGACTCGGCGGGTGAGCGCTGATCAAACACAGGCTCAACAATTCTTAACAAACACGAGTGCTCGCTGTGTGACGTTCGCTCACTGAGCTCAGCTTCATTCCTAAGACTTCTTATATCATTTGTAAGGTGTTAAGGTGATAAAGCCTTGTTAATTTCCTCAGAAAATCCACACAAATTAAAAGTTCAGGGAGGTTGAAGTGTCTAATTCTGCTGATCAGCAGCAAAGCGACTTATAACTGAGGTGGAATCCAAGCCCAGGGGAGAGTGGAGTAATTGAGGGTTAAAGGTCGTTCTCAAAAGAAACCAAGACAGGCTATCCAGGGAACTGACCTCACGACCCTGTGGTCATTACAACAAAACCTAATCTGCTATTCTAAAGATCATTTACATTGATGCTGCTGTAAAATATCTTCTTTTTTATGCTGTCATACTATTGATCCATTTGAAGTCATTTTCTATGTTGTTGAATATCAAACTAGGTCCTGTTTTCAGGTAGATTACAGCAGCTATAAACAGTCCCTCACCAGATGCTATTTGGTTGATAATGAACTTTCAAACAGTCAGGACTTTTACTTTTGACTGACACTGGAGATTCCTTCCAGAAACGCTAAACATGCTTGTCTTGGAAAACCTCTTCATGTTTGCACGGAAGCAAGTTTCCATCTCTCAAGTGTCCGGGTTAATTGTTGCTACAGAAATGTTAACACATCAGAACGAGTCGATAATATAAACTGTACTGCTGATCTCCAACCAATCAGATTTAGGATTTCTGTAGTAACATGGCATAAACATGAATCCATTATTCGAAACTCAGTCCAACAACAACAAAACAGATCTAAACAATATTCAGAATCCGATTTAATCTTCTTGACTTTGTTTGCTGTTTTATTGCCAACTCGGTGCCTGTCCAGCACGAACTCATACCCAAACAAATCGTTTTTACTGTCAAAGAGCTGGCAGCACACACACACACACACACACACACACACACACACACACACACACACACACACACACGCGCGAACACTCCAGACTCCACCAGCATATTGTTGTCTGTCTCCGGGGGCGTCTTGACTCGTAACACTCTTTTGTAGGGTGAGGAATCACAGCCTCGGAGCACAGCCGTCAATCAAAGTCAAGAGCTTTTTCAGCAGGGAATAGGGAGCGGATCTCATATTCCGGGCGCTTTCCCTAAATCTCTCTGTTCTCACCGTCGCTGAGAGTCAAAGGTAAAAAAAAAGTTGCGAGGCACGTTGCTGTTTTAATTAGCGCAGTTGTTTTATTCGGTGACTCACAAGTCTCTGAGGGGAGCTTCTGATTCTCTCAGGGATTGACGGTGACATTGACATTCAGGAGAGCAAAAGTTTTCCTCGGGTCATGAACTTCGATATTGTTAGTGAAGTAATAGCTGGGATTATGCTTTTCGCTAGGTCTTTGTCAGCACACATATCTTGGACTTAACCACTGGAGAGGATCATTCCTAAACTCGTCTATACATGCATGATATAATTAAGTGTAAAAAAGAAATCAACAAAAGTGTGGGGTCATGAAGTATAGCTACCGTTACCGCCCCTCACGTGACCTGTATAGCCTAGAAGTGTTTTTTTTCCTTATATTTATGCGACATATGTGACATTATGGCTTTTGTTAGAAAATTATCTCTCATTTCCTCATTAGAGGAAAAAACATAAAGAAATAAAGAAAAGAAAAGCTTAAAAAACCAACAAACAAGATTTTTGTTTCTATAGAAATGATACATTATCACAGTAAGGTGTAGTGCTACGATTGGTTTGCGCACCAAAACAGATTCTAGAAACTTCCAAAAATGCCCAAGGTGTGGTTCCAGCTACCGTTTTGTGCGATTTAATTTTTTTTAAATATGAAATTAGTACTTGTTTTAACTGTGTAAATCACTTTTGTTTGTATAGCTAGCTTAGTGCACATAGCTAGGTAAACAACCTGGCGACATGTAATGATGCTAAACGGCTTCACGTGATCATTCGCTTTATGAAATCCACAAACCCAAAGATTAAATATCTCTATACATACATGTGTATAGAGATGTCTAGACTGCTGTGTACAACACACTGCCTGACTTGCTGATATTTTCCTATGATTCGAGCTCGTGCAGCTGTCTTCCCATCTCGCACGTCTCTCAGACTTCCGCGCTAGAGGACAACGTTTAGTTTACTTGGGATGAGCAACTCGAAGCGTTTGACTTCACTCGGGTGTCGTGAACCCTTCTGCTTTTACCATCTGCCGCGCTGCTCGTCTGCTCGTGAAATAGAGAGCGCCAGTGCCACCCAGAGGCTGACCGTAAACAGTAACGTCAGAAGCAAGGCATACACACTCGCATACACACACACACACACACAGACGTACGCACAGGCTCCAGCATTCCACATCATTAGTAATTAAGTACCCGTGAAGTAAATTCCAAACTATAGCTTCTCATGCAGCGTTCCACAGCATGCAGTCACAGAAATAGGAAGTCGGAAAGCAGGAAAGGAGAACGCTTGATAATCGCTTTCAAACCATATAGTCAGGATCTATGCAGGCCTTATAAAGTATTCCAATCTAGTAAATACAACCAGCCAGTCCTACCTGAATAGATGGGTGCCAATCGGAATATATCAGATGCACGGCTGGTCATGGGCTCATAAGGAGATTCCTCCAGTAAGTCGTTTCCTGTTAAACAACCAAACACAAGAATTAAAAGTCTAACGCTGTGGGTTTTTAAAGTTCAGTGACTTTAACTGCTGCAAAATTGGCACGTTGATACGTGGTTCATTTGTTTTTACGGCACCGGTCTTAGGCTGTTGTTTCGATTTCCGCCTGCTTGAGTGTGCTGGGCAGTGTTAGAAGAGGATGAAAAATGCAAGAACTTCACACTCGATAAACTCTAACTCACATTTTCCTGAGGACTCACACACATTGTTTGTGTGTGTTTGTGTGTGAGTGTGTATGTGACCGGGACATAACCCAGACATAGTGCTTTAGGCTTGAGTCTGGAATTAAGACTCGCAATACACTTAAACCAAGAAAATAAACACACGTGATAATTTTTCATCTCAAGCACAGCAGTGTGTGTGTTTGTTCCGTTGTAGTCATAAAAAAAATGTTTATTGTTTGTGGAATGTGTCTTTCACCAAGAAAATCCTTTTTCTATGTAAAAGATATACATGCAATATATATGCTGGGAGAATATCACCGCATTAACATGAAAAGGGAACAGTGTAGTACCTATTTTTCTGAAAAACTATCCTGTAGGCATCTTGTGGCACATATAAGGCAGAGAAAAAAAATTGTGATCTAAAGTGATCTGTGATCTATGGTGACGTACCGGGATGTATAGATATCCATAGTGATCAACACTATTGACATGATCCTTAGTTATCTACAGTGATCCATTGTGTCCATTTATAGTGACATCTAATGATACATAGTGATCTATAGCTATTTATGGTGATCTAGTTTGACTCTTTAGTGATCTCTTGTGCTCTCTGGTGAGCCAAAATCATTATCTCTAGTGATCTGGTGTGATGCTCAATGGAGTGCACCAGATCGATCTATTAGGACTTGTGTGATCACTCACCTACAGTGATCTATAGTGTGTCATCAATACCTATTGTTATCTATAGTGATTTTAAGTGATATGAAAAGATGCGCAATGATCAATAGTGAACTCAAATGATCTGGAGTGATCTGTAGGTCTTCATATGGGTTTATAACTGTAGGGTTTATAATGACTTAAGTGTCATCTGTAGTGGTCTATAATGAGATACTGTGATCTATAGTTTGCTATCATTACCTATAGGGATCCATAGTACTCCATAATAGATCTATAGTAATCTGTGGTGCTCTGCAGTGATCTATAATAACCTGTAGTGTTTTATAGTGGTCTACAGTAATCCATAATGCTCTATAGTGATCTATAGTAAGATTTAGTGCTCAATAGTGATCTATAGTAATCTGTAGTACTTTATAGTGATCTATAATAACCTGTAGTGCTCTATAGAGATCTACAGTAATCCATAATGCTCTATAGTGATCTATAGTAAGCTTTAGTGCTCCATAGTGATCTATAGTAATCTGTAGTACTTTATAGTGATCTATATTCATTTGTTGTGCTCAATGGTGATCTATAGTAATCTGTAATGCTCTGTAGAGATCTATTATAATCTGTAGTGCTCCATAGTCATCTATAGTAATCCATAGTGCTCTATAGTGATCTATAGTAATCTGAAGTTCTCTATAGTGAATCTATTTCAATCTGTAGTGCTCCATAGTGATCTATAGTAATCTATAGTACTCCACAGTGATCTACAGTACTCCATAGTGATCTAAAGTAATCTGTAGTGCTCTATAGTGATTTATAGAAATTTGTAGTGATCTAAAGTAATCTACAGTATCTGTAGTGGTTCACAGTGATCTCCAATTACCTATAGTGCTCTTTCCTCAACTGTTGTCATCTATAGTGCTCTGAAATAATCTAGAATGAAGCACAGCAATCAGCATAATGGGTGCATACCTTGTAAATGCTGGTAGAGCCCCCAGTAGATGCGCAGGCAGTTCTTTTCCTTCTTCATGCCTCTTTTGCACCTGCAGTTGTACAGTGGGCTCTGCTTAAGTGCGTCCAGGGCGCTGCGGCACTCGTCCCTCCCCTCGGCACTAATGTTGCCCTCCTTTCCCGCCACGCACTGCCTCATAGTCCGATACTTGGTGCTGCATCCCGGCTCTCTCAAGCACAGCTCGCTGGCTGCGACACAGTCCATCCGGCTCGCAGACTTTTCTGCAGACAGCAGGACCTCTGTGTGCCACAAACACAGTTTCTCAACTCCTCCATTTATATAACTTGGAAACGACTTTCACGTAACACTAATCGGACTGTAAAGCAAATATACCATCTATCTATAAAAGTCACAAGTTCTCAGCCATATTTATGACAGTCCTACACATCTGTGTGTAGAGGATTAACCACATACATGCTTGCATGGATTAAACCAGAAACAGATTAATTTTTTTTTTTGTTTCCTGTTCAGGCTACAGTAAACAAAGACCCTGGTTTGACTGGATGTTAGAATAAATCTTTGTTCAGCGTTGTATTGACTCATGCAGTGTTTAGTGTCAATCCAGGAGGGTCTGAGATTGTCTCTGAGTTCACCACTAGATGTGGAAATGCTGTGCTTAAAGTTGTCTATAAATAAATAAGAACTGTGTACTTCAAATTTAATGAGAGGGTAAATACATCCCAGGAGAAAAAGGAAAAAACTCACCTAGAAGGGGAAAAAGAACGCAAATCGTGGAGACGATCATCGCTGGTCCGGTGCGCGGTCCTCCTTGCGCGCGCGTGTGTGCGTGTGTGTGTATGTGTGTGTGAAAGTAAAGCGACTCAGTGTTTACAGACCCACACGCTGCTCTTTACATCCACAGGAGGAGCATCTCTACTCACTCCACGCTCCTTGTCCCACCCGCACCGGGGATCTCCACCAAGCAAAAGCAATGAAAAGTGTGTGAAAGCAGCAGTGATGGTGCCGCAAAGGGTCTCCTTAGGAGGACGTGATGGTCTCGCGGAGCTCGTGCATTCAGGGTGGGCAGGTTTATAATAAGACAGGCTCACGGATCGCTTTCCGGGGCTCTTCAAATACACTCCGGAGTGGAGCACGCGGCTGGGCGCGCGGCAGTGTGGCACTGAACGGGAGCGTGCGCTCTTGCGCTCTCAGCGTTTTTTCACCCTCCCCAACCCCCACCACCCCACACAGACAGACACACACACACACGCACGCACACACACTTACATACATACACACACACACACACACATACACACTTTTATTTTTAACCCAGAACTACAGAGGGCTTTAAAGTTTTTTTATACTAACACATACATTATAAAATATATGATGAGGATGATGATTATAATAGCATTAATATAATCGGTTGGTTGATATTATTGCTAGAAGAAGAAGAAGAAGAAGAAGAAGAAGAGACAAAGAAAGGAGAAGAAGAAGAAAAAAATGAAAAGAAAAGAAAAGAAAAAAGAACAGAAGAAGTAAAAGGGTAATGCAAGAATATAAAAAATGAGAGGATGGACAAGAAGAAGAAGAAGAAGAAGAAGACAAATAGTAAAACAGATGGAGAAGGAGAGGCACAAGGAAAACAAGTAAAGAAATAGAAAAAGGAAAAAAATGAAGAAAAAGAAGACCAATTAAAATGAGGAGAAGAAGAAGGAGATTTAGAAGAAGAAAGCAAGAACAAGTGGTAGTAGTAGTAATAAGAAAAAAGTGAAAGAAAGGAATACACAGAAAAATAAAAAAAGTAAAGCAAGGAAATCAATTGGAATGAGAAAAAGAACAAAAAGGAGAAGAAGAAAGCAAGAATAAGATACAAACAATTCTAGTAGTAGGAGGAGGATGAGAAAGAGAAGAAAGAAAGCGAATAAGAACAAAACGAATAAAAGAAAATGATGATGAGAACGAGAGTGCAGTAGAACTACAACAACAAAGAAAAAAAATGACAGAATACAAGAAAAACAGAAGAAAGAAAAGAAAGAATAAGGACAACAAGAAGGAGAGAAGGCGAAGAGCTAAATCTAAAAAAGAGATGGAGAAGAACAAGACAAATGAAAAGTTGATACATTTGCTTTACGAATGCTGAAAAAAAGTGTATTTTTAAATAAACCTTTAACAACTTGCTGAATTCGTGACTGTCATATTGTTTTGCTCAGTCTTCTCCTGGCCTCCTACATTTTCACAGTTACTAAACACAAAGAATCTCACACTCTCTGCTTAGTGGCTTTGCAATGTAATAGTCCTTCAGCCCCTGGATGACCAAATTTATGAAGTCAGTCCTTCTGAGGTCATCATCTATTTGTAGACCTATGCTCGGGGTCACGCTGCTCAGATAATGACGTAAGTCAGACGGTCTGTTTTCAGCACTCTTCATCAACCTCGTGAACAAAAGTTTGCTACACAAAATTAGGTTATGTACCATTTAAGAAAAAAAAAAATAAAAGAGCTGAAAAAATAAAAGAACAGAAGTCGTACATACAGTTCAACAAATGTAAATTTCTGACCTATTGGAATTGATTTGGTTTCCATTTGGATGATAACTTGGCTGACTTTGGCTTCTGAGCTGCATTAAAAAAGGAAAAAGAAAAGTGAGCGATGTGAGCTGAAGTCCACTCATGAGTTATAGCATTAAACTGGTGGAGATTGCCATCTATTGGTGTAGGCATCTCGCTCAGTCTGGCTGAGTGTCAACCGGTGCCCTGATGAAAATAAAGTGCACTACTCATACACTTTCGGAGGGAATACAGAGCAATTTGGGATTGAGCCAGAGAAATAATTCTGAGAGAGAGAGAGAGAGAGAGAGAGAGAGAGAGAGAGAGAGACAGAAAGGCTGAATAGTGAGTGTGCATTCAACTGCATGTACAATACAGTGCACTGCATATCATTTTATACCCTGTTTATTAAAATATGCACTACATAGATAGTATATAAACAGGTATACGTTCGATAACCGCTCATTCATGCATTTTCCATGCAGCCACTCAAGTAGTGCAGTGCAATTACAAGTCAATATGTTACAGCATCAGAGTGCAGACGCAAGTGATCTCAGTCGCAGAGATGTTGGCACCAGATGGTCTGGTTTGTGTGTTTCAGAAACAGCTGATCTCCTGGGATTTTCACAAACAGCGATCTCTAGGGTTTACTCATAACAGTGGGGGGAGTAAGAGTTTTACTATAGGAAACATCTTCTATATAGGAAACTGTACTTCTTCTCTGTGTACTTTTTCTATGCAATGACCAAATTCTATCTATCTATCTATCTATCTATCTATCTATCTATCTATCTATCTATCTATCTATCTATCTATCTATCTATCTATCTATCTATCTATCTATCTATCTATCTATCTATCTATCTATCTATCTATCTATCTATCTATCTATCTATCTATCTATCTGCCTGCCTGCCTGCCTGCCTGTCTGTCTGTCTGTCTGTGAACCTTATCAATGGTAACAATTACAGCCAGATTGGTGCGAAATGACAAACACTATACCTCAAATATTTTTTTTTTTACAGCCGTGGTGAGTAGAAAGGCATCTCGAAGCAGACAAAAAGTCAGACCTTGACGCAATGTTTTCTGTAGCCTTAGAAAAACTGTTTGAATGCTAAATCCACAAAATTACACATCACATTAAATGGATAAATGTGTCATGTGTCAGAAAATTTATAAAGTAAAAAAAACCTAACAATGCACTAACAATGTCCTTTATCACACGACCACATTTGTTGGATAGATGATCTTATAAGAGCAAAGGTGTTTTGTTTTTTCATACACAGTATATTGGGATTTAAATTATTTTCTCTTTCCAGCAGTATAGTGAATTCTACTAAATACAAACAAACAATTTGCTCTATTAAATACAGATTTGCTCATGTAACATATTGAACACAGTGAGTATAATTTACAGTACATGCTATCGATTTGCTCTAGATGCATTCGAGCTGACCGGAAGGAATGGCATAACATTATTTCAAATCAGTGAGTCGATTTATTGTTGATCTAGCAGTGAACTACCATGGAGTTCAAATCCAAATATAAATCAATGTAGTTCTCTCCTATCCTAATGAACAGTAAGTGGCGAGTGAACATTTGCTTACAGACTTTTGGCAGGCAATGCTCTGAAAATTTACTGTTCTGATGACCAGACTGATTTGTATCCTTTACTATCGAGCCTAATGACAATTCGGATTGTGATTTACAAGTGTGTGTGTGTGTGCATGATATAGGGTTAGGAGAAAAAAAAAAGTGTTTTAAATTGTACAGTCATGATGAGTAAGCAGGTCTCGGAAATGAAGTAGAATGGCTAAAAGGTATCAGTCTGAATCATATGAAAAGCCTGTCTCAATATTGATTGAGCTGTCGGTCACAAATGTGAGCGTTCACACTTTATTGTGCCTTGTGGCTTTGGATCAAACACCATTCTCTGGAAATTGGACTAGGTAAAGGATGATTTGATGAACACTGAAGAGCCAAATGGCCCAGGATTGAGTTATTGAATACTGACTGCACTTATTAACAACAAAGACAACACACAGGCTGGTGGCTTTTATTAGTATTTGGGCTACATCTATGATAGATTAAAGACTGCACTGGAACTGGTAGGGGTGTGAAAGTGTGGATGTATATTATATTCAGCATTTGATTATTTCAGAATATATTAGAAAAATGGTTCAAGAACAGAAGTAAATTTCCATCTGGGATGAATAAAGTGATCTGATAGAGATAATTCAGCATATTAAAAATAACTTCTGTTTATCATCATATAAAATAAACAGATTGACAGCCAATGTTCTTTATAAGCCAATGTAGACTTAATTGTCCTTTCTCTCTCTCTCTCTCTCTCTCTCTCTTCATGAAATATTTGATGCCCTCAAAGCTAAGACAAACAAAACATTAAAATATTAAAATAGTTCAGCTAAACATATTTCCAATAAACTGTGTCTGAATATTTGATTTATTTTGAAGTTTATTCAAACAGCATTCTTATATAAATCAGTGGCGGGTCTTCAGGCCAGAAAGGTCTTCTCTGCTGGCCTAACCATGATAAAAAAAATTGCTGACTCAAATATTTTTTTTCCTTCAATATGTATTCAATTATTCCCAAAAATTGTCTCTTCATTTTATAGCTTTACTTTTGGTTGTGTTGCTTTCAGAAGCGCATGTTTATGTTAATTTCTATCAAAGTATATTTCAGCCATCATGTGTTGCCAGTGTCAAAACAAACAAAAAAGAAAAGGTAAGCTTTTCTAGGAACCATTTATACTTTTGCGTTAAAAAACACACATTTTGCCTTCATTTCAAATCCACAGGAAAACCATAATGCAATGAAAAAAAATTCACAAACTTCATGGAAAACCCGGAGTAATTTTTTATGAGGTTAATATCGATGCTTGTCCTAGCGGTGATGTATGTGGGAGGTGCAGCTGTGGCTGCAGTGAAAGGAGACTTGTCGAATTGTGTTTGTTGGGTTTTTTGCTTTAGTAATGCCATTCATACTCACTGTATGAGATACCTATCTGTAATATAGCGCTCTGTTATACTGTGTTTCTGTATAATATTGTTTCTATAGCTGTGGAATAGCATCATAATGATGACGTGTAAGGCTAAAACAGACAAAAAACACATTGAAACAGGTCATTTTGAGGATTTATAATAGTCCAAATCAACATTCTACAATAAATTTTAAACAACATTCATAATTTTTATATAAATTAAGCAAATTTCCCATAATAATGTGTCGTTTGTTAAGTTTCGACTCAAGTGAATGTTTTAGGTGAGCCGATTCACACATGCTGAGAGGCCTGAGAGTGCGCTGGAGTCGACTCATCGAGTCATTTGATACACTGGGGGAAAAAAAAAAAAAAAAAAAGACCGCTACTTCCTAATTGAAGGTCCTCGCGTGCATTTATAAGTGGGCGTGGCCGCGCGTGCGAATTTTATGAACCGTACTCGAGCTCTGGTTATACCGTTCAGCAGCTCTGCTCCTTTAAAAAAAAAACATTACATTCTTTAAAAAAAAGTTAAAATAAAGTTAAAAATGAGTTTAGACGCTCAAGCAGTAAACCTGGATGTTCTTTATCAGCACATTTTGCTAACTGAGCAACAAGCGTCCGAGAACACTCGGCGACTTCACGAAGGTAAGCTAGCTAACAAGCTAAATTAGTCAGAAATCTCGTTCGTCAGGGAAGAGATCTCAAATCTCGCGATATTACAGCAGTTAGGGCGAGAAGTCACACATGATTAAGGAAGTTCAAGTCTTCATTAATGATAGTGCTTTCGACATGCTTATATAAGTACATTATTTATATGTTTATTCTTTTAAATAAGGATTATTTTGATTTAATATACACATTTCGCATGCATAACAAAATGATTTATTATAACAGGTTGCATTAATGCAACGAAACAAACCAAAAAAATAATAATAATAAAAATAAGTGATATAATATTTTACTTTGAAAACTCTGTCAGGAGAGACATTTTTTTACAGGAAAAAAAGGTTCAGAATTTTTTTTTTCTTTTTTTTTTTAATTAAGACAATAGCAAGGACAAAAATTAATTAAATAATGTTTTGTGCATACATTTAAACATAAACCCAAAAATTTTATTTTTTTATTTTTCCCCCTGTGTTTAATTAGGAATTAATTAGGGATTGTGTTCAATATGTAAGATGTCATGAATGTGGAACATAAACTGCTCTTTGATATAATGTATTCTTCTTCTCTTCTTCTTCTTTCGGGTGCTCCCATTAGGGGTCACCACAGCTGATCATCCGTCTCCATACCAACTACCTGCGTGTCTTCCCTCACCACATCCATAAACCTCCTCCTTGGCCATTTCTCTTTTCCTCCTTCCTGGTGGCTCCATCCTCAGCATTCTCCTACCGATATACCCCATGTCCCTCCTCTGCACATGTCCAAACCATCTCAATCTCACCTCCCTCACATTGTCTCCAAAACGTCCTACATGCACACGGTCCCTCTAATAAACTCATTTCTAATCCTGTTCATCCTCATCACTCCTAACGAAAACCTCAATATCTTCAGCTCTGCTACCTCCAGCTCCACCTCCTGTCTTTTACTTAATGCCACTGTCTCTAATCCATACAACATCGCAGGTCTCACTACAGTCCTATACACTTTTCCTTTCACTCTCGCAGATACTCTTCTATCACAAATCATTCCTGTTATCACTCTTCTCCACCCACTCCACCCTGCCTGCACTCTTTTCTTCACTTCTCTAACATCGCGGATATAATATAATGTAATATAATATAAACAAGTAGACGTTTTTGAGGTTATGCTGAAATAGGTGGATCTTAAAGTGTTCTAGTTGCTGCAGATAATGTGGTGTCTTTAGACCGAATGCAGTTCTCGTTTTTTTTTTTCATTTTATTTTATATATCATGCCTACAATAGATTTATTTGCAGATGTACCAACATTCAACTAACCATATTCTCTTGCAGTAAAATCAGCCATCACTAAAACTGAGGAGAAAATCAAGTCCTTTACCGAAAAGCTGGAACATGATCATATCGAGCTGGATGAGAAGGTCTGGTCGTTTTATATCTCTTTATCCAGATGGACTTCTAAACATTTCCTCTCATGATTTGTTTGCAATGAATCCCAGTTCTGCCATCCCAGGACTGTTTTTCTTTTACAGATGAGGGAAGCAAAACATAAGACAAGTGTATAAAATCTGAAGATTATTGTAGTCTAAAGATATATCAATCGAAAATGAGCAACAGTATATTGCTATACTCTAATGCCCCTATAGCTGAAGATGTTTGTGTTCTGCAATATGTAAGAAGATTGGACAAAACAATTCAACTGCACATCATGTTTGTAAAATATATTTTTCAAAAATATCTTTGAAGAGAATATTCTGATTTCAATTTGTTACAATATCAATATCCTCTCATCATTCTGTCCCGCTTTACTAACATGTGAAGAAGTGATCGGATCAGAAGCGCGAAATGAAAGCAGGATTCCTGCTTTTAATCCCACCTGCATGACCGATGTCCTAGTAAAAGGCCTGGTTTGTTTTATGACTGAAACTCTTCATCTGTTTGGAGGGCTTCATTAAAGATGAAGAGGATCGATGGGATGCGGCAGTGCAAAATCAATCGCTCGTTTCCGCTGGATTACATTAGTTTGGTTAACCCTTCATAGATCCTGAGCTGTGCTCCTGTAGTGTAGAGTTAAAAACATTTTGTCCTGTAATTGGAGCAAATCAGCATAAAAGTGCAACACTTATATTGTCGTTTGTGAATTTGAACTTGATAAAAATGTGAAAAGATTTTGGCATGCTGTATTGCGTCCTCAATATTCATTACAGCATTTTGGAAAGGGAGGTTTTTCTTTACAGATGTATGGCAATTTAGAGGTGTTTACATGTTTCAAATGGGCAGGTTCCCTGGTGGTCTAGTGGTTAGAATGCGGCGCTCTCACCGCTGTGGCCGGGGTTCGATTCCCCGTTCAGGGAACCAACCCCAGCCACTCTAAGTGCTGGTCACAAGTTGGGCAAGTTCTGGGATTTTTTTGATGCACTCTTTTGCAAAGATGTTCCACTCGATTTTGGGGTGTGCTTGTGGAGATTTCTGCTCATTCAGTCACAACAGTTTAGTAAAGTCAGGCACTAATGTAGGTGAGGCTAGAAGGCCTGAGGTGCAGTCAATGTTCACATTCATTTCAAAGGTGTTTAGGAGGGTTGAGTCACTCAAGTTCTTCCTCTCCAACTTATGTAAAGTATATGTTCATGGAGCAGGCTTTATGCACAGGGCTATTGTCATGCTGGAACAGATATGGGTCTCGTAGTTCAATTCTACCCCATTCAAAGACATTCTTCATGTACCAGTGCCAGTTGGATCCCACTGCATGTGTGGAGTTTGACGTTGGACCTCCTGGAGTGTTTAAAGGCTCTCGCATGGAGAAGCTGTTGCTGGATCTGTGATGATCACAAATGTTGAGCTCAGTAGCTCCTACTTTTATACCGAGCACTGTAGGAAGAACATTACTTATAATCTTATACTCCAGTACTCATGTTAGTTCTCACTCTCCAGTGTTCTGTATTGTTGAAAGATTTATGATCAAACTCTTGATGTCACCCAAATGAGGATTGGTTCCCCTTTTGAGTCTGGTTCCTCTCAAGGTTTCTTCCTCATAACATCTAAGGGAGTTTTTCCTTGCCACAGGCTGCTCATCAGGGATAAATGCACACCATTCACCTTGACTGTTGATTTCTATAAAGCTGCTTTGAGACAATGTCTGCTGTGAAAAGCGCTATACAAATAAACTTGATTTGACTTGACTTGATTCTTCACAGTCGTGTGCCTCCAGCCGTTTGTGGTAACAGCTTGGGAAAGTGGTGCATATGGCTGGAAAAGTCAGGTGTCCCAATACTTTTTCCCACTGCATTGTAAGAACAATTATTTAAAGGACTCATTATGTTTTTCACACCTGACTAACTTGCTAAACAAAAACAAACAAACAGAATATTCTAATGACTTTTACAACATGTGATTTCTTATCATCGATCTAATTACAGATCCACCTGCAAACAGAACGATAAGAACAAGCATTTCATACACCATGAGCACATCATTCTTTCGTCTCGGTTGACACACTAAGCTAAATTCCAACCCATCAAACACAACGTAAAATATATTGTAATCATAGCAATGTGTGCATTGTAGATTTGAAAATCTTGTGCATGTCCATCCACAGGCTCAGCTCGAGGCCGAAATGATGCTACAGCTGAATGTGATCAAGAGAAAACAACAAGAAATTCAGAAGAAGAAAGAAGAGTTGCTCGAGCAACAGAATGGGCTCCGACAGGAGATGGTGTGTTACCGAGTTATTACTACAGTTATTGTAATTTCAGCAATTTGTTTCCAATATGAAACAGGAAGAGAAGGAAAAGCAGACGGTTGGGGAAACAGAAATACAGGAGGAGGTTAAGATAATGATGTTCCCAAATGAGTCATGTTCTCATGGTGGAGAGAAATTATGATGGAGTTTAAATGATTTCTCAGTGAAATGTTTTGCATGCTTGAAAATGTCAGTGTGTATGAGAGAGAGTTTTAGGAAGGTGTAAAGGTTTTTTTTTTTTTTTTTTTTTTTTTTTTTGTTTACATCTGTATGCGTTTTAGGTTCTCAGGGCGTGCAGTTAGAAGAAAATAATCAACAATGAGGTTGTGTGATGTGGGAAGACATAAACCAGAGTGACTGTTAACATTTTGAGGTTGATTTACTTTCTGTAACAGCAAAACTGTAAAAGTAAAGTGCTTTCTTCCTTTTACGCCAGTTTGCTAACAATTTCATGAATGTTGATCAACGGCAATGAGGCAGTTTAGTCCTCGCTTACAATCAGATACAAACTCAGATGCTCACCTGAACGAACACACACACACACACACACACACACACACACACACACACACACAAAAGCACATTTCACAGCAGCTATGTTTGTTCATGCATTTAAAAATAACCAAGTTGTGGAGCCTTTGTTTGATATCAGTAAAATCTAATATATTATCAATCAATAAAAAATATCAATATAATCAATAAATCCATTCAAATGCATCAGTTTTAGGAGTAATTATTTGTTTGTATCGCAGTTGATTTGCTATTACACATTGTATTATTGAGTTTTTACTTTTTTATATTTCAATATTTACTTTTTTCAGATTTTGTTTTTAAGATGCACGTGTTTGTGTATTATTGACTACTTGATCCAAGTCCGACTGCACATAGATTTCATTGTACATATTATGACATACTTAATATTTTTATATTTGAGTGCTAATATCTTTAGTTTATTCTTTTGTCACTGCTGGTTGTCACACTGCTTTTGTCACTGCTGGTCTGTGAGAGCTACCAAACAAATTTCGTTAGTTTATAAATCATGAAATATCTGTAATAGCAGACTTGAACCACTAGAGGTCAATATTGGACCATGTTATTCAGACTGGTTTGCCCAAATGTCAAAATCACAAAATATTTGTTTGTATTTTTAGTGGGTCTTCAGAGATTAAGAGTTATTCTGGAAAATAACACAAAAAAAATGTTACTTATGTTAATATGTTACTTATTCAGGCACGAGTTATCAGAGAGGCAGCAGAGGAGAAAGAGAAGTTCATGAAAGCGATCAGAGCCTTCAACAGCGAATTTAACCTGCTGAGAAAGATGGACATCATGTTCTGCAGTCAGACCAAATCTGAAATAGAAAGACTCGAATCAGAAGCCGAGGCACTAACGAAAGGTAGATTTATGCTCTTTGATGGCGTTTATGTCTCAGCTTCTGTTAATTGAAATCAGAATTTTGAGCAGTTTTCTATTACAATACTTTTGAAATGGGGAATTTAAGAGTCAGAGCATTTTTTTTCATTCTTACATAAATAACAAATTGTAATACTTAGCAAATGACTGCTATAAAACGGAGAAAGGTTTTTGGGAAATGCGGCTATGGGGAAAATAATAGATTTTGAGTTGGGGGATATAACACTGCTTTATCACATTACATTAAAATTGATTATTCACTTATAACAGCACATCCTCCCTTCTCACTGCATCTGTACACACTATATCTGTTTGCTCTTTATATACTTATATGCTTCTTTATGTACTGTGCATATGGGGGATGTAACGGTAAACTTGTTTATAATGAACCGTTTCAGTGCAAGACTTTCGGTACGGTGCATGTGTACGTGCGGAACATGAGGTCTCTCACGAACATTCCAAGCGTTCCAAAGCAAGTTTGTTTATTGTCCACCTTGTACTCGCAAAAATAAAATATATAAAAATCAAATGGAATAAACCAAATGAATGCATTACATTGAGTATTTATCCATATCGCTAGACTGTCATGAAAACGCTGCCAATGACAGGAAACTTTGCGCATGCACAGAACAAAATCGAAGTTCTCTCACATGCGCAGTACAAAACGTGTTTTCGGTACGGATAGAGAAGCACAGTGTCACTGTCTAGAGATATGGTTATATCCTCAATTTAGTCAATACAGGGTTATTCAGAAAAAATGAACCGATATCATGACACGTTGCTTTAGTTCTCAAGCATCGTCATGGAATGAGTCATTTGAAAGAGGAGTTATTAAAGTTGGCTGGAGAATTTTTTTGTCCTCTTCCACCTATAAAGAGAATTACTTTTAGTGTATTTTTTAATCTTAGTAAGTAAGTAAAGTGATCTGTGTATTTGTCCATCTATCTATGCTTGCTTTTGGTGTATACATTACGGAAAAACGGAGTGAAAAATGTAGTGTGTAAAAGTCACGTGACTGTATTGTATGGTAAAAAACAACATTGGAGAGCGTGTTTTTGTTCCTCTGTATTCACACTTGTACAAAATCCTTATATTTGTAGCGATGGAGACGATGAAGCAAGAAAACAGCCAGCTGATCTCTTTGCGAACAGAGCGAGAATCTTTACAGGCAGAGCTGCAAGAGCTGAACTCCCATCTGGCAGGTGAAGGTGGAAACAGGATATTGCTTATTACTTAAGCCTGTGCTAAGTACTGACTGAAAAGCTGTTTTGACTATCGCACATGTGCGTAGAATTGGAAAGAGAGCTGGAGGAGGCAGTGGCTCTCACAGAGTCCATGAAGACTGAAAGAGAAAAGGCTATTCAGAAACCTCAAACAGATAGCACCTGTCTCAGGTAAGCTAATATAAAAGTGAAGGCTCTGGATAAAAGCCATTCTAAGCACTTGGATGTAATGAAATGCATGTCAAATACCCATCATTTCCTTCTGCCCCACAATTTCCTTTTGACCCACGTCCATTTCCTCCTCTCAATAAGCATGTAAATAATGCAACACCAGGCCAATAATTTTAATTAAGTCTTTGATATATATATCCATGCTATCCGGTTCAGCGTCAGGCAAACGGATAACCCCCTCCCCACAACAATGTCTGGTTGGTATATCATGTCCTGATGAAGTGGAGGGGATCAATAGGTAGCATGTCTCTGACAGGAAACGTCCCCCACGGCTGTGTAAATCATACGTACGGCCATCGATGTTCGCACAAATTTGTCTCGTTAACAGCAAGCTGGATTAGAGCCCTGGGATGTGCTGAAGATGCAGCCTTTCCTCTCCGCTGTTTCCATAAATCACATTCCAAAGGCTGTTTCTTCATACGCCGGCTATCGATCGTGTGAAATCGTACGCCGAAGTGATCCCTGTCTTAGAAACAGGCAGCATGTAAAAATTGGGTTGAATGAAATGGATTGGGAGGGACTACGTTCACATGAATCATACCGCTTCGTCAAAAACAAGCCTGAGAACCAGGAAACTCAGTAAGACTCCTCAAAACGGAACAGAAATATCTGCGACCGGAACTCGCGGGTGGGATCACATAACAGTTTTTAGTCACAGATCACATCATTGTATGGATCAGCAAAAAAGAGGAGGAGACAAATATAATTAGTGTTTGGTTTATTACATGAAAAGTTAAAGCAAGGAAACGCTGCCATACATGCGATTTGAATGACGTGTAGCCGTTGTTGTTGACTGATTACCATGTCCTGTTCACGTGAACACGACCGCTGTCCATAGTTCTGAAATTACTTAGAAGCAATGTTCTGCGATCGGCAAATAAAATAAGATTAATCCGCAAGTTAAAAAAATGAATCCGTTGTGATCCATTGCACCCCTTGAAATATCCAGTCAAGGCAAAAACATGAAACGGGTGTACACAGTAGTGTAATCAGCTGTTACCTTATTGTTACAAGTTACACTTTAAAACAAATCAATACGCAAGCAAACAATAAATAAATAGTATAGTGTATTTGTGGTAAAATTTTTATTTTTTTTCCTCTCTGCGGGTGTATGTGGTGTATGTGAAGACTGAAGAAAGAGCTACAGGCACATAAGGAGCTGGAGATGTTGCACGAGGCTCTCAGCACAGAAATCCAGTACTTGCGTTCGGTAATCAGAACCATTACAAATACATCAAGGCAACA
The DNA here is from genome assembly GCA_039877035.1 of Silurus lanzhouensis. Classification (NCBI taxonomy): domain Eukaryota; kingdom Metazoa; phylum Chordata; class Actinopteri; order Siluriformes; family Siluridae; genus Silurus; species Silurus lanzhouensis. The sequence goes on along the minus strand of JBCEWE010000348.1, from coordinate 1,693,099 downwards.
ATACAATATTTGTCTTTTTATTACTTGCTCATAAAACTGTAATATTCCTCTTTCGTCAGAAGTTATCACAGGAACCGAGCGCGTGCTGAGAGTCTCCGATTACGGACCTGTGGAGAATCTGTTGTTTTCAACATTGTTTGGTTTGTTAAAGTTTTCACTAACGATCTTTAAAGCGCTTCAGTGCAGGTCTGTGGAAAGCTGTATAAGGGTGCCCTCTAGTGGATGAAGTTGTGACATTAAAAAAAGTTGTAGTGTGTTGATTTGTATTCGATACGCTTTTTATTCCATTCATTAGCTGCCATCTAGTGGCTATTATATAACAGTACACCTTTTTCTCTCTACACTCAAGCACTCAAGTTTCCTCTTTTTTTGTTGTCTTTACACACACACTTCTCATATAAAATCTCATATATATATATATATATATATATATGAGATTCTATAATGTAATAAAATTATAGAATTGTAATAAAATCAATATAATGAAATGGATACTATAGATACTATAATTAGTGTTGCTGCACTAATATTGCCAAAAATTTGTGGACACCTGACCACGAGATTTGTATGGGTTATTTTAACACCCCATTCCACATTGAGTCCCCATTTGCATACATGAAAAATTAATCGTAAAGGTGTTCAAAATGGTGAGCTGATCAGATCTCTGTAGCAAGCCACTCAAGATCTTTCTCTCCAACCCACGTAAAGCCATTTCACCATGTATGTTTTTCTGCTGAAACATTCAGTTCAAGTGAAGGAAAAATGTAAAGTCACTGTGTCCAATGACATCTTATACAATTGTGTGGCTCCAATAGTTTGGGGAAGAAGCACATGTGTCAGGTGAAGTCTGGTGTGCGAGTATGTACTAAATTCAGTTGGTTCAATATAAAAAAAATAACAATTAATGTTATAATAAGACCAAACCAGTGAAGGCACCTGATTTCTGAAGTGTGTGTTTTTTTTTCAGTGCATTGCAGCAGGAGCTTTAAACACGCTCCGTGACACCCAGTGGGCAGATCATCTCCGAAGCTCCTCCGAGACGCCAGATCGCTTTGTTTCCCTCTTGCCTGTGCGTAATTAATGGGCTGTAATCATGTCGAGGATTATGTGTCACGCTCTCGAAGAAACTCTCCACCCCTGCAATTAGCGCTATTATACTCGTCGCAATCAAAGCAGCTTCTATAAACACCAGTGTCTGACAAATATTTACCCGCTCGCTTCTCGTCATGTAATTGGGGCAAGACATCCATCTATGGCTTTGAATTGCACAAATTAGCAGGTGCTGATTGCATCTTATATTCAGCACAAAACCTCGCCGCACACGCGTACACTCCTGCTGAGTGCGTTTTTTTATTTTTTTACATTTATTTATTATATTACATGCGAACCGATTGAATTTTAAATTTGTAGTGTCCTTTGAATTAACATTCAGTAATTAAAGTTAACTCGTCATTAACTCTTATTTTATGTTTATTGCATGTCTGGCCACTAGTAGTGCTGTTTAGTGTTTAATTCAAGACAGGATCGTATTAACACTGGCATGCTATCTCTCATTCACAGAGGAGTGTGGGGTAGATGTTTATCTAGCGATTATGGAAGGAGTCTCCAGTGTCAGCTCTAACAGTCAGGGGTGTAAGGTGTGTGTGACTGACCACCTTGCGGGGCGGGGGGGGGGGACAGAAAAAAGTAAGCAAAAGCGTTATTAAAGCATATCTCATTAGACGAGCCTGTAGTTTTTTTTTTTTTACAATTTGTCTTGCATATGTCAGAATTTGGGTGGACAGAACAATAGGTGTATGCATTTTGTTTTATTGTTTTTATGACCAAAATTATTCTTTATATGGTACTACAATTGTAACATAATACGATAAGGTGGCATCCAAATTAGAAAGACGCATCACAAAATAACAACCCCCCCCCCCAAAATCCTCCCTTATGTACAGTAGGTTTACGCAGAAGTTTCCTCCGTTTTCGTTTTGATATCGAGTTTACAGGAATTCACAGCCTGTACGTGTTCTAATGGAACCAAAAAGCACATGCCGACTAGATTTACACCTCAATGGTTATATAGCCACCTACTGGCACAAGACTCAGGAAAGAACGTCTTTAGCGTTTTAGTGAACATTTACATGAAGGAATATCCACAAGGCTCTAATGGTTATCTGTCCCAGTCTTGAGCGAGTAGAAAATACAGGTATAAACAGCCGACCAGAGGGCAGACAGTCGCCGTGAAATCCGGGAATAAGCACAAATCAATTTCAGTATCGTACTTCCCCAGGGTGTGTCGTTTAATCGGCCCAGGCTTGGATTACAGTATACGGCAGGTTCCTTTCAGTATAATTTATAGAGTCATGTGCAATTGTAAGAAAAGGAACGGAGCTAAAAGATGTTTCCGATTATAGTCAGAAGTGAAATGATCTAGGCCAGATAAGGATTTTTGTCTTCTGGGGTTTACTCAATCACAATAAGTTGATGTTTAGACAGACTCCAGTTGCGATTTCTGTGTTTGCCAGATATACTTATGATAAGTTTAATAAAGGAGAACCAGGATTCTATTACAAGCAATGCATTTTTTTTTGCTCAAGGCTCATTAAACAATGTGAACATCACTCACGATGCAGTGGAAAATACAAAAAGGAAACATACAAGACTGAAAACACCAGTGAAAATAAGTGACAATGAAATCTTTCTGCTTTCTTGTTAATGCACATTCTATGGTATTGGGACGTTGGATTTTTTTTCAGGTTCTTTCTCAAACTGTGAGCACAAAGTTGGACACGCACACTTGTATAGGATGTCTTTTGATTTTTTTTTCCCTCACTTGAGCTAGAAAACCCAAACCTGTTCCAGCATGACAATAAAAGCAGCTCTATAACCATACAGTATGCTTTACATGGGTTGGACTGGATCTTGATTGGCCTGTTATAGAGCTCTGTTAAACATCAGCCCTATTAAACAACTTTAGGATAATTTGAAATGCTGACTGCACCCCAGCCCTCCTCACTTCACCTACATCAGTAGATGAACATCTGGAACATCTTCCCAGAGGAGTGGCAGTTATAAAAGCAAATAGGGGAGGTATGTTCATCAAGCACATTCCGATCTTATGCTCAGGTGTCCACAGATTTTTGTCCAAAATGAAATGGAAGACTTTCATTAATAGCCTTATGGTTTAACGAGTTGTTCTGGTGCCGTCGGAATTTGTAGTGATCGCAGACATCAAGTGGATACACAAATCACCAGACTGACACAAGATTACAATGCGCAGTTATGGATTTATTGCTAAATTCTGTATTGGGTGTTTCTTATACACGTTTTAATGCAAACGCTATCATTCTATCCACACACCAAACACCTGTGCGTGTAAGGCCCTTGAATATTCTTAGCGCTCAGCTCATTTTTGAACGTGTTAATGACTTCCTCCTCTAAAGTCGAGTTACTTTTAGTCACCCAGCAGTCCTGGTTCACGGGAAAGTAGGCTGCAGACGTGGCCGATATTTGAATGTTGGACTCTGGAGAGTAAAATGAGAAAACTATTATCACCATCTACTTTGATATTGACTGGTGTATATATATATATATGACAGGAAGTGTGAATTTAATTAATTAGTGAAATGTGTATAATTATGATTTGTGTAGTAGAAGCTACACAATTCATATTATTCATTTGTTCATTTGATTTCCATAGAAGCTCCACATGAACTAAGTTTTTTATTTATTTATTTATTTTTTAAATCTTCAGTGTAAACGCTGTATTATGCAGTTTTCATGCGTTCACTTTCCACAATAACATGATGAGCTTGTGATAATCATGTAGCTTATTTAATATTAGCAATTATAATTATAATAGTAATTAAAAGATGAATCAATAACTTGATGTATACAGAGAGGCTGGATAAAACAGGATAAAGGTAATGATATATTGTGTAAATTTTTGCGCATTATTTTCTCTCGATGATAGAAATCAGGTCGAGTCGACCAGCGAGAAGTTTTTACTCACTGTTACAGACGGCCAGCTTGTTGCCTCCCACGTACTGAGTTGTCCATCTGAAGCCGGTGGCATCGCTGCATTCCTCATACAGCCTAGAAGTCCTCAGGAAGCTGAAGTCATAGCCCTGCAATGAGGAACACACTGTGTTAAGGGTGAATATTAATTTTCCACATTTACATTAAGAATCAGATTTAATTATTTTTTTAATTGTGTATGGTTGAAATAATTACATCAGATCAGTGAGGGAGTTTCATTATAGACATAAACAAATCCCACAATTGATCCACAAGGGGGTGCTTTTGTGTCACTTTTTGATTTTGTATTATTATTATTATTATTATTATTTTATTTTTTAAATGTATTTATTTATTTTGTACCTCGTTGCACATCGGCTTACAGTAGCGCTTCCCCTTAGCAGACACACAAACTATCCCTCCTTTACTCTGTACTGCTGGAGCTGGGCATTCCTTAGGTGTGACATCCTCACACACTGTGGATAAAAACGATGATGACAACAACAAAATAAAGAGCGAGACTTTCTTCTTGATCATAGGATGTGAAAAGTCTTAACGTTGCCCATATTCACTATATTAATGATTCACCTGATTTTTGATTTTTCTTAAAAATATCCATCAAGCGGTTCAGGTTGTTGAGTATTGCTGCATTTTGGCTTTCGGTCCATTGAGCAACGAGTGCTTCCATACATTCGTCTGAGATCTTAAAGGAGAAGAAAGGAGAAAAAAGGAGAAGCAAACAGAACTACGGTCGAAAGGTGTTGATAAATTTTCAGATTTTCAGTGGCAATGGAAGGAGTCTCCAGTGTCCGTGTGCAGGGTTAAAGAGGATGGTGGTATTTTTGTTGCTATATTTCAAATGATTTGCTTATTTGCTGTGGTTATAAGTGGGATAGAAGACCACATGATGAAGTCACGTGGAATATAATATATGATATTAACCACGATCAAGTGTTTTTATTATTCTTTTTGTCCTGTCTTCATTTTTAGCCCCATGTTTTTAAGCATAAGCGTTTAAGACAGTGGTCTATATACAATCACAGTCTTCAAGCATTCCAATTCAGGCAGGATTGAAAAGTCAGCAGTACCTTTAGCTTCTCTGAGAACTTTTCATAGGACCATTGAGAAGAGGTGCATTGGTCTGTGCTCGAATTGGTTTGTGCTCGAACAGCAGCCGAGGAGAGCACTTAGCGACACACACACACACACACACACACACACACACACACACACACACACACACACACACACACAGTAACAATCAACCTGTTGTCACAAAGCATTTAAAGCGCCTTTGGGACCAGGCCTGCTGAAATGAAAACCCTTGTTTTCTCTTACAGGAGAAGAAAAATCCAAACACACATCGATGTTAAATCTGAAACGTACCTATAAAGAGGGAAATCAGTTTCATAGCTACAGTTTGCGCAGCGCCGCGTTCCTCGTTCTATCCAGTGGAAAAAAACCCACCTTACTCTGGTTTGCTTTTTTTAAGGGGTCATGTTGTTTACTTACTTTCCCAGATTGCGAAACATTCCTGATCTGTAAATTAGATTTTGCAACAGTGAGTGCGGACACATTGCTTAATTATATTGTGAAATATTATACCTTTGGTCCCAGGATATAATTTGTCCTTCAGTCAACATGTAAAACACACACAAGACATTTCAGTCCGTGCAGGATTTCTAACCTCGTTCAAACTCCGACTTTATCTTCGTAAGGGAGATGAATTTGAATAACATCGTGCAATCGTCTGCAACGCGTGGACCTGCTGTACGCTTCGGAGAAAAGCACGCTGTGTTTTGGTGTAACGGAATTTCTGCTCAGCTTGACTGAGTATGGCTATGATTTACTGACAGCAAATTGTGTGTGTGTGTGTGTGTGTGTGTGTGTGTGTGTGTGTGTGTGTGTGTGTTTGTGCATGTGTAGGTGGATGAAGCTCGCTTCTATCTTGGCTCAGTCTGACAGTAGCAGGTGGGGAGGAGCTGACTCTATTGACAGCGTTTCACATTTTCTTCCTGTCTTATGAGACATACAGCACTTTTTCAGGTCAAAATTGTCAGCTAGTCAAAATAAGATCTCTCCACCCAAAATACACTATATGGACAAAAGTTGGTGGACATCTGACTGTGCTTTTTTAATCCCCATTCCACATGATTATATGGTTATAACAATCTCCACAAGGTTGTTAGTAAAGTCAGGTACCAACGTAGGTGAGGTGAGCAGGCTATGGGTGTAGTCAGCATTCCAATTTATCCCAAAGTCGTTCAATAGGGTTGAGTTCAGAGCTGTATAGCAGGCCACTCAAGATCTTTCACTTTAACCCTTGGAGCTGGCTTTTGTGCACAGGGGCATTGGCAGGCAGGAACTGGTTTGGGTCTTTTAGTTCAAGTGAAATGAGAATTTCATGCCACTACATCCAAAGACATTCAATACATTTGTATACCTTCAACTTTAAGGTAACAGTTTGAGGAAGAAACACACATAGCTGGAAAAGTCAGGTGTCCCAATACTTTTTGTCCATTGTGTATTTGATTTTGCAATTAATAATTAAATGAATGCCAGGACACCAGGTTTCTTGTGCGTAATGGGTATTAAAACAGTCCTCGTTGTTTAATCATTCGAGTAACCTGTGACTCTTCTGGGTCCAAAACAGTTTATTTATTAATTTATTTTTATATTTTTTAGTTGAAATTGTCTTGGTTCAAATCTCAACCCCAAAGTGATAATAGATCAGAGTCAGTTTGTTCTAAGCTTGTTTCCATATTCACATATTCACTCCATAGTCATAATCTTTCATCATGGGTAATTCTCTGAATTTGACCTTCTTTACATTCATTTCTATTTACGTTCAGCTGCTACGCTGCACAAGCAAGCAGCACGCTTGTCTAAGCGCCTCGCTTGAACACCTACCAGTTTGTGGGCTAATAAATATTCACGCTGCCGTGCTGCCGAGACATTTACTTGTTTCAAATTGTGCCTCAAAGGAGAGTTAACTCAAACAAATTAAATACTTATAATGAGTTTTCCCCTTGAGATTGAAGATTAACTGTAGAGCAGCAGTGGTATGGGTCAAGCACCGAATTGAAGTATGGCTGCGGTTGATGGGTTCACTAGCATACTTCATGTACAGTGAGCAAACACAGTGAGCAAACACATTTCCAGATCTTGTTAACATAGAAATTCAGGGAAAAGCATTTGCAGAAAATAGACTTTGGCTTTGAAATTCCAAAGGTTAGTGTGTGTAAATGAACACCAGCAAAAAATGTGTGAGCACCATTGTTACCTTAATTCTCCTGGGCATGGAATCCACCAGAGCTGCACAGGTTGTTGCTGGAATCCTCTTCCACTTCTCCATAATGACATCACAGATCTGCTGGATGTTGGACACGTGGTGCTTCTCCGCCTTCCGCTTGAGGATGCCCCACAGGGGCTCAATTGGGTTCAGGTCCGGAGACCTGCTTGGCCACTCCATCACTTTCAGCAAGGCAGTAGTCATCTTAGCGGTGTGTTTGGGGTAGTTTTCATGTTGGACTCATCATGGTCCTTTTGTGTTTGGGGTCTTTCTCGTTAATGCAGCCCCAGACCATAATGCTACCACCACCATGCTTGACTGAAGGCAGGACACACTTTAGTTGGTACTCCTTACCAGGGTGTCACCAGACCACAGGACATGATTCCTTTAATTTATGCTTTTAGACAGGTCGTCTTCAGCAAACTGTTTGCAGGCTTTCTCGTCATAAGGTGCCATGTTGAACATCCAGTGGTCAATATGAGAGATTTGTACCGAAAGCACCAAATTGAAACTACTCTAATACAAGATACACAAATTTGTATGGTCCTGTCAAGCAGACCAAAACACGAAAGATGATGAATAGGACGTGTGGCTTTGCACGTTTACACGATATACAGCTGTTATCACTTAGGGTGTACTCACTTTTGTTGCCAGCTATTTTGACAATAGTGGCTGTATGTTGAGGTTATTTTCAGATGACAGTAAATCTGTACTGCTATACAAACTGCAACTCTAAAATATATCCAAGTTTCATTTCTATACTGTAGTTTTGTCCCTTGAGAAGATATGCTAAAATGGTTTCTGAAATGTGAGGTGTGTGTATATAGTGAGACTTTAAACCCACAGACAGCTCATGTTTAATGTCCACAGATTTGTTTTTGCAGGGGTGGGACAGAGGTGTTTCAGAGAACATTGAACTTTGACAATGTCTGGATCTATCATAGTATGCCAAAATACAAGAAGGAACGAATCGGGGGTAGGAAGGAAGGAAGGAAGGGAAATATGAAGGAAGACAAGTGTACAAATGAAGAGGGACATGGGCGAAGCAGGAAAGATGGAAAAAAGTAAAACAAAATGCACAAACGGAATGAATGGTGGAAGAAAGGTGGGAAATTGAAAAGAAGAAGGAAGAAAGATGAAAAAGAAAAAAACTGATGGCTTGAACAGTTCCATCATTAAAAAAAATCAAAGAACGATGGGAATAGAGGAAATAAAGAAAGAAAGCTGTTTAACATTCGAATCTGATTTGGGTGATGAATACCACCTGTATTAAATATGCAGAAACTTGTAGCAGGTATAGCACCTCCAGCAGGTTCAATTAAACATTACATCATCATCCGTGACATTTGTTGATGGGGGGGGGGGGGGGGATTGTTTTGGATTGGAAATGAAACAGTAAAAAACAGGGAAAAAAAATAAACACATTCCTACTTTGTGTATTTGCGTTGGTCTGTGATGATGGCAGATGACAGTGCAGCAGAGCTTTCAGCTTTTCTCTTTGTAATACAGGTTCAATATGTTGCCCAAATCCAATGCTCTATACAAGCTGTAATGTTTTTTTAAAAGCATCCTAGTCCGTCTTGTACAAATGTAATTAGATTCAGTTCCAGAGAGTTTCAAGGATCGATGCTGAATGTCTGGCCAGACCAGGAGAGAGAAATTCAGGCTTTCTCTTTTATTCCCCCTCTGCGTTCTCTGTCTTTCTCCGAGTGTGGGTGGCCTGAAAGCACAGCATGTGTTGGGTAATATAGCATAGAAAACGTCGATGCTAATGAGAGACCAGAGCACCTTCGTAGATTAATATTTCAAAGGAGCTGAAGTACTGCTTTCATAGCAGGTTTTTATATATATATATATATATATATATATATATATATATATATATATATATATATATATATATATATATATATATATAAAAACCTGCTATGAAAGCAGTGTAGATGTTGGTAAAAGATTTGGGAAACTGAAATCCTGAATAATCCACAGCAGCTATATGACAGCATACGAGATGAATAGCATTGAGTGTTGCCGATTAGGAGGCAAGATCTGGGCAGAATAAAGCACTAAAGCTCCGCTGCATCAGTGTTTTTAGTTTCACAGGTCCCAAGCCTATAAAACCTCATGCTACAAAAAGTTGTAGCATGTTGGACTCGAGATCGGAAGGTCTTTAGTTTAAATCCCAGCACAACCAAGCTACCCCTGTTGGGCCCTTAAGCATGGCCCTTAACCCTCAACTACTCAGGTGTATAGATTAGATTACTAAATCACTTTGGATTAGGGTGTCAGCCAAATGCACACCAAATCCCCTTTAACCCACACTTATCTTCTAATATAGTGCTCTTGTGATAATTATTTTATTTCATAATTTGACAAATGACTCCCTGCCATGTAAACCTACAAAAGCCCGATTTTTTCGCCACCAGTTTATTGGCGTATTTCTGCGTGATCTATTAGCCGCCAGCAGATACATTCTGAGAAAAGCCCTGCTCTATATAACCTTCTGCTATAAGGCCAGTCAAGCACAAAAGCAGTGATAATGCAATAAATTCCCATAAATTACAAACACCAGACTCCCCTCCAACCCGCCGTACGATCCACACGCACTGCATCACGTCTCTAATGGGCATATGAGTTATAGGTTTAATTCCAATCTTTACACTGCTATAAATGAAGCCATTTGAATAAACCACAACGGCTCATAAAAGTGCCAGGCAGGATGGAGAGAATCCTGTTAAAATCTCTTCCCTATTAGATTCTGTCTTCTCTTTACAGCCTAAGATGGAAGTGCCCGAGTGATCCAATGTGACAGAAAGAGCATTATAGACACTGTTTCGTGTGTGTGTGTGTGTGTGTGTGTGTGTGTGTGTGTGTTTTTCTTCCAATTCCATGAAATGAACCTGCAAAAAAACTGATACCTTGTTTCTTCCCTCCTTTTTTTTATTTTTTTTATTCAGACTTCTTTTTTTAATACCTTGATGAGGTTGAGTTTTGCCTGAAGTCCTCCATGATTATTTCATGAATCAACCCAAGAAATTGACCAAGTTTAGGAATGAAAACACTCTGCATAGAATGTGCATTTTTATTAGTTTTACCATGTTTTCCAAAGCAATTTGGATTTTTTTTTCTCACTTTATATCACTTGAAACAGTGCTTTTATTCATTTATTAAACTCACTGAGATTTTTTTTTTCTTCCTCTTTTTCTTCTTATTGTTTGCATGCTGACCTCATGATGACTTCAGCCTTCACTGATAGGGAATGTAACCGATAGCTTGGTTTGGATCGTACCTCGCGATAACCAATTAATCAGCCAATCATTTTTATAATGGATACTGGATAAAAAAAATGTACAAACACAAATATTAATATATGAAATATGACTAAAAAAAAGTACTAAATCATCAAAACGTGCTAAATGAAATAAATCTGCATGTTTTATTTAGTAAATATAATTAAATAATAAATATAAATATGACTTGCCTCTAGAGGCCGCTCTCGTAATGACAGTGGGCCGAAAGGCGGAAAAATTACGGGTGTGGATTTTTGCAGATAGTTTCAGCAATCAACTATCAGTGCCGATTAATCACTGATCTGCCCCATCACATGATATCTAACAAATGTTTTTTTTTCTTACTTCTCACTCCCAGCGCAGTGTAAATCATAAAGAACACGTTATCTGCAGTCTTTCACATGCATTAATTTAACTTTCACGTGAGTTGAGAGATGCTCACGGTCAGTGGATAGACTTGTAGCCGTCACTGTAATTTGAACTCTTCCAAATGTCTTTCTTGTGTTTCTGGTATGCTGTATTGATTTTTGGTTTAGATTCCCAGAGGCCCCACACATCCATTGGCATGTTTTGTGTCCTTTGTTGTGTTCTGGTTACTTTTTATAACACTGCTGGTGTTTCCAAAATCAGTATGAGGCAACAGGCGTAATGGTACGCAAAATTCACAGTTTTGTACGTACCTCGATTTGTAAGTCACGGTTCGGTTCAATTATGGTACATAGAGGCGGAAGGAAATGCAAAACATAAAAATGCTTGTTTTTCTATTTTTTATTAACAGTTTATTATTATTAACATTTGTGAACATCGACAGTTTACATAAAAAAAATGTTTTATATAAAATACCTTATATGTAGAATACCTAATATGTCTACTATTTCTTTCATAAAATGTAAAGAAATATACTAAAATATTTTATTAAAATAATATATATAATTTTTAGAAAATTTAATAAAGAAAAATACACTTTTTTATTATATTAATTCAATTTAGTAATTGATCAAATTTCTATTATATTTTCATAAATGGGGAAAAATGTATTCAAAAGTTTACATTTGCTAAACCCCATTTGGGTAATACAGATGTGTATGTGAATGCGTGTGTGTGTGTTTTACATTTAATTTTTAATTTTCTAAAGATATGATCTACTTGACTGTTTTAGTTATTTCAGCCTACTTTAACAAATGTCTGCATTCTTTCCATCCTTCATTCATTCACTCCATCGATTATGCAGATTTGTCAGGATTTTAAGAGAAATTCTTGAAGCTGGACATAAAACGCTAAATAATCCATATCGCTAGACTGTCGGTAAAACGGATGCGCGAAAATCTGAGTTCCTCTAAATCGTTTTTCCGTTACGGAACGAGTAGCCACAGTGACACTGCGCTAACTATAGATTCTTTTTAATACATGCATCATGTACATTTTTAAGTAAAAAAACCAAAAAAACCAAAAAAAAAACCCAGTTACACTGCGCTCAATGTGTAAGGCGAAGACTAAACAAACTTACGATCCACCACTTAATAAGTTAATGAGGAAACTTGTACACGTGCACCAAACCGAAAACCCTCGGGAACAAATACGTGCACCGTTACACCACTAGGTTGCCAGCTTTCAGAGAAACACTTCTTTACTGAAGACTTTCCCATGGCGGAAAAACTCTTGACACTAAAGCGTCCTTGTGTAACTCTTATACAACGTATATTTATAATGAAAATATATTGATGGTTATACAGTGATACAAAATTTATATCTAAAAAAAATGTTTGTTTGGTTTCGTTTATGTGGAGCATCGACTATACAAGTGCTGGCACAAGTTGTTAGGATAGAAACAGGAATGTGTTTGAGTGCAATATATTACAACCGCATATACCATCATTGTCATTAATATCGAAAATCTGATCTGACAACTCATTAGTGATGTAGTATACAAGTGGATATTGCAACAAATGGTGTGGAATACATACATAATGACCAGACCACAACAAAATCATTACGATGGGTCTCTTTTCTAATGATGCTATGCTGAACCACTTAGCCTGAAGATGTTCACGATAGCTTGCGTTAGTTTCCGCAATGAAAAAATAATGAAGAAAAGGATCGATTCTTGCGTCCAATATATAGATCACAGATGACACCAATCCCCGGCGGTTTATCTTCTCCCAAAATTGTGCTCTGTGAGAAAGTAAAGGGCACTGTAAAATAATGCTTTATACGGTGGCCTGACATGATGTATGATCTTCTGATCTAGTCTTGTGCTGTTCTGCACTATTATACTGACCTCTGCACCATTTATCGATCCGTCCGTTATAGCAGCCTGCTCCTTATTTAAAAAAAAAAAGAAAGGGCTTGTTAGCACCATATATTCCTCCCAGGATCAATAGGCTTGTTTACTGATTGTATCAGGGCCAGGTTATTATGACAATCAAGCCTGCCATCAGATGGGGAAAGAAGAGTGACATGAATCAGGCACGAAGCATCAGTGCACCACAGATGACATGAAAATCAGCCCCCTTTATTTAGTTCTTGTCAATAATTCCCATCCCTGTACAACCCGGATCTTTATTGTTGATTGTACAGGTTTTACTGGCGCAGGTGGCGAGAGCGAAGATTCCAGACTGTGTGAGGGGAAAAAAGAATCGCTGGAGGCCACTAAATACGTGTGGTCAAGTGGAAAGGTGCGAGACTCCACGGGATCAAAAGAAAAGCAAAGGAAAAAGACGTGACTCGCGTAAGATTTTCGGCGACGCCGAAAGAGATCGGTAAGGACAGATGTTCAAACAGGAGGACCTGCTGCGAGTGTCATGGCATGCAACGAAAACATTTACAAATCAATGGTGGGAACTCTGACGGGAATCAGCGTGTTATTGTTTTGACTTCCGCCATCCAAATTCAGAATTCCTCACAAATTAAAACGGGCTGGAGGAAAAAGGTCTCGACCCCTGTTAAGGCCATCTGTGAGCTGTTAAAACAATTTTAACAAGATTCCTGGACCTCTGACCCTCGCTGTCGTTTCGACCCACACAGCTGAACATGCTGTTGTGGGTTTAAATGATAGGATCAGTTTTTTTTTCTCGTTCGTATCTTCGTGGCATCGGACGGATTTGACCTTTCCTAGCCACAGAAACTTCTCATGCAATATAAGGAACACCTACTTGCATCTGTGTACTCGCTGTTCTCCATTAATATGTTGTAATTTCTTCTACAGATTGTTCAGAATAGCACATAAATTGCCTCGTGTGGCTCGAGGTCGCCTCACACGCTTCCTGTTGCAACGCTAATCAGATTTAAACTCGTTGCATTCGGTGTACTCGAAGGGTTCTGCAGTACATTGAATGCCATGTTATTGGTACAGATACACTATATTTCCAAAAGTATTGGGTCACCTGACCTTTCTGTCTATATATGTTTCTTTTTCAAACTGAACCACAAACCTGGAGCCACTCAAATGTACAGGACGTCTTTAGATGCGCTATAATACAATTTAGCATTCACTTGAAACCCAAACCTGTTCCAGCATGGCGATGCCCCTGTGCACAAAGTGAGCTCTTTGAAGATCTGGTTTACATGCTTTGGAGAGGAAGATATTGAGTGGTCTTTTACTGTATAGAGCTCTGATCTCATCTCTACTGAACACCTTTGGGATGAATTGGAACACTGACTGCACACCAGGTGTTCTCACCTACATCAGTACCTGCCTTTCGTAACACCCTTGTGGCTGATGAACACAGATATCCATAAGCAAACTCCAAAATCTACATCTTCAAGAGTAGAGGGAATTATAAGACTTAATGTGGAATGCTTTGCTCAAAAATCACATACTGTACCTATGATCAGGTGACCCAATACTTTTGGAAATATAGTGTTCTAATGTTATGAGGTAACTATTCTGCCATTCCAGACTTTAGAGGGGGTGGATTTTTAAGCGAAATCCTTCAAGTTTAAAAATTTATAATTTATCGAAATATCAGGTTCTGAAACAATTTGCTGTCTGATTTGCTTTTGTAATTCCCCCCACTCTTCTGGGAAGATGTTCCACTAGATTCTGGAGTGTGCTTATGGAGATTTGTGCTCATTCAGCCACAAGGGTGTTAGTAAAGGCCGGAACTGATGTAGGTGAAGTGAGGAGGCCTGGGGTGCAGTCAGTGTTCATATTTACCCCAAAGGTGTTCAATTGTGCTTCAGCCTTCAGCTTTCCGATAACACTTTGGGAAAGAATCACATATGGCTGGGAAGGTCAGGTGTCCCAATACTTTTGGAAATATAGTTTATAATCGCATTTAAAATTTGTGAAAATGAAAGTGTGTTCGGTAACTGACTAACTGACCCAACTGATGTTTTAATTTACTGAATACTAAATGAATTATTTGAACTTGAATGAAGATTATTGAAGAACCTTTTTTTTTTTTCTCTAATTCATGCTGTTTATTAGCCCCACCTGCCATGTCTTTATTCCCCACTAGAGGGATGCACCCCACACTTTGAGATCCACTGGGCTATGCCAACAGAATTATCAAGTAGTTACCAGATGTTGCACCTACTAGTGGGGTATCTACTGTATAAGGCGATAATTAAAAACAATACTAAGTTTAAACCCTGGTGAATCCCAGTGTATAAACTCGAATCGAGGAGTTATTTTTATTCTAGGAAGCTCAGGTTCTGCTGTCGATCTTTCACTTTCCCCACTGCTTATAATGCAAGTACTTTCTTTGCTTCGAGGAGGAATATCTTTTTTTTTTCTTTTTTTTCATCAATGTTTCAATAAAAGTCCTGCCTCTTAAGGCAATATTCAGAAAAGCACTTCTCTTCCAAATGACTTGAAATGCAAAAAGCCCCACTTTTCAGCAACTGACCCGCAATCATTTGCACCACAGAATCAAATCAGCGTCAGCCCGCGCGTGATGGATGGTTGCTTTGTAATTTCAGCTCCAGAAAGACACCCCACACGGTCAAGTATGTGGTGAGAGGATTTGAGTCATACCTCAAATATTTTGGTGATGGATGCTCCATTTTGTAGTTTTTTTCGCTTTAATATTTCTTGATGGCATCGTAAATCTTATTTGCCATATTTTTTTACATTTATTCAAAGGACTTATTTCTCACAGAACTTTCCCACTCTGAAACCCTTAAACGTAAATGGCCCTGATTTTTTATTATATTTCTTCTTCTCTATTTTTTTATTTTTTTTGGAACGATGGAATTCCAACTGGTACTGTGTGCATAGTGCTTCTTCAGTCCGGATTAATTCCCAGATTGAATTCCGATGAGTGTTTAAAAGGCAGAGAGGTCTCCAAATTATGTATTTATGAAATAGCTGGCAACCTCAACTACATAAACTCTGTAGGTTTAGGTGATTTCAGAAGGTAAACAAACAGCATACATGGTGTATTCAGGGCTCCACAGTTTGTTCTTTCAGTTACACAACTGTATTGTGTGAATGCGATTATTTAAGGATTAAAAAAAAATTCTACAAATAAATACATTTGTCCTCCTTACGGCCCAGAAAGACCTCTGTTTACTAAACATGAGGGGAAAAACAATGGTATTTTTTTTTTCCCCTTTTAGGTTTGTTCATACCTCGAGCTGGTGCTATTCAAGTGTTCTGGATGTGCTTTAGCTCGGAGCAGGGATTTAAGAGGCTGGAATAGGCACTCCTTAAGGTGGTGGTAATCCATTTGACCTACAAAACAGCGGGATGTTCCTTCTGACGGGAAAAAAAAGCTCGAAGGGAGCTTTTACTTCTAAAACAGGATTTATAGTGTTGACTAGAAAAAAAAACGTGCGTGGAAACGAAGAAGGTTCTCGACAACCGTACACCACCTCTTCGCAGGGTGAGGAGTGATAGTAGAGGTTGCGCTGTTATTTTTTTTTCTTCTCGTACCTTCCGTGAAAATCATTTTATAGCTCTCATTAATAGGATTTCCTCTCCCTCGCCGTACACGGTGTTGTTAGGAAAGACACTGATTTCATTTGTCGTGCTTTCGTGTTATTCAAGTCTTCTTGGTACACAGGAATTTTCAGCACCGTAGACACAGTGGTGGATGAAGTAGAGATACACCTGAGTAAAATATCACTTCAGTAAAAGTGAACACACTCCCTTTGAGCAACAGTACAAATGAGTTTGCCTTCAGTTGTACTTATTTATCCAAAAGTATTACGGCTGTAATGTCCTTCTGTCATAAGACTCCACTCAGTTTGTGCGAAAAGACTCTCAGCACACAAATCTATTAAAAGAATTGCGCAATTTCTTCCATCATTTGTTCCTTTCGCAATGTTCTGCTTGCTGTTGAACTGATGGTGATAAGTAGATACCAAAAAGCGGCAATCAAAACAAGTTCAAAACCCGAGTGCGCGCTCTACCCTGATTGGTGGCTCGCTAAGTGCTTGACGTTTGTATCCGCTCATAAATAAGAAGGAACGAAATATTTAGCAAAATGTAGCTGAGATATTTGACTGAAATAAAGTGAAGTTAAAGTCAAAATCTCCCCAAATGGAAATACTTCAGTTAAGTAGAGATACGCAAAAAAAAGCTAGGTAACGATCGAAATTGACCTCGTTACTGTCCACCACTGCTGAGAGCTGGATCGGATAGCAGAGGACTCCATTAACGCGGAATTCTTCCACGCATTAAACACACATAGGTCTGAAAGGCTTACAGGTTTATTCCGCACTGATTGATATGATTAATCACCGTCTAATTGTCCGTCTCTTCGATTATTTCATCAACGTCCAGGATTCGCTTTGATCAGATCAGACTACTTTGATCAGAGTCACCCGACGTCTACTTCCTTCGCTATTAAAACACCGAACACATCCCATTCCACGAGTGTGAAATCACGCTGTAACCACATTTCACTCAGAATTAGCTCTCCGCATATGATAAGCCTAATAAATGAAGTCGATTTACATGCTCGCGAGTGAATAATGCAAAGCCACGCTCCAGTCAGGGCGAAGTCGTGCTGACAAGAGTGCGTGAGGCAAAAAAGCACTGACAGGGCCGTCACGGCATCTGGCATTTCTGTCTCATATGGCGTACACAAATCCACAGCATCAGAGCAGCTTTGGCTCTAAGTAGAGAGCAGCATTCCTGCTGGCATTGCATTCCAGCAGATGCTTGGTTAAGTTTACAGTCTTTTTTTTTTTTTGCCTGAAAATGTCACCCATGTCGAAATCTGTGTCAAAACACGCCTTTCTCAGACAGAAAAATGCTTTTGGATATGACCTGATAAACCCTGATTCACGGAGCACCACACTGGGGCTTTTACAGTATTCCTTTGAATTTACTCAGTTCTTTCACCTCAAAGCACTACACATCTTTATAATGTTATTATATACACAGTAGAACTACCTGTATACCCTGCCCATTATATGCACTGATTTCACCGATTTGGACCATGGCATGCCAGATGGGTTCAGGTTCAGATGAGCTGCTGGTTTTCCAAACATCTGTTCTGTTTTGGTGAGCCTGTGTCTACTCCAGTCCCAGGTTTCTATTCTTGGCTGACACCAGTAGAACCCAGTGTAGTATCATGCACTTGGAGCTCATCCACTTGAATGTTTGACGTGTTGAGATGCTTTTCTGCCCAACACAGGTGTAAAAATTTTCTTTTGAGTTTCCCTAGACGGCCTGTCATCTCTAACCAGACTAACTGTCACTCAGCGACATTTTTTTTTTCTTCCCCCTCACCATTCAATACAAACTCTAGAGCCAGCAGATCCCAACAACAATGTTGAGCTGTTTAAGCTCTAAAACTCTTTTGCGTTTTTCACACTCCAAAATTTATCATCAAACACCATCACACTGCAGTGTTTCTCATCAATCACCATCACATTGCAGTGTTCCTCAATCAACACCATCTCACTGCAGCGTTTCTCATCAATCACCATCACACTGCAGTGTTCCTCAATCAACACCATCTCACTGCAGCGTTTCTCATCAATCACCATCACATTGCAGTGTTCCTCAATCAACACCATCTCACTGCAGCGTTTCTCATCAATCACCATCACACTGCAGTGTTCCTCAATCAACACCATCTCACTGCAGCGTTTCTCATCAATCACCATCAGACTGCAGTGTTCCTCTTTAAACACCATCTCACTGCAGTGTATATCATCAATCACCATCACATTGCAGTGTTCCTTATCAAACACTATCACATTGCAGTGTTCCCCATCGAACACCGCCACATTCTAAAATTGATCAAACACCATCACACTGGAGTGTTCATCATACACCATCACACTGCAGTGTTCCTTATCAAAATCAATCACACTATAACATTTATTAAACACCATCTCACTGCAGTGTTCCTCATCAAATACCACCACACTGCAGTGTTCCTCATCAAACACCCTCACAGTGCAGTGTTCCTCATCAATCACTATCACACTCTTGTGTTCCTTGTCAAACACCAATACACTGTAGTGTTCCCTATCAAACACCATTACACTGCCGTGTTCCCCATCAAACACTCTCACAGTGCAGTGTTCCTCATCAGACACCATCACACTGCAGTGTTCCTCATTAATCACTATCACACTGCAGTGTTCCCTATCAAACACCATTGCACTGCAGTGTTCCCTATCAAACACCATTACACTACAGTGTTCCTTATCAAACACTCTCACACTGCAGTGTTCCTCCTCAAACACCGTCACACTGATATTTGTCTACCTGCAAGTTCTAACATTTTACCTCGCAGCTGTTTGCTTGTGTTTGGTGTTTTTTCTGTGCTTCTTTTTCCTCTCACAGAGCTGGAAAGCTCAATAATTAATTTAATTGCTTGTGTTTATGGGTCTCACAAGGTTAAAATTGGAGGCATGTGCATTTTATTACGGGAGAGCGAGACAAAAAAACGTGTTCTTGTCACAAGGTTGTTTAATAATGATGATATTCGGGCTAATAGGTGTGCACTGTAGCTGTAATATCTTACTATTGTGCTTGTGTTATTTCATCACTAATTGTTGCCCAAAAACCGGTAATAGGATGTTGGAGCAGTGTAGAATTAGCGCTATTAGACAGATCTGATGAGTTGTGCTTCTTGCTAGAGAGTGTGTTAGGGAAGGGAAAAAACAACCTCTACAAAAAAAACCTGTTCTCGAATTGCTGTTGTGTATTTCTGACCTTTTGAATGTGGGTGTTCTGTAATAGTGGAGGAGTTGTTTTAAAAAATTTTTACGTATTGCTCAGTGGTTAGAGCATTTGGATCGGATGACCACTGCTGAGCCCTTGAGCAAAAGCCCTTACCCTAAAGTGTTCAGGTGTTTACCCGCAACTAGGTTTGCAAAATTCCAGGAATTTTCAAGAAAACATTCCGTTGGAATTAACAGGAAAATATAGGAATTATTGGGAATAAACTGTGAAATTACAAACTTGCAGCAGGTGTTTTTGTTTGTTCGTTTCTGTTTCTTTCGCTGGTCCAAATATAATTTGCTGTATTACGACTGCAAACGAGACCCACATGCAACAGCCAATCAGCTTTCTGTTAGTGGCGCAAATCTCTCTTGGATTGTACCACAGACGTAAAACAGATTTTATTTTTCGGCTATGGAGAAGTGCAAGTTTAGCGATACTCGGCTTGAAAAAAAAACATTATTCGTGGTTTGCTTAAGGCCAGTTGTTAAAAGCCTATATGTGTGTGTTTGCGAGTGTTTTTGATGTTTTTTGACACATTACCATTTTTTTTTTCTCTGGTGTTTCTCAAGCCTGCATTTATTTGATTAAAATTACAGAACAAACCAATAATATTGTGAATTATATATTAAGAAACTACTCTAATTGTAAAATAGTAAATAGTAAATCTATATTCTTTGCCTGCATGTCAGCTTATGACCAAACAAAATGTTTAATATTTATGTTTGTACATAATGCAGTTTATATAAATGTACCCAAATTTCAAAATAATTCCCATAAATTCCTGGCAAGTTTCCAACTGGGAATATTTCCAAAAATTCTTCAGATGAAGCTCCCATGGAAAGTTTCTGGAAATTTTCCACCCCTTTCCACCTCAAATGATGTGTAACTGATAACTGTAAGGCGCTCTGAACCGTTTGATCGACGCCAGTTCTGACGCTCGATTGTCCGAGCCACATGATGAAAAGCCGGACCAAATCTTCCTTACTGTCTACTTGAATCGCTCTTGGATATTTTCTGCTGCATTCACATATGAACACGCTCACATTTGCGACAGATTTTGGCGCCGGGTGTATGGCGTATATCGGGTCTACGCGCGATTCAGGCCAGATGGAATCCGCCCAAGAACACAATGTGACCAGAGTAAATTATCTGTCAGTCTCTGGGAAAGGGACAGTGGTTACTGAAACGTTATCAGCTTCGAGTGTGACAAGTCCATTTCCTGCTGATTTGATCGTAATTTCATAGTAATGGTTTCTTTGTACTTGGCTTCTTTCTCACCCTGTTGTCACCCAGAGAGCAGAAATAGATTGACTTCACATGTTAACATGAGGAAGCCATTATTTATTGAAGTGTGTGCATGCTTCTTTGTTCCTCGACTCTATTTATGGAGCGTGTGGGTGTGAAGGCGAGATAGAGAGAGAGAGATGTTACTTGGCATCCAGAAATGAAAAAAGATGTATTCCACTGTATTTATTATTATTTTTTTCTTCCATTAAGTCTACATGCAAACACGGTCTGCAGCTCTTCCAATTCTGGTGTAACTAGATCACAGGAGCTGTTCATCCAAAAAAGAAATAAATAGATGGGCTTTTTTTTGTACCTGTTATGTGTTTACTTGTTCAGTGTGGCACAAAAACACAAAGAAAAGATTTAGAGCTGCACAGATGCTAGGGCATTTTGCCGTTTTGCAGATGGAGTCTATCAAAGGTTCGGTCCGATGCTATTTATCTTTAATGATCCACGTTTTCACACTGGCTTACCATTACCACGTTTTTTTCTTTGACATAGCGACACTTCAGATCAGAGAATTTCATCTGCAGTATTGTTGTATAGTGTCGTGTAATGACGGGTCAGAAGGACCACTTTAGCGTCATATACTATATGATGCCGTAAGTCTCTCATGATGTGCCCATGAATGATGAGGGCTTGACACCACTCCTCCTTACCTTCTGGGGTTTGGAGTCCAGGGCATTTTTGATGGCTGCAGTGTCTGATTAGAAATGGAGTTTAAAGGAGTGACCTGATTGTTTTGCTCAAGCAGTATGAAAAGTGTTTATAATTAGACTTCGGTTTGTTTCTGGTTTTAAATCAGATTCACACAGATTCTGCAGTTTCATGACGCACACCACCATGCAGTACAGTCTGACTCAAGACGTTCGCTGTACATGCAAATGTAAACATGCACTATTCACAGATGCCTCAAAAAGAGATAGACATACATATACAGTAGGGGTGTAACAATACACAAAATTCACGGTTCAGTTTTTAAATCACGGTTGGTTACAGAAAGGAGAAGAAGCGCGAGAAGAAATGCAAAACATACATAAAATCGTTTGTGTTTTTTTTTTTTTTTTATTAACGCAGTTTATTATTATAACAATTTTGCACATCAACAGTTTACATTTTGAAATTTTTTTTCAATCCTGCTTGGTTTAAATAATATATAAAATAATATTTTATATCATTTTTATAAACATAAAAGATATAAAAATGATATTGAATAAATCGAATGAATGCAATACACGTTTTTATTTTATCGATTGAATTGAGTAATCAATTAAATTGGCACAAAGTAAATTGATTAATAAAATGCAATAAATGGTCAAATTTTTATTACCGTATTTTCCGGACTATAGGCCGCTACTTTTTTCCCCACGCTTTGAACCCCGCGGCTTAAACAATGAAGCGGCTTATTTATGGATTTTTCAGGGTTTTTCCCGGTTTCACAAACTTCATGCCGAAAATCTGAGCCCCATAACATTAGACCAATGAAATTGCCGAACAGGTTCAGGTGAACCAATGAAACTCTTTATATTAAATCGGATGCGCTCCCACTGAATCGGGCCGCACCACATCATAAATATGGATGATGTTCTTCTGACGTTTGACCTGCCGCTCACTCGGACTGTCAACCGGGCATGAAAACACACACGTCACCTGTGTTCTGAGCTGCACGGCATCAGGAGAAAAGCTTCACCGATGGTGATTTTTAAACGCACGACGATGCCAAAAGATAAACTCCCGAGAGAAATAGTTGTGAAAGGAAGGAGGAAGACAGTGAACAATGACTTTCTTGGTCGGCTACTGTTTAGATACAAGCCGTGTAACAGACACTGTCTTTCGTTAAAGCCTGTGTAAAGTTCATTAGTTTCAATGCGGCTTATAGACAGGTGCGGCTTATTTATGTTCAAAATAAAAATCCTAGTCAAATTCAGTGGGTGCGGCTTATATATGGGTTTACATTTGTTGTTTGTATTACATTTGGTTTGTAAAGAGATCAGATTTGTTCTATTTAACTCTTCTACTGACCATCCATCCTTCATTCACTCACTTTAAAACGGTGGCAGCGATGCGCAAAACAAAATTTGTATCTTGCTAACTTGGGTTTCTTTATTATACCCCTGGCATTGGTGTGTATGTTTTCAACTTTAATTAAAAAAATAATAGTAATAAAGAGTGCGCTTAACGTGTGAGGCGGAGACTAAACAAACGTAATACGTTCTTGAGGAAACTCGGATTTTAACTCTGTTCCGCACGTAAATGTTTTCGGTTGTACCGCCTTGTTTCCATTCCATTTTCGGAAATCCTGATGCCATGCCGATTGGGTTCGAAAGGTTTGGCCAGACTAGTTTGAGATGACAGGAGGACTATGCAAGTTCAAATAACCTCTCTATGCATTTGTGAGAGCTTTTTTATTCAATGTTGAACTGTCTAGTTTTGTGTCTGTGCCCACTCCAGCCTCGAATTCCTGCTTCTTTCAAATGGAGGTCATCTGCATTAAGGTTTGAAATGTTGTGCGTTCTAAAATGCATTACGAAACCCCCTGACTTTTTTTTTCTTTCTTTCTTTTTCATTTACACTGGAACTCTGTATTTCTTATGTAAGCTAGCAATAAGAATGACATCAAGAAAAAAACATGCCAGAGAGTCAGTGCTACTTGTTGTTAAGATCAAATATAAAGTACCAGTAATCCAGTCTTTTATTAGAACCACAAGCACAGACTATATGCACAGATTTTTGTGGACATATGAGCATAAGATTGGTGCTTTTTTGACCATCCCATTCTTTCTGCTGTTATAATAATCTCAATTCTTCTGGGAAGAGGTTGCATTAGTTTTTGGACAGGTAGGTGTATTGTCATGCTGGAACAGGTTTGGGTCTCGAAGTTCAAGTGAAAAAGACATTGTGTACAATCTGCAGTTTGGGAAGGGACCATCTGTCCACTGAGTTTATGTACCAGGGCACTGAGAAGTTTGTTTTGGCTCGCTAGAGAGCGATAGAGATTATAAAAACGCAGGAGTACAAACTCTAAGGGCTAACGGTTCAACTCTTAATTTTGCATGCGTCTGCTTCAAATCCTTTATACAGCTTGACACATGGGCTTGTGTTAAATAAAGTTCTTTGTCTGAAACAGCAGGGCCACACACAGCACAGATGGACTTCCTACACCTAGCTGCTTCCTGCCTTCACACTGCATTTTGCTTCATTCAGCTTTTCAGGCTGGTATGAACATTAAAGCAATTACTCAGCCGTGTAATGTGTTAATCCTCCTGCGAGTTCGCTAAAAACCAGTGTACATCCTTTTGGCCCGTGATAACCTTCAATTGAGCTGAAAGGTACACTTGTAGCTTAATTAAACTCATGAATATGTTTGTTTTATTTGGAATCTGTGGAGCTGCTATAAAAAAAAACCCACATTTGATCACCCGATGAAAGAGCGAACTTCCTGCGGCGTTACGCCGACGTTCTGCAGCTGCACTCATTTGCAGTGAAATGACAAATATAGAAGCATCAGGAATGTTTGTGTTCGTGTATGTGCGAGTTTCACAGCGTGTCTGCTAAAGAGTTTGGGCGATAGCGAGCGGGTGTCCTTGGTAGCGTCTGAATGATTGATTATCAGAGTACAGCAAATTCTACATCATTATAGGCAACTGGAGTCCAGATTTTTCTGAAGTTTTTTTATATGTAGAAATTGGATTAAGATCAAGACTAGGTGTTTCATTAGTAACAAATCATCAAAGAGAATGAATTTTGAGAATGAGAAAAAAAACAATTCCCCAGTAATGGAGGTCATTTGATTTCTGTGCTATTATGAATTGTTTTATATGTAAACTAAAACGTAGAAAAAAACGCCACCTTGTCTGATCAGGATTTAGAAAATGTTATTGATCCCATAGGAAAATGGTTTGGTTGCAGTTGCTCACAGAAAAAAGACTAAAGAATAAAGTAAAAATGCACTTTTCTCTGTATTCTTTGATTCGTACACTAACACAAAATTTACATTTGAATTAATTTGTTTATCTTCAACTTAATTCTAGTTCTTAGTCTGTAAATGCAATGAGCTCAGATGGTCATAAAAAAAAAATCCCTCTTTAGTTCAGTTTACAAATGATCATCACGCAAATATAAGAAATGAGAGCTAATGCCTAATGATGACCTCAAGCCGACCCTAAAAGCCACCTAATAGCCTAATAGCTCTGATTATGCCTTCAGGCATGCTGCAAATGCAGAACCCAGCTAAGCAGTGTATGTTCCCAAGCAACTGGAGATGCTAAAAAAATAAATAAATATTCATGTGTGTAATGCCTTACTGGGTCAGTAGGTTTATTAAAGACAGGATGCTGTTAGCTAGCAGGAGATTGGAAAAGGTACGGCAGAACTGGGTTTACTAATTGAGTGTGTAGTCGCAGTAAAACACCGAGAGAAGAAATGGGTGTGTTGAAATGGAGCTGTGGTCGGTGTAGGTTAGAGGTAATGGGTCGCTGCATTGGAGTGTCCTCTAATGGACATTTATTAATGCATAGTGAACATGACATTGACCTCCATGGATGGTCTTGTCTGCCAATTAGTGTTTTTTCGCTTACATTATTTTTTTTCTAATGCATTCAGTATATGAAGCGTCTGCAGACTGGATCTCAGAAGATAGTTCTTCACGTTTAGCTAGAAAGTAGACTCCTGCTGACCTTCTTACTTCCTTAGAAGAGAGTAATAACAAGTTTTTTAACTGATGCTGCGTGTTAAAGCCCCTTGTTCAGGTTTTCATTTGTTCGCAAATCGAGTCAGATACGAACAGCTCTGTGTTTCACTGGTTTTGTCGCCATGGACACAGCAAGCAACGTTCATTAGACTGCTGCCGGAACGGCACGCGTGTTTTAACGAAAGGCGTCGCCCGCAGCTCTCAGAGTCTTTCTTATCCCCTTGCGGGGAGCTTTGTATTTATTTATTTATTTATTTATTATATTTTTTTTCAGGGGGTCTCTTGGACCGCTTTATTTGAATGACTCAAAGACGCGCAGAAAAGCTCTTTAGTAGTTGAGATAAGGTTCATTTGGTATTCATATGAAAAGGAATTTCATGGTGAGCTCTATTCAATCTCTTTAACTTTTAAAACGTTTTTTTTAATAATTTTTTATTACTTTTAAACATCCCGGTAGCCACGTTTGCAAGTAAAATTGTTTATAATTGAAATTCTCCTAACGATGTCCGATTCTTCACATGGCAGTCGGTTGAATTATTTAGGAATTATTATAAATAAGTAGAAAAAGAGCTTCTAGAAAAAGAATGGGAAGTTCGTTGGAGAACGGCACGCCTCCTTTGAGATTGTGCCAAGCGTTAGTCGTTTCACTCTGACATGCGGGGTGTGCATGGGCCATACCAGCGTAAAAAGTCCCTGCGGTTCAGATCTGAAAAAGAGCGGTTCTTTTTTGGCAGCCCAGCCAATCGTGAACAGGGTAATAGCTTCTGATTAGAAGTATTTTAGGGTGATCTGACTACGTTAATACTGTTTTACTGTTAATACTGCCTTCCTTTTTAAAGCCATTGGATTATGGGAGGTCCTGGTGGAACACATATCTGGAGAGTATGCAAGATTGTTGACCTACGGACAAAAGATAGATAGATAGATAGATAGAGAGAGAGAGAGAGAGAGAGAATGATCAGGTATAACATTATGACTACTTGCCTAATATTCTTTTACTCCCCATGTGCATCAATGAGCCTCGGCCAGCTACGACCCTGTCGCCGGTTCACCACTGTTCCTTCCTGGGACCACTTTTGAAAGATACTGACCACTGCAGACCAGGAACATCCCACAAGAGCTGCAGTTTTAGAGATGCTCTGACCCAGTCGTGTAGCACTTTGGACCTTTTCAAACTCGCTCAAATCCTTACACTTGAACATTTTTTCTGCTTTTAACACAAATATTGAGGACAAAATGTTCACTCGCTGCATATGCTATGATGAAGAGATAATCAGTGTTATTTAATCACCGGTCATAATGTTTTAACGTTAAGGTTAACTTTTTTCAATTATCAATAATAATTAATCAGCCCAAAGCCATTACTTTAGATTCAAGGAAAGCACAGCTCTATGTGTAACGAGACGACACCTTCATAAAAGTCCCTATTAGGTATTATTGACTAAACCTTTAGCGATCCTTTAACTGGTTAACAAAAAAAACCTGTAAATGAATTACAGACTAGTAGAAAAGGGGCAGTTTTTTTTTGCACCATTAATGGGAAGACAAAGGAATAGTGTTGGAGGCGATGCAATAAGAAAGAAAAAGTCACCAAGAAAGAGAAACAGGCAGGCACGGAAATAAACCGGTTAAGTCTTCTTCATTATAGGTTATGGACCCTTTGGAGTTTCCGAGGTCCCATGAGCATCTGCAGCGTTAACAATACAAGCAGCGATTGTAGCAGCGCTTGAGCTTTATCCTGATGAAGCTGTTTGCTTGTATCTATTTTTCTTAAATAGATTTACATGAAAATGATACAGACAGGTGTTTTACAATCAGGATTTTCCATGGGATTCGTTCACACAGACGCACTACATTTAGACCACAATGCAAAATCAATATTAAGATTTCAGCAGCCAGGTGTAACGTGCGCATGGTTTAGGGGAGGCAGGATGCAAGTGTGTGAAATCGATGCGTGATTTATCTGGACAATCCGAGAATCATTGTCAGAGACTGTAGTGGTGGTCAGTGCATCAAAATAATCAATTTTTTAGAAAAAAATAAATAAAAAAAAGAACCATGGAGCATAGAACAAGACCGGAGATATTGCCTATATTTGTTCAAGATGCAATAGAAACAACACAACGCATATACCTGAAGTAAACAATGCGAGACACGAAACAGGTGGACACATTAGGGTAATTACCCAGTGATTTTGTAGTGGCAGGCAGAAGACTACATCAGAATCCAAAGTACGTCACATGGAAAAAACAAAACATGAAAGCAGCAATGTCTCACTGAGACGGGGAATTTGTGACACCGTGTGTATGTGAATTATTTACAGAACATTGACTGGCGTGCATCGACAACATGTAATTTGGTGTAACAGTGTACTCAGTAATGATATAACACTGTAAAATGGGATCGTGGTTTATTATAGCTTGATCATTTATTCATGTCGAAATCTGTGTCTCGGCTGTAACCCTTTTTGCCTTCGTGCGAACGCTCCCATAATTCCCTAGCTCTCTCATCTTTTGTTTCTTTATTTTTTTTTTCTGACATGTAGCTTTTAAGCTGTTGCTTAAAATAGCCAGAATCTTCTCCTTCTCTCTCGTTGGACCACGTCACTTTCTCAACCCTCCTCCAGGGGGCAGTGTGGTACAATGTTGCAGGAGTGGACCGGCCAACTTTACAGTTCCCTCTCGTTCGCCATCAAATCCCCAGTGGTTTCCCTGTCCTCTACACCGAAACGCATTGAGCAATCGATCACTCAAACACATTGTAAAAAAAAAAAAAACCTGCCAATGAGCATAATGACTCTTTCGCCCCTCTATTGTTTTGTTTTTTTATTCCCTTTTTAATTTTTAGTCGATTCTGTAAAGACCTCGCTTACTGTGGCTCGTCACTCAAAACTCAGCCTCCCGGAGCCGGGGTGTGTCTCTAACACCGTCTGGTTTTAAGCGCACTTTGCATTTTGATCGGGCTTAGAGACCAGAGCAGCATGAGACCCACACACACATCTATACATTTCCATTCATCCTTAATTTCCTGATGAGGCTGATCGACTCGCTCATGTACCGTAGACTAGAGCATGCATCTCAAAGCCTCAGCCTGCATATGGCTGTCTCATAGCAGGCTTATAATGTCCTCGCAACATGTAGCTGAAAGTAGTACAATCATTTCAACCAATGTTTGCCTGCTTAAGATATCTTATGTAATGATTATGTAAAAATTAGGTCATGAATATTATGATTGCAGCCTTTTTAAATGAAGCATATTGAAGAAAAAAAAAAACACCACATTGATTTAAATAAAAAAAAAGGTTCTTTGCTTACTGTACCTGCAAATTCATACTGTAAAAAAACAGTTACACTCTCTAACACAAAATTGAATTACTAGGCAGCCTATTTCAATTCTTAACATGGAACAGGTGAACACAGTAAGACAACAAACCATAGGCAGGACAGGAGCGGAGCCATAAAGGGAAACGAGAACACATGATAACGTGGGTCTGAATTCTTACAGTGAAATTCTATAAATTTTGACCAAAGAACAAGAGGTTTTTATCGAATGATTAAACAGTGTCAATGGAAGCTGGATTTTAGCATTATATTGTTCAAACTTCAAGTACAGTTTCAATAATTAAATCCTTCCTTCGCATTCCTTTTTTTATTCTAATTACTGCACTGAAATGTCCCACTTCTTTATTTTCGATTTCCGTGCACACATTCATGTTTTGTCATATGCCTTATGACTGTGCTGGAGATATTATTTTTCTGGAGCTGTTCTAATGCTTTTAATTAACTGGCAGAGTAAAAAAGAAATTACTGGAAGCATTAAATCATTTTTTATCCAAACCTTCGGTCAGTGCCGAATTGAAACGGGGATCAAGTCCAAAGGGCGTGTCGGCCACAGGATCAGAACCAGGAAGTGTGTTAACAGAGACACGGTAAAGGTGAACATCTTAGGATAGTCACGCAACGACTAATATTAAACAACATAACGCCAGCACTGTGCCATATACCGTATATACAGTATCTCACAAAAGTGAATACACCCCTCACATCTCAGCCAACATTTTGGTGTATATTCTCAAGGGACAATACTATAGAAAATAAACTTGGATATATTTTAGTCAATGTGCAGGTTGTACGAAGAAAATAACTCAAAATACAGCCATTATTGAGAAAATAGTTTCTTAATTTCCCTTATATAGAAATATTTCACATACTTGTACACATATGGCAAATATATTACAAAATATTACAAAGATTTTTTTTGCTGAGGGCAACATTTTTTCCTAAATACACATGTATGACACACGTGTGTGTGTGTGTGTGTGTGTGTGTGTAAATTAAACAAACATTATATACACTGATGTACTGTTACTTAGGTAATACATAAAACAGACTATTTTACAATAACTTATATTACTTACTTTATATAACTACCTTATATATTCTTTTAAATAAATAGTCAAAAGCATTTCATTTTTCAAACATGTATTGTTGGTTTGCAATTGCTTCTGGGGTCAAAAAAGCAAGCAGCCATATTTAAATTAAAGCAGTCGTTTAACCTGCGTGCCAACAAGTAACAACAGATCAACGAGAATCCAAATCTAACATTAAACATAATGTAAAAATAAAAACGTAACAGTGCAACATTAAACAATATCTTTGCAGATGTAAAAATAATGTTTAACGTTTAATGTTGCAATGTAATATACCCTTCATATACAGATGACTAAGCATGTTTGTGAAACATCTTGGCTTTTTTGCAGAGGATATTTCTAGCCAAGTAAAATGATCGTCGAGATTTCAAATCATACACACGTAATGTGCTTAAATAACTTTCTTTTGGCTTCTCCCATTAGGGGTCGCCACAGCGGATCATCCGCATGTTTGATTTGGCACATGTTTTTACGCTGGATGCCCTTCCTAACGCAACCCTCCCCATTTATCCGGGCTTGGGACTGTGCTTAAATATGATGCATAAAGGCAAGCGTATATCTTACAATGATTCAAATGATACAAATATTTGGCAGCAAATCGTTTTTAGTGCATGTAATTTGATCAGGTCGGTTTTGGGTCCATTACATTCGTGTTATGAACGAGTCGTTTGGAACAGAAAAAAATGATTTTATAGCATTTTAGAGATATCATTTGAATTGTTTGCTTCTATTCAAAGAAGAATAATTTTATTGCCTTGCATTTTACATTTATGCATTTGGCAAGTCTACATCCAACAGCAGAGATGCCCAAGATAAACACAAGACTGACCTTTCAAATTACACTCAAGGAGTGTGTCAGTGATCAATAAGCCCATGAGCAAATTCAGCATTAACATCTATGTGACACTATTTTCACATAGTAACTAATTCCATAACTCAACATCAGGTGTCTGATATATTATGTTGTACTTTAAGGTATCATAAATGCTACACAATACAATAAAGAATACGTATCCTAGATATGTATAGAAACAGACAATCAGTAAAAAAAAAAAATGTTTTTCCACATGTACATATACGTCATTATATATGTCTCAGTCAACCGATAGAAATACAAATATGTTCATATATGGCCATATATCAGATTTCCATATGGGGTTATAATGTTATGCCTGCTCTCTCTCTCTCTCTCTCTCTCTCTCTCTCTCTCTCTCTCTCTCTCTATATATATATATATATATATAGTGTGTGTGTGTGTGTGTGAAAAATTAACACGTATGTATGTATATATATATATATATATATATATAGAGAGAGAGAGAGAGAGAGAGAGAGAGAGAGAGAGAGAGAGAGAGAGAGAGAGAGAGAGACATACGTGTTAATTTTTCAGTTTGTTTTTTATTATCTGCTTTCTTGCTTTCAAAATTAAAGTGAAATCAAGACAGAGATGGAAAGAGAGAGAGAGCGAAGGAAAGAGAGGAAGAAGGAAAGAGAGATCATCCACCTGCCACGTTGTGTAACGGCGCTAGTAAGTAGTAATTAAGATCAATTAATCATCAGATATCGTGTCACGTTTACAAGTGCTGCCTTAGCGTATGCTCTTAACCCCCCTTTTCTTTTCTCCTTTCTTTTTTTTTTTAACAGTACCTGCCAGTATTTGTCATTTTAATGATCACTTTTTAAAAAAATAGCTCGGTTATACATACGCCAGCAGTTAAACAGTGAAGGCAAAAAATAGACTCTGATTAGATTCTTTTGTGCCACGAAGCACAATATAATTTTGCTTTTTTTTTTTGCCGGAGCATTCGCCTTTGCCTGCGCAAGACCCCATAGATCTAGAGTATGCAGTCAGTGAAGCGCTGTCAAAGAGCTGCCGGGGTCTCAGCACGAGGTTGAGGAACTGTTAGGAGAGTTTTATGCTGAGTGAAGCATGTAGTGTTAGCTTTGTTAGCCTAGGGGGTTTGGGTGATACAGTGTTGGCAACACAGGAAGACGTAGGGATTTGGCCATGCAAGGCTAACAGGCTAACGTGTCGAGTCGTTCTTCCTCTGAAGCTCCCCTCACACTTTTGTCCTCTTCCTCCTCCTCTCTTTCACTCTCTCTCACAGACTCGTTATAACTCGCATGGATTAGTCGTGTGGCACGGAGGAGGACGATAAACTCTTTTTCATGCTTTTTTTTTTTTCTCTCTGGCTGTAAGATTCTGTTGTATAAAGCTGACTAAAGAACCTTTGTGGAAATCTCCAATCCGAACAGGCAAATGCTAATTATATTATATTATATTATTGCGAGTTATACGAATAAGCTAATATCCTACTCTGTTATTGTTTCTATAGCAACAGCTTACCCAGGTACTTGTATAGCAAATGCTTCACATTGAGACATTTTTTTTTTTTTTTTATATATATATAAAGGTGTAAGGTCAAGTTTTAAGTTTTTCAGCTTTTGACAAGCATTTTGACTCTTTATTTTTCGTCCTTGAAGGAATGTTTATAGCTGAATTAACGTTATTTGTAACAACATAAAAGCTTCTTAAGACCTTTATACCTCCATTAGGGTGCATTAAGAGCTCTATAAGGGCTCCATATAACCTCACTAAGCCGTCTATAGGAATTTTATTTGACTTGATAGACCTGAGTCGGTTCATTATTGATATATAGGTTTATTATTCATAGATAGTTTCCTATATAAGATAGTCCCCATTTGCTGTTATAATAACCTCCACTTTTCTGGGAGGATGTTCCACTAGATTTTGGTGTGTGAGGAGATTTGAGATTTTAGTCAGCCACTAGGGTGTTAGTAAAGTCAGGAACTGGTGTAGGTGAGGTGTGGAGGCCTGGGGTGCAGTCAACATTCATTAATTCCAAGGGTGTTTTATAGGGTTGAGGTGAGAGCTCTATAGCAGGAGATCTTCGAATCCAACCCATGTAAAGTGTATCTTCATGGAGCTGGCTTTGTGTACAAGAGCACTGTCATAGTGAAGCAGGTTTGGGTCTCCTAATTCAAGTGAAGAAAAAATTGAAGTGCAACCACATCCACATCCGATTCAACTGTGTCCCTCCAACTTTTTGGTAACAGTTTGGAGAAGAACCACATATGGCTGGAAATATGGCTCATAGCTTGCCTGCAGTGACCATGCTGAGTATTCAAATCTACCAGACTCTGGTAGATGCCAGAAATCTACTACTACTGTCTTTCCCCCACTGTGTACAGATCCGGGCAGATTTGGTGAAATCTTCCCAGTTTCTAAAAAAAACTGTTCCTGCAAGAAGAATCAAAAGTAACTCTGTATAGTGTATATAACTAAGACTGACACATCCATGCCATATTTTTTTTACCTGGTTACCATAGTAACTGAGCAGCGATGATGAATGCTAGGAGAGTAGTGATGCTCCAAAACGTGAAAGTGGAAAAAAAAGAAAAAAAAAGAAAGAAAAATCTGTAAGTCAGAACACTATTATTATTATTATTATTATTATTATTATTATTATAACTTGGCTTCCTTTCCTGCTGCATAAATGATAATACCTTTTTTCCCCTACGCTTGAAAAAAGCCATTAATAAACAGCATTAATTATAATCACTCATTAATTATAAATCGGCGGGAAATAAAATGGCACGCTTATTATTAACGAGTTCTTTTAAGAAGACAAGACATCACCGAGCTGAGAATAAATAAAAAATATATGAATTTATCATACGTGCTTCGAACGAGGGCTGAGATTCCGTGCTAGCAAAACTCTTTGAACAAAATGATTTGAATAAAAGACATTTTTGTAGTCATGCTTTTGAGTGTTTTGATATTCGACGTTCTGATTAGCGTAGGATAAATGTTTTATGTACTTTCAATTCAATTCAATTCATTTTTATTTGTATAGCGCTTTTAACAATGAACATTGTCTCAAAGCAGCTTTACACAGATAATGTGGTGATTAAATGTAAATATGTTCTTTGTAAGTATGTTTGTCCCTGATGAGCAACTGTGGCAAGGAAAAACTCCCCGAGATGGCATAAGGAAGAAACCTTGAGAGGAACCAGACTCAAGAGGGAACCCATCCTCATCTGGGTTGCACCAAATGTCCATTTGAAGCATATATACAAAGTTGCGGGGTGCAGTGATGATGATCAGAAGCAAACTGCACTCCCGAGTCAGTGCAGCAGACCGCCGACACCAACTACAGTCCAATCCTCAAAGCACCTGTTCTACTCCGGAATTACATGGAACCACCCAAGGTCTTGATGAGATACCGTCCCAAGCTGCACAGAAGTGTGAAGATCCGCGGAGGGGAGACGGGCAGGAACAGTGGTCACTGGAGCCTCAGGAGCATGTTTAACTCGACCGAGAGAGAGAGAGAGAGAGAGAGAGAGAGAGACAGAGAGAGAGAGGGTGACGGGAAGAGAAGGATATGGATTATTAAGTGTAACTATTGGTGTATGAAAGTTAATGTCACTGTTCAGTTTGGACTCCGGCAAGACTCGCTATGGCAGCATAACTAAAAGGGAGAACCAGAAGGTAATACAGACATGAGGGATCTCTGGGATAAGAGACGACCCACCACACCACCGTCAACAAACCCGAGTGAACGTGTGAATGTGAGGGGACGACAGCATACAAATATACCAGTTCACCAAACACTCTATGTCCATGCTCCCTTCAGATCTGAGCCTTTACCTAAGAAAAAATCTACTGATAAAATGCTTGACTAAATAAATAAGTTTTCAACCTCGACTTGAACACTGAGACTGTGTCTGAGTCCCGAACACTGATTGGAAGGCTGTTCCATAACTGTGGGGCTTTATAAGAAAAAGATCTGCCCCCTGCGGTAGTCTTCATTATTTGAGGAACCAACAGATACCCAGCACCTTTTGATCTAAGTAGGCGTGGAGGATCATACTGGTACAGAACTTCACTCAGATACTGCGGTGCGAGACCGTTAAGTGCTTTATACGTCAGTAGTAATATTTTATAATCAATGCGAGATTTGATTGGGAGCCAGTGTAGACTGATTAAAACAGGGGTGATGTGGTCGTATTTCCTAGATCTAGTGAGGACTCTTGCTGCTGCATTCTGGACTAACTGAAGCTTATTTATGCACTTACTCGCACACCCAGACAGTAAAGCGTTACAGTAGTCCTATCTAGAAGTAACAAAAGCATGAACTAGTTTTTCTGCATCCTGTAATGACATCATATTTCTAATTTTAGCAATATTTCTTAGGTGAAAGAAGGCGATCCTGGTAATATTATTCACGTGAGACTCAAAGGAAAGACTCGGGTCAATAATCACACCAAGGTCTTTGACAGCCGTACATGCTGAAACAGAAACACCATCCAGAGATGCTACGTAATCAGAAAGTTTGCTTCTAGCTGCATGTGGTCCTAGTAAAAGTACTTCCGTCTTATCTGAGTTGAGCAGAAGAAAGTTATTAAGCATCCACTGTCTAATGTCCTTTACACACTCCTCAACACTGTTTAGTTGATCTCTCTCATCTGGCTTTGCTGAAATATACAGCTGTGTGTCATCAGCATAGCAATGGAAGCGAATCCCATGTTTATGAATGATTTTACCAAGAGGCAGCAAATATAAAGAGAAAAGCAGTGGGCCTAAGACAGATCCTTGAGGAACACCAAACTTTACCTCATAGAGTGTGGAGAACTCACCATTTACATCCACACTTTATGCTTTATGGCTTTGATGTATTTTCTTCTTTTTATACACTGCGACATTTAAAAGTCTTTTTTAGCATAAAAAATCCCCCAAACAAATAGTTCAATTTGAGGTCATGTGATAAAAAAAATCCTTTCTTTCTTTTTATGTATTTATTTATTTATTTTTGTATGGAAATCTTTTTTTTGCATTTTTTGATGAGTGGCCAAGCTCGGTGCCCAGACCCCTTTTTGCATATGAGTAATCATTGCCCTTTCCATAAGTCATTAATTATCGTAATTATCGAAGCAGAACGATGTGAAGAGCTCATTCGTTTATGACTCTGGCTCCTAAAGACCGATCATCAGACCAGAGATTAATGTCGCTCTCTGATCCGACTGAAGGCCGGCTCTGTCCTCTTAGCAATTATTTCCACCATTCCTCACGTTTCATCGTTTTTTTCTGCATCACCTTTTTCCTCCTCCTCTTCCTCCTTCTCTGCTCCCCTCCTTATCTCCTTGCTGCATAGTTAGTAATGATTGTTTTGCTTCTTTCTCAGGCTTTGAATCACGTCATGTCATTCCTCTGAAAGCTCAGGTGTTTTTTTCACATCTCACTCTTTCTACCTACTGCTGTTTAGCGAGTTCAGAGCACTCTTTCTCTAGTCTGTCTGCGAATGGGAAGTGTGTAGAAGCAAGACGGGAGTCACGCTGCAAATCCGTTTGCTGCGAAAATACCGAAAAGTTGCTCGAGCGGAGAAAGGAGAAAGGACAAAGTTGCAGCAATCACACTGAAGTGGGCGATCATTTTTTTTAAAGGCTTTTTCTAGCCTCTCGTCGAATGTCCTTGGGAGGGCAGGGATTGGAGAGGTGAATAAAAGAACTGGTGTGACACGGTGACTTACTGAAGGGACATGATAGATAAGGATGTCGATTTGTAGCAAACAAATCAGTGGTAAATCGCGATGGACTCGATAATTGCAAACAATTGCAATATTATCGTACATGACATACAGTATATTGTACAACCCTAAAATAAAGCATAGCCGCACACTTTATATTTAACTGCTACGGAATCACTGAAGATTATAATTCAGGCTCGGTGCTTGGACCCCTGAACTCGCTGCTCGCAACTGCATTTTAGCATCAAAGCCAAAAACGAACTCCTG
This sequence comes from Silurus lanzhouensis, assembly GCA_039877035.1. Classification (NCBI taxonomy): domain Eukaryota; kingdom Metazoa; phylum Chordata; class Actinopteri; order Siluriformes; family Siluridae; genus Silurus; species Silurus lanzhouensis. The sequence continues at coordinate 1,656,155 of JBCEWE010000348.1, read as the reverse complement.
ATCGAAATACGATCAAAAACACGTGCATGCAATTTGAACTCCTCCTAGTCGACTCGCTTTCAGTTTCACACTGGGGAAGAGACGAGTCATGAGATCGGCATGGATTTGTTTTTTGTTTTTTTTCTCCACCTTCCACAAAAACAAACCTTTTCTCTGTGTAATCTCCTGATCCAGAGAGCAAGCTCTATTCATCTAATATCATTTATGACAAACTACACTAACACACACATACATGTGCAAACAGACACACACAGAGCTGTTATTTCTTTCCATTACAATTTACACAAGGGGAGAAAATCCCTGTCATCTAAATAATATTCCGGCATTCAGCTGCACCACAGGTAGCCGAGGTGCAAAAATCACACGAGATTTATGCAGTCGCTCCGGCGGATTACAGCTCAGCTCTCAGCAGCGCAAACCGGCGAAGGTTAGCTCTTATTCGTATCGCCATACAAGAGTATGCGTCCCATAATAAAGCCATCAGATTAACATGTTTAACATGTCAAGTGCACGAGGATTTATCATTTCGTCCGATTGATTTTCTGTGTCCTCAGCTTTGAGGCAGACGTGTTGAACTTTGACCCTGAGAAGAAACAACCTGATAACATCAAATGACCTATAAACGGAGCAATATGCAATAAGCAATAATAGCGAGGGATGACAAGGACCGGTACCCAGGGTTTGCTATTCCATGCTGTTTATACAAAATAATAATTTTCAGGTAGCAGAAAAAGTAGCAGCAAATTTATTTTATAATAAAATATATAAAAAAATTTAATAATTTTATGCGCTAAAAGTGCGAAGCGGAGAATAAACAAACTTGCAGTCTGCCACTTAATACAATCACAAGGGAACTCAGATTGTCACTATGATCCGTACGTAAAAAGGATTGCATTCAGTACACATGTGCACCAAACTGAAAGCCCTGTACCGAAACGGTATGGTTTGGTACGAATACGTGTACCATTTTATATATATATATATATATATATATATATATATATATATATATATATATATATATATATATATAAATTTTATGTTGCATAGAAGCCTTTGAATACAGGAATAGAAAGTAGGCTATGCCTCTGAGGAGGGTAAGTAAGGGTTAACAGCATGTGCAGCAACAATAAAACACACCCACGCACAAAAAAAAAAAAAAAATGATGAAAGAGCATTTGCGTTTTTATTATTCTCCATCTCTAACCCAGTCCTGCCCTCTCGATCTGTTCATACGCCCCGTCGGAACTCTTCCTCTGCATGGCCCTTTGTTGCTACTTTGACGGTGAGGGCATTGATTGCATAGCGTGAGATGTTATGCTGTGAAAAACCTAGACTGCTCAAGGGCGTAACACAGAGGAGAACCAGGATCGGCTTTACTTCACATTTGGGGTGGTGTAAAAAAAAACAACAACAGTGTAGTCGTACACAGGAAATGATAGAAGACCTACTGATATTTGCCCTTCAACATTGTAAAAAAGCTGACTTTCAGGATCAATCTCAGATGTCCACATGTGCTTCTTTGTCTCAACTTTGATCCTAAACAGAGCGGTTGGTTTTGTTTATGTGGAAAGCGGTAAATTGTGCATGGTAAAAAAAAAACATTTCACAGTTTTCATGTGTAATAGATAGCCGTGGCATGCTCTTGAGATTCATGGATGAGTAAAACTGAAACCTTTCATGCGTATGTGTCATTGCACAACGAGTCTAACACCAATTATGGGCAGCGAGACAAATTAAAAGAAAAAAAAAACGTGCAGTATGAATGCAAAGCAAGGGCATGAGTATGTATTGTGTGTAATCTAGATGTAAACGCTTTTAGTGTAGGTTCATATATATATATATATTTATCTATATTTTTTTATAAATATGTTCAAACAAAAATGAGAGATGGGTGTGTGCATGTACATGCAAAAGTGAAAGTATCCAATAAAGAAACCTGGTTCTGTCAAAACTGGTCACCACCTTACTGTCCTTCATTTCCCTAAACCGAAGGAAAGCAGGCTACGCCGACATGGACTCTTCGCCACTGGGTGAGCTGGTGAAGGCGCTCGTTGAGCTCCAGCAGACCCAACATAAGGCCCTCCTTCAGGTGCACGCTAAGCAGGAACAGTGGTTCCAGGGGATGATCCCTGGGTTCAGACGAGAAATGGCCAGACTCGGAGTGAGTACTCCACCTTTTGCTGCTTCTTACCAGAGAGGTTCAGCTCGCAACTGCTGGCCGATCACATGCTGGAATCCTCGAGTGAGTGGGACAGACCCCGGAGCAGCACAGACAACATTTCCGCTCCCTTACGCTCCATGAGGTCGCTGGCGTTCCCATTCGCCCAACAGCTCCTCAATGTCTGCCGGAAGTGACGGTGCAGGAAAGTCGGTACAGCACCATAGAAAAGGAGTGCCTGGCCATCAAGTGAGCAGTCTTCACCTTCCGATTCGTTCTGTTGGGACGGGCCTTTACTCTCTGTTTGGACCACACTCCGCTCCAGTGGCTCCATCGCATGAAACATACCCACGCACGGATCACACGGACACTTCAGCCGTTTAAATTTGAGGTGGTCCACAGACCGGGGGCGCATATTGCCGTGGCTAATTTCTTCTCCCTCCATTCACAATGCGGTGCTCAGCCCCACTGCCCGACTCAGGCCGGGGAGTCCGTTGTGACTACATATATACATATATACAATATATATATATATATATATATATATATATATATATATATATATATATAAAATCATGTAAACGTTTTTGTACTCAACTACCCGAGTTTTATGTAGTCTAAAGAAGACACAACACCTCGTGGAAAAGTTCAAACCCGAACTTAGATGAAAGCTTTGGCAGAAATTCCAAGTGGACTCTTCTGACATTGTAACTCATTACGCTTAGCCAACGGCTAACAATACGTCCAAGAGGCTGAGTTATACGCTTATTTCTTTATTTTTTTTCACACAAACGAGTAAGCTCATTCTTTCAAGTTTGACCCCCTGCAGTTCAGCTCTTGCTTCATCCGCGTCGTACCTTCACGCCTGCAGGGTGCCGACTCGCCGTCCTGTCTCCTCCCCTGGCTGTTCATTTGAAGTCCACAAGCAGCTAAGAAGGTGCCTACGGCAAAAAAAACTGACTTGTTTATTATGAAAATTGCTACGACTTGTTAGTGAAAAAGATTTCTTAGCTTTTTGGAGAAAAAAAATGTTTTAAGCTTGGAGTCAGAGCTTTTCCCCAAGCGCTACCAAGGGCCACGGGATCTGGAAGAGACATGGATTTAATGGACTGATAAAAGAAGTGCGTGTTAAAGAAGTGAGAAGTTTGAGAACAAGACGGAGTAAATTGGCTGGTTTCAATTTTCTCGCCTACTAGATGATGACGGTGCATGGGCTTGTCTTGTCATTAAATGTTTTACAACAGACAAATTAAGAGGTGTAATTTGGCATCGTGGGAGGCAGTGAGGCAGGAAATCAAAAAAACAACAACAAAAAAAACACATTGAAAGGAGGACAAGCGGAAAACATTTTTTTTTTTTTTTCGAGAGAAAAAATATTTGCTCCTTCTGAATCCATCATACAAAGTTCTGTCAAAGAAAGGTCATGTGCCAGGTTTTGATGTTGGTTTTAATTGCAGATGCCAGTGTCCCACATATTGTGTTTTTTTGGGGGGGGGTTTTGTCCACCACGTTTTGCATTCCTCACGACTTCACACATGCATACACCCGAATGCATAATCAGGTTTTGAACAGGACTCTGCAGCATTCAATGGAAAGTTTTTTTTTTTTTAAACAGAGGACAACACGATCCCCTCAAACGCACTATAAAATTATATTTATATATCATATATAAATATGATTACATAGAAAAAGGCTCCAATTTTTTAAATTATTATTGCTTTTTTTTTTTTTTTTTTTTTTTGCATATCCACAAACATGAGCATTAAATGAAGCTACAAGATGATTCATTGTTGCGATTAGGAAGCACAGGCCACGAATTACGGCTTTAGAATTCACACCCCAAATCTCCCCATTGAGAGGAAAACAGGACATTTTTTTTGGTTCAGTCCTCTAATAGACTTTCAGCTAGTTATTTAGCAAGGCTTTACAGAGTAAATGTCTGTCTGATGGCACCATTTTGAGCGAGCAGACAGACATCATTGAGCTCATGGTTTTTCGGCTGACAAATAAAGAAAAGTCTCCATTGAGGCAGATGTTAGGAGGTAAACTGGGACACTACATCCACAGAAATTAGCTTTCTCGATCAATTAAAAAAAAAGTCAGTGCAGAATACGTCCTTCACAAACATTAAGTGTTGGACTGAAAGTTTGTTTAGTCTTAGCATTTTAAATATTAAAAAAAATAGAATAAATTAAATTACATTTTTATTATATTGATTAAATTGAGCATATATATCTCTATATCTATCTATCTATCTATCTATCTATCTATCTATCTATCTATCTATCTATCTATCTATCTCTCTCTCTATATATATATATATATTTATTTATTTTTTTTTATTTTTTTTTAAACTGTAGCAACAAAAAAGACGAGACAAAAGACACAAAAGGATGAGACAGAGCTCGTGTGAGTTTAAATGTGTGTGAGTTTAAATGGCTGAGATTTTCATTGGGAGGGATGAGGATGGACAGGATTAGAAATGAGTTTATTATAGGGATGGTTTTATGTGCAGAGGAGGGACATGGGGTACATCAGTAGAAGATGTGGTGAGGGAAGACATGCAGGTAGTTGTTTTGAAAGATGAAGATGTAGAGGACAGGGGGGGTATGGAGACGGATGATCCGCTGTGGCGACCCCTAATGGAAGCAGCCGAAAGAAGAACATGTATGTATCTTTTCGAAAGTTCTGACACTGTAGACTGTATCTGTTTTTCTGTGCTCATTATGAGTCTTAAACAATTCTTTAATTCTCACCTGACTCTGGGTATGTAGTTACTATAGAAACAAGAGCATAATAAAACAAGGGCGTTAATATAACCGTGTTATTTGCTAAATAGAATAGTATTAAACCACATACAGTAGATGGAGATTATTTCTGATCTTTTTGAAGATCCACATTTAGTCTCCATTTGCTGTTATAATAACCTCCACTCTTCTGGGAAGATGTTCCACTAGATTTTTGGAGATTTGTGAAGAATCATGCAGCCACAAGGGTGTTGGTAAAGTCAGATAGTGATGTAGGTGAGGTGAGGAGACCTGTAATACAGCTAACGTTCACTTTCATCCCAAAGATGTTTAATAGGGTTTAGGTCAGAGCTCTATAGCAGGAGATCTTCCTTTCTAAACCATGTAAAGTATATCTTCATGGAGCTGGCTTTGTGCACAGGGGCATTATGATACTGGAAAACGTTTGAAGTGAAGGAAAATTTCATGCCACCACATTCAAAAACAATCGTGTGCCTCCAGTTTAGGAAAGAACCCCATCTTCTTTCTCTTCTTCTTTTGACTGCTCCCTTTAGGGGTCGCTACAGCAGATAATCCATCTCCATACTACCCTGTCCTCTACATCTGCCTCTTTCAAACCAACAACCTGCATGTTTTCTTTCGGCCAACAGTAGCCCATTTTCCACCGGTAACCTTTTGTCTAACGATACCTGTGGTGGTCGTTGGTAACCCGGGCCTCGACCCATACCGTATGAATTTCTGATTTGTGATCTGCATATTTGATTTGGCACGTTTTACGCTGGATGCCCTCCCCAATTATCCGGGCTTGGGACCGACACTCAGACTGCACTGGCTTGTGCATATGCCTGGATAAGCCTGGTGTCCCAACACTGTTGCTCACATCATGTATTTATATATCTTAGAAGAACGAATATTCGCATGTCGATCTTTCATCTTTGTAAACCTGCGTTTCAGCAGACGAGTCCCAGAACCTAAAATAGCATTCCCACCAAGAAGTTTTGTCACCCGGCATCACGGTTAATCAAAGATTCCTTATCAAGGTTACTGAAGCACTCTGGCGGTGTGACGGGAGATTATGAAGAATACACCAAATCCTCTCAGCTCAGTTTATCAGAAGCGCTCGCGTGTTAAGCTCCGTCTTCAAACGGTCGAGAGAGAGCATCGTTCCGTGCGGTTAACGATTAAAGAGCAGATCACGCCTCGACCTCTGACCCCTGACAAAAGTGTGTTGCTGCGATTCATCAGTGAAGTGTTTAAAAAAAAAAGAGAGAGAAAAAAACAGGATAAGCGCGATCGATATCTACTTTGTATTCAGCACCATGTCCGTATGCGAAGTGCGCGTGTGCTTGCGCGTGTCATCGTTGCCACGCTGTAACGCGCCCCACTCTGCCATCCTGCTTTCCTGCACTCCGTGGCGATGACGAGCGTGTGAGCAATCCCTCGTTCCACACCTCCGCCACCACAGGCTGCTTTTTCCTCCTCCTCCTCCACCACCTTATCCATCCTCCAACCCTTCTTCCTTCCTCACCCCCTCCTTCCTCGCTCTTTCTTCTCTCCTCTGTGTTTTCTAGACACGTCCCAGCTCTGCAATAATTCCTCACCAATCTCTGCACACTTCCAAAAATAACCTGCTCCTGCCAACCAAGAGGAAGCTGAAAAAGGGAACGAGAGCGAGATGCATAGATATGAACGTGTTGAATACATGTGGACCGGGGCGAATGCAGTGTGTGCTTGTGTGTGTGTTTTTTTCCCCCTCATTGTCACTCTGTCTGCAGCTCATCCATATTGAACTTGTTAGCATGTTCCCCGAATGCTAATTCTGCACACGCACAGTATGAGTCTTCCTCTCACTGCCCTCACACTCATCCAGCAGTCACCAAGAGCTTATCCGGGGGAAAAAAAAAAATTACGAAGAGTGCACCATCGTTTCTGGACACTGGAGTCTCCTCAAGCCACAGCCATTACATATATTTCTTTGATAAATAGTTTGTGTGTTTAATAGTTTTCTCACACCGAGCCTGGCCTGGTACAAGAAAAAGAAGCCGATTTTCAGAGAAGACAATCTCTGATGTTTAATCCTGGTTGAGCTTCAGATGTCTTTAAGCTGAGTCGACGGTTTCTATTCTATTTTCACAAAACCACTGTCGCACGTCTTTCCTCCCTTCCGCTTTGTTCTTGAATAATCCCTGGTTTGTGAAGTGTCTGTGGACAGGAACATTTCCCACAAACTACTGCACCTCTATGCTATATGTGTCTGCTTGCACACCTGTTTTACAGTAATATATATATATAATTTTAAAGGTCACCTATGCGATGAGAATGTGCTACAGGCTTTCCACCAGCTGTTTTTGGAATGTCTTTGTTTCCATGTTTTGGCAAAATCATGCACAACACCATAAGCGTACTTAGAATCAGTGTATATAGTCACTACCTTCAGACAGTTGACATGCTCTTGTAAGTGCGACCAACTCTGCAGCTTGTGCAGATGTGTATGGTAATAATTCAGCTTCAACTATTTCATCAGGTAATCTTACAACCTCGTAATCACATCGTATCTAAAATATCGGGCCTACAAGGGGTCTCTTGTTCACTGTGTTTGAGGCAATTATGTACGTCGTCAAAACCATCTAAATCAATAATATCTAGCAGATCACGCAGCGCTACTACAGCTGAATGTGGCAGAGAATAGGCTTAATGGTTAGGTTTTCAATTGCTAAGAATGTGGTTTCATATCCAGATCTACGTCTTGCTGTCTTATGCTGTGTGTTGAGTTTGTGTAAAATAGCTGATGTGAGGTGTACAGTATCAAAGGATGTGACAGCACCGTTTTCGCAGCATCCCGGACCATCAGAGCCGCAGCAGCCACCGCACGCAAGCATGAGAGCATCCCTTGTGCTATGTTGTCTGAAGATTTGGAAAAATACAGGCTGATATCTGTCACCGTGTTCCTGGACCAGAATCCCTGCAGCCTTTCGTGCACATAAATGTGGAAAGGCTTAGTGTAATTTGGAAGACCTAAAGATGGAGCAGATTGTATAGACTTTTTGAGGGCAGTAATACTTTCAGTCATTTCATGGATCTACAGAATAAGATGTGATGAAGGAGCTTTGTGATCAATAGCACTATTCAAAACGTTATCATGTTGTGCGCAGTCAGGGATCCATGCTCGACAGTAGTTCATTAGTTTCAAAAAGCTCTGCATCTGTTTTACAGGCTGGAGTCTTTAAAACCTAGTCACAAGCTGTACTCGGTCCCGTGATATCTTACTTTGGCCTTCTAAGTCAAGATGCTTTTATTGTCCTTTTAACCATATACAGCTTTACCCAGTGAAATGAAACAACGTTCCTCATGAACCCTGGTGCTACATACAACAACAATCACGGAAAACACAGGGCTAAGGACTAGTGTCCTCGCCACATGAAGTGCATCGTGTGCAACCTGGTGCAAACAGTGCAAAGACAACACAAGACGGTGAAAGACAACATAAGACAGTGCAAGACTTTTGGCTGGAGAATGGGACAATCCCCACAAGCAAGGAAGTATCAAACAGCTTACCTCAATTACCCTTCGGATATTGCTGGAGAGTATCCCACTTCTAACACCAAAACTGTTAGATTTTTATCATGCCCAAACAAAACATTTATTCTTGGAGGGGTTTCCCATGCGATCTACGATGCCGGGGGTGTCTTTTCTAAACAGGGAAGAATCACACAGCACACAGTATGGCGCATTTGTTCTTTCTCACTTTAATGCAGATAACAGACAGGTATATATACACAGTGAAAAAAACTGTATACCTTACATACTTGCATCGTAAAGATCCGAGTACGACAACAGACAACATAGGAATGTGTGTTTAGAGAACTAGTGTGAGGCCCATCTTAACACCAACTATATGGTATCTGCTTAACACCAACATACAGTTCAGCATCAGTTCAACAGCAAGGAGAACCTTCATTCTTGTAGTATAGGAGGATAAACAGGGGGCTAAAACTTAAAACTATTGGGCATGTATAGTACAGAGTTTCCATTACTGTTTAAACTCTTGCAATCCCCTCTGATTTTACCACCAAGTTGAAGCGTCCTACAAGCCCATGTTTCCCTCGATTTATTTTTAGCATCACTCGTGGGAAATTTTGTCCGAGGTCATAAGACGGGTATTAGCGAGCCCACTGCCCACACACAAACACACACACACAGCTGGCCAATCGATAATGTATGGAATTAAGTGCCCCGTTTAAGCCATCATGCTCGAATTTTTTTCTGCTGCTCTGAACATTTGAGCACTCTGGGCTTTTTAACTGGTCGACAACCGAGTGATTTCAGGACGTTAAGGGGACGTGTAATTTAATGTCATCGTTCCACTCAATGGCCCGTTCAGAGAATTGGTGGTTTACAGATTTGATCACACTCCAGTTTTTTTTTTCGCTTTAATTTCCTGCTCTTGTGTTGGCACATCTATGCCTGGAAATGATGGTTGATGTCTTTCTGTCTGAAACAATCAATTATTAGTTAGCAATGTGAGATCTTTTGGGGAGTTTTGGGAAACAGAGGTTGGAGCATTCTTGAACCCAGTAGAAATAAAACAACCGGTGAGGAATCGGTTTTTCTATTTAGATGATGCCATAAAAAGCGTATTTTAAATCAACATAGAATGAAAACAGAAAAATACTGTATATATCCCCAGATATCCCCATACATTGCTTACCCAGATGGGTACTTTTTTTTGCTGAATACTTGCAAGAAAGTACCCTGGCAATGTCTGATGAAGTGTAACTGCACCCTGCTATTTCTTCACTGGAGCTTTAGTTCATTTTGTCCTCTACTGGTCTAGTGAACCTCCTCTTTAATGGCACATCTGCACTGAAACTCAGCTGGGGAGCACAAGTTTGCAAGACACCCTAAGGCAAAAAAGCCAGAAAATCAAGTCTGTTTTGCGTCCCCTTTTCTGATGGGTCTTCTTCAACAAGTATGGAGTCAGGCACTGGCGACATGATGTATGTCAGCAAAGCCGTTGAGTCACGCGGTTCCGCAGTGATGTTTCAGCCCGCAGCGTTTCTCAGACGTTTTTTTTTAAACGAGAGTCTTTGGACCAGATTGTGCCCTGTGCAGTTTACTATCCGGACTTGATTTATTTGATAAACAAGAGTCTATCTTTATTAAAAATCTTCTCATATAGCAAGTGGTTCTCAATCTTTTGTTGCTTGAAAGGTCAGAAATCCCACTCGAAGAAAAAAGAAAAAAACACAATCATGCTACATTCTTAACGGTGGAACTATCAACAAAAGGTTACACATCACAACAGGAGACACACACAACATTTCTGTAGTAACCGAGTTTGATGGCAAATATCTAAAATATCAAATGTTAAATTTTCACAATAAAATTAAAATTCTTTGTTTCTGGTTTCTCATGGTCAAGTCTGCTTGCTGCTTTTTCCAATAGCTTACTGCTGTTTTAGCTCTCTGTTGATTGGTATGTGGAAATCTTTTGAAGCAGGCTTTCAACTTTAAAACATCACATTGAAACAAACATATCAAGTGAAACCCAAGGATACTAGCAAGAAAGGCATAATTTACAACTGAAGAGAAGATGAGATTCTCATGGGAACAAGCACAAGTCATTGCAAGGTTCTGGCTAGATGTCACATTTGAGCCAAACACAATTCTTTGCAAGGTTCTGGTAGGCTGTAAATCATTGCAAGATTCTGGTTAGATGTCAGATTTAAGCTAAAGATAATTAATTGCAAGGTTCTGGTAGGCTTTAAATCATTAAAAGGTTGCATGGATGTCAAACTTTAGCCAGGTGACCCATCTTGCCAAAACCGTTCCAAACTTTTAAAACAGATACCTGAGGCTACAAATGAACAAGCAAGACAATGTGAAAATCAATTGAAATCAGTAATATGGTGTCTGGAGCAGCCAACATGGTTCACTGGATCAAGATTCCTCTAGAATCCTACACTGGGGGAAAAACATTAATGGTCACACGAAACCAAGAGATTGGAAGTCCCCATTCCAGTGGCATCCAACTGTTCCACAGTTCTAATTTCAGTCGCTAAAACCTGGAAGATGATTGCTACTCCACTAATTCCACTGGATTAGAGAGAGTTGTATTCCAGTCCAGGCACGGCTCAGTTTTGCTCGATTAGAAAGGATTGAACTCTCACTTGGCATTGGCTGGTGCCGAATTCAGTCATTTGTGCATCACGGTGTTGTGTAACCGAGGTTGAAGCCACAAAACAAGTCTTCTCATTTGTTGAAAGAACTTGCCAGATTTTGAGCCTTGTTGTATAGGCAGGGTTCACCAAATACTGTACACTTCCTTAAATATGATTTCAAAGGGCCTTTTTTTGGGAAATGTCTACTCTTTATTAAGCTAAGCTTTCTATTATTATTATTATTACTATTATTTTTTAGCTTGTTGACTGTGACAACACAAATAAAACCAATAGTGGCTTTGAACTGCATTGATAATTTAATGGTTCAAATTCCTGGACTAGCCCAGAGCCACTGCTCAGTCCTTGAGCAAAGCATTTAAGCCTTTTTGGGATCCTCCCTTGGACGAGAATAGACCAAGTGTACTTCGAATCAGGGATAAGTGAGGACAGTGTTTTGTTATTATAGTGACATTAAAATTCCAGTCCAACGGAGGGCCAGAGAACTGCAGAGTTGTGTTTTCCTTCTGCTCTAACAAACCTAATTTAAGTCAAGCTGATGAATTGAATCAGGTATGTTAAATGAGGGAAAGTGCAAACCTCTGCAGCGGTGTTCACCGATCTGAGCTGAACACCCCAGGTGTCATTTTGCCATTCAATCAATAAAGTGCATAGTAATGATCTTTATAAGATTAATCAGGTGTGTTGCATGATGATGTGAAACTCGGATGTTCTGTTTGATTTGAAACCACAAGCCTATGCCACGCCCACCTCCTATTTGGTATTCAGGAGTAATGGTGATATTTTTGCACCCAAACGTGCTTTGAATGTGACGAGTGCCCAGGAGTGTATGCCAGTCTAATATGTTTAGGACTCAGCAGGGTGGAGTTTCTCACCATTTTTATTCAACAGTCAACTTGGCTATTTTTGAGGATAGGAACATACATACATCAGGTATAATATTATGATCACCTGCCCAATTTTGTGTTAGTCTCCATTTTGCTGCCATTTTCCTGACCCTTCGAGGCATCAACAGCTTAGACCTTTTCAGTAATTTGAGCTACAGAAGCTAGTTTGTTGGATCAGAAAAGGCAGGTCAGCCTTTACTCCTCATGTGCATTAATGAGCCTTGGCCACCCATGACCCTATTGCCGGTTCACCACTGTTCCTTTCTTGGACCACTTTTGATAGATTCTGACCACTGCAGACCGGGCACAGCCCACCATCTAGCAATCACAATTTGTCAAACTCTCTCAAATCCTTACGCTTGCCCATTTTTCCCACTTCTAACACATCAACTTTAAGGGGAAAATGTTCACTTGCTGCCTAATATATTTCACCCACTTACATGTACCATGATAAAGGGATAATCAGTGTTATTCACTTCACCTATCAGTGGTCATTAAGTTATGCCTGATTGGTGTACGTATTGTATGAAGCTCGCTAAGCTGACGTGAATGGGTGGAAACACCTCTTGCTTTCTACATACCGAATGGTTCGTATTTTCACAAGTAAAGTTGTATGACAAGTATTTCAGTAGCAAAGGTCTAGACTGGCACTTAACTTCGAAAGAGAAAATGTGGAGTCCTTCTTACTGTCCAAGGTCAAAATTGTTCATCAGTGAGACATGTCTTTCCACAGCCCAACTCTGAATAGCGTAAAATCACGTCATCATTTCATTTTACCAGTGTTTGCAGAATTCTCTGTTTTCCACCGTTACAGCTAGTCTTCTACTCTAATCCATACAGTTTTTGGACTCCTATTTAAGGTGAAGGGAAAATTTCAAGCTATACATCCGAAGAAAAAATACAATTGTGTGCCTCCAGGTTTGTGGTAACACTTTGCATAAGAACCACATATGGCTAGAAATTTCAAGTGTTCCAATACTTTTGACCTACAAAATGTTAACATTTCCTTAGTAGAGTTATTTTCAAGCTTAGACTGATTCTTTTCATCCTGGGACATTTGGTCCTGTGATACTGTATATTTGGTCCTGTGATGCTGTGTAGTATACTGCGTCCTTCAAAACGTACCGAAAGACTATTTATCCAGGTTTATTGCCTATTAGTAAGAAACATCTCTCTTTCTCTCTCTCACTCTCGCCTTGACTGCATCCTGTCTGGATATATCTATGTTTTAGTCCATGTGGGTGTGTGTGTGCGTGTAAATGTTCCACTCAAGGGAATTATATTCAAGAAACTCTGGCAAGTTGAACAAACCAGCTGCTGCAGCAGCACTATTATAATATCTCAATTTCCCTGTCTAGCCACATGGAGCAGCCAGGGTTTCTGCCAATTGTTCCTTTGGTGTGTTGCATGTGTCTGTATAGGATTAAACCTAATTAAAGGATAAGCAAGAGATAGTTGAAGTGTTCGTAGGTTTAAGCACTTTACACTGACCAGGCTCCTCGTACACAACCTAATCTGATGATAGAAGAATCTGATTTGGGGAATCGGCAGCATGAACGACTTTAAACGTAGCAAAACAAATCAACCAGGGTCACCAGGAACAGCAACGATGCTGAAGATGTGTCAGTGTATAACAGAAATGTAATAGACGGACGCACTGTAGCTGAAGCGAATGCAAGTGCGATTTATTGTAATATATGAATAAAAAAACTAAAAAAAATAATAATAATAATCCGAACGTAAGCACGTAAGGGTCAGGAGATCGGGAAGAACAAAAAAACGAAACTGTTTAAATACACAAGAGAACAAAACTGCTTGGTAATCGTTCGTAAGCTGAACGAGTTACTTCGCCGCCTGACAACGGAAACGCAGGGGTATTTAAAGACAAACTAATTACAGGGCAATTCGGCAGCTGAGAACAAAGAGGCGCATGAGGGGAAATGATAAATGATCAGACAGGAGTGAAGGCGGAACATGAATCAATCCATAAGCACATAACACGAGGGGCATCTCTGAGAATTGTTCAGACAATGTGTAATAATAATAATAAGTGTATTCTATATGCGATTTGTTGACAAATCCATAATCTGATACGGAAGTTGCGATGACGCTGCCTCTAGAACATCATAGATAGTAATCAGAACCATTTGTGGCAGCGGGCGCGTGGAGAAAAATAAGTCGTGATCCCGAGAAAACCTGGAAGAAAAAAACGTATGTTCAATGCATGGCCTCTTTCAGGGCTTCTGTAAACAGGAACAGGTAATAGATTAATATCTTTAAATGATGTAATTAAATTATCGAGCATGCTATGAAAAAAATTTGGCACAACAGAAAAAAAAAAAAACATTGAATACGTTTCATCTAAATTATTATTGTTGTTGTTGTTATTATTATTTTTATGAATACTGTTCTTGTGCTACGTTATGCGACATGACAGCGGAGGCGGATTCGGGTGCAGGGAACAGACGTTTTCCTAATACAAACGTCAAGCAAATCCAAAAAGACAGGCAAAATTAGAACAGCAGATATTCTAAGGTCAGGCAATTAGCAATCAACACTATAAAAGCAAAACAAGAGCTGAAGTCAAAACGTGTTAAAAAACGAAAAGCATTAAAATAAGTTGCTTAGAAAACTAGTTACTTTCGTGACACAGAGACATCAAACAGGCACGAAGGGGCTTTTAACCAGAAACTAATCAAAGGGTGAATGGAAATAACAATACATTAATACTATGAACAATACCGCCAGGAGTGTGTGAGAGAAATGGGTAGACAAGTGTGGAAGTGCAGTGTAAGAGATCATCTATGTATGTATGTCATCGGGCATACTGTATGTGCATGATTTGATAAAAACTAGATTTTGGCAGTTGTTTTTGTTCAAATGCTGTTTAAAAGAATTAGTTCTCTTTCAGGAACTTGAGCTGCATTTAAACGCTTTGGGAATGCTTACGGGTTGTCCACGTGCTGAATCACGTGTAATCAGTCCAATGGAAAGGCGCGACGTCAATGCTGAAAATAAAAAAATTAAAAATAAAAATGAAAGCGACTATCAAGAGTAAGCACTCTTTTTGGCCTGTGTGTCGCTTGCCTGAGAGCGGAGCATGCTAGGTCGGTTCTCGAGGGAGCCGACTACGCATGTTGCACTCACATCTCTTTGCGAATGCTACACTCCAGGAGAGCGCTCTTTGAGGAGCTTCTGGCCCCACTTCTGCTGAGGCGAGGTCGTGGGGCTCACAGATGGATCTGGCAAAAGGTTCGGAAATGGGCTTGCCTATGCGAGGATTTCCCGGGTTTAAGAGATGCTCGCTGGCTACCTCTCCCCAGGTGTTGCATCTTCCCTCTGGTCCCCGGTACTGCCCATTAAGCCCCTTCATACAACTTCTGCAAGAGCTAGACAACGGGGCTCCTTTAGGTGGCAATCTGGTCCAAGAGCTGCATAGTGCTTTAGACCTTGGGCTTCTTAGGACTACCAAAGAGACTACTAGGGTCATTGCCCAGGCCATGTCTGCCCTCGTCTCCACCGAGAGGCACCTCTTGCTCACCCTGTCAGACCTTCCGGACAGGGATAGTGCTGTGCTGCTAGATGCCCCTGAAGTGCCCCACTGGTCTGTTTGGCAACGCCGTAAGTACGGTTGTCGGACGCTTTCAGGAGGCTAAAGTTCAGTCTGCAGCGTTCCAGAGGTTCCTCCCTAGTCTCTCTCGTGGGGCTGCTCGGTGGGCGCAGCCCCAGTTTCATCCCCAACCCGTCAAGAACAAACTTCCTATTAAAAAAGTAGACCCTCAGCAAGTGGATTGTGGAAGCTATTTCCTTGAGTCGTCTGGGTTCCGACACCTTCAGGGTCAGAGCTCACTCTACTCTAAGCGTCTCTATGCCACACTGCCGGCATCCCTGCAGCGCTTCCTTTACTTTCGAAGCTGGCGTCGGCTCTGTTGCATGTGCTTTTATAGCTTCCTGGTCGTGACGTCACCCCGCAGGGAACCAGGGTTACATACGTACGTTTAGGGAACGGTTTTGTGTAAATTTTTTTTTTTAAACATTTCTTTTTTTTTTTATTATGTCCTTCGCAGCTTTATTTCTTCCTCAGCAACGTCTCTCTCAAAGAAATATGTAGAAAATGAAAAAAAAAAATCAGATAATTGAATAAATATTGATGTAGAAGATATAATAGGTGTTTACTAATAACCACTGAACCAGTTCACCTCTCTCCTCTATTTATCCCTCCTTCTCTCAATGTCCTGCTAATCAAGTTATACACAAGCACTGGCTAGTGGATTGAGGGGATGCGCACACACACACAAACACACACACACATGCACGCACGCATGCACACACAAACGCACATATTTTTGCTCAGAAGCACATCTTGCATGCACACACACACACACACACAGTTGCATATAAGAAGCACATTTTCCTGCATGCACACATACTGACACACATTCACAGATGCACACACACACAGATACACCTATGTATTAAAGTACATATTGCTTTGCATACACACACACACACACACACACACACACACACACACACACACACACACACACACACACACACACACACACACATGCAGTGGCAGGCGGTCAGGGCCAGCAAAGCCTTCTCTGCTGGCCTAAACACTATCAGAAGCACTGACCTACATTTACAACCTAAATTCTAATATTTGTTCAATGAAATTGTATTAATTTATTCCCAACAGTTTATTCTCTTCATTTCGTAGCGTTTCTCTTGGCTGCCCTGCTTTCAGTACGTGTATGTGGAACTAAAATATTTTGTCCAATCAGATTTTAACCTCTATGTGATGCCATGTCAATCTAATCTGCCCAGGGCCTTCAAAGTCAGTACTGCTGGCGTTTTACCATTGAGAATATTACCAACGGGTCTGTTTCTTTAACCAATCAGATTTCATTTTCGTCTCACAGGGCAGCTAGCTGGCCCAGAATAGCGTCAGCATTTTTCCGTGCTCTGATTGGTTGGTCAAAGGGAAACTGTTACAAGTTTGACTGGCAAAACACGTGTGTAGCGCTGCACACATTAGTACATCTAAGTTAGACTTTTTTCATGCCTATGGAGGAAGAGAAATTGATTTGGTCTCGGACATACTTAAAAAAACATTTTCAAGAAAAGCTAAAGATCGGCCAACTCCGAAGCTAGCTAGCGTGTCTCAGCCCGGGAAAGGGTTTGTTCACGACTTCCAGACCAGTGAATACAAGCCGTACCACTGGATTACAGCCTCTGAGGAGCGGTGCAAATTATGAGTCTGTATCTCTGGTGAGTAGGTTGTATTTTATTTACATTTTTATGTTTTTGTCATGTTATTAGACAAATATTGATTCTGAACTGCTCCAGATGATGTAGGTGCACAGTTGTGGTTGTAGTGTAGGGGTTTGAAGCTTGCTTTAGTAAAAATGGTATTCACCCTCCATACGCGAAATTCCTCCCTCTCTCTAATGCCACACGTTGTTATATCGCGTGTTTGTATAGTATTGATGGTTTCTTTAATTGCGACGTGATAGTGGTGGTATTAAGAAGTTGGGTAAGTCCCCACTGAAGGCCCAGGTACCAAATGCATGGCCCACACACACACACACACACACACACACACACAGAGCTAGGTGTAAGGTACAGTAGTAAGTCTTCAGGAGGCCTTAGACAGCATAGCACACATTAGAGACATTAGTGTGAGCTGGAATAAATCTAGCGCAGCGAGTGGAGCAGCTGCAGGACAAAGCAGCAGATGAACGTTGCACTAATTAATTTGTTCACTCGTTTCAACCACCGTTGTGTTTTTTCTTCTTCCCGTGACCCCTTTGGCATAGCCGCTCCCCATCCCCTTGCTCCTCACGGGCTTCCCATTTGGCAAATGCCTCATTGAATCCACGACCGGCTTCATTTCCGTAATTAAACGTTCACGCTGCCTTCAGCCCCTCGACAGACTTCTATTTTTACGGCCGAGGCATCAGATTCTGCCCGGTCTCCAGCTCGCAGGGTAAATACCAACTCCGAGACACCATTACTGAGACGGCTTGGCACGTGGCGTACCTCCTTTTTCCTGTCACGCCTCACGCCAGGGGAATCGTTCCACTAGCCGCCGGGTTCCATTAAATATGCATGGCTGCCATTTTAGAGGCACTTACAGGTGCTTGATTATGACTGCAAGCCACTCATCACTATGTGAGCCTGTGAAGGAGATGAGAGTGAATTTTTTATTTAATTTTTTAATTTAATTTTTTTTTTTTTTACCTCAGATGACCAGGATGTTTCGAGCAAACTTTTTTATGTAGTCTGAGACTACATAAAAAAAGGCAAGATAACACCATATTTTGTCATTCGTTACGTTCCCATCCCCCCCCCCCCCCCCCCCGCCCCCTCCAATAGGAAACTTTAGAAAGCCACCAAGTTGAGGAAGAGGAAATCTTGCGATCACATCAGCGATACAGTCCTGACATTTCGACAATATAAGAGAATTAAGATGAGACAGTAAAGCTTGTTCTTCTTCAATTTTTCTTTCGGATTGCGAGTCAATCCAGTGCTTAACTGAACACATTCAAGTAATTACTTTTCTGAATCCTAAACCTGAAAGAATACCGTGGATAATGTGCAAAAAAAAAAGAAAAAATTGCCTTGAAGCGCTTTGCCTCTAAGCTAAATGAATCCCCCCTTTTTTTTTCCAAGTGTACTTGAGTTTACACACTTCATTTCGTTTAAAGTATTACAGGTCATGCTAGGTGGAATATAATTGCTTCATATGAAAAAAAATAAAAAACAGGCATAAAAGTGTGTGCTGGTGCAAAGTGCAGGCTTGGGAAACGATTGTGTTTGTCCTCCATTTGTTTTCGTTCGATTAGTGGTATCTTTCCAATTGTCACACCTGTCTGATTGACCAGCTGAAAAGAAATCCTCCTCCCCTTCCTGCTTTTCTGTAAAAAAAAAAAAAGTTATTTGTCACGCAGTTGTGGCCCAATATGGAAATTTGACATCAATTATGGAGCATTTGGAGCGCTTGCCAAACACACAGGCTATGATGCGACGCCAATTTCAACGTAGCGCCCAAGTCCACCAGCAGCCCGCTTTTGTTTACCGTGGAATCGATAGATTTTTTGCATCATTAAGAGTGACTTCTGATCTGCGGCCGCGTGTAATCTGGGTAATGAAGATGGATTTTTGGCGTCTGTGGGAAATCGGTGTGGGAAAGTTTCCAACACACGGAAAAGCAGTCCGGTTCGTGCGTTTCTTCACCTGCTTTAGATTCAGGATGAGAAGCCGCTCGCATTAGAGCGAGAGCTCCAGCGTGAGATTTTGGAGGATTGCGGCTTTGATCAGAAAGGACCTTGAACACTGTTTTTTTGCAGGCAGGAAACTGGATGGATTGGAGCATCGCAACTTTGTTTTACAGGATCTGCTCCGGCTGTTTAGAAAAAATACTAAATTAAATGCAATTCCATTTGAGGCCAAAGTATTAAAAATAAAGGGGGGGGGGAGGTGTTGTGTTACTTTTTCTAACTTTTCTTTGATGCATTTGCATGAACCTCTGAGTAGTTATGGGGCTTAATTCTCAACAACATTCCAAAACTCTGTTTCTCACAACATTTGTCCTCAAAGTTGATTTGTCTGAAGCAGGAAAAATGGGCGAGCGTAAGGATTTGCGCGAGTTCGACAAATTGTGACGTCTAGACGACCGGATCAGAGCATCTCCAAAACTGCAGCTCTTGTGTGCTGTTCCCGGTCTAGTGGTCAGTATCTATCAAAAGTGCTCCAAGGAAGAAACAGTGGTGAACCGGCGACAGGGTCACGGGCAGCCGAGGCTCATTGATGTACGTGGGGAGTTAATTCCTGACAGTTATGCCAGAATAAACACAAATCTCCACAATCCACATTCCAAAATCTATTGGAACATCTTCCCAGAAGAATGGATGGAATCCTAATAGCACAATACTGCACCAATCTTATGCTCAGGTGTCCACAACACACTTTATCTATATAGATTGTGTGTTTGTGTATAGCAAAATGTCGTTTTGAATTGTTTCTAGATTTCAATATATACCATCTTTTATGAAAATATATTCAAATGAGCCTGGAATGAACTCCTTTCAAATAAGCGAGCATGTAAATGAATATAGCGCACGCCTTTTGTGCTTGTGAAGAGCGTAGATTTGCCTCGACGTCTCTGTTGGAGAAAAAAAATAAATGATTCATCTGTAAGTATTTGATTCTACACAGCCTTCAGTCTGCATAAGATATATAGAGATAAAGTCCTGTTCTACGAAGAGGAGAAAAGACAGAATTCCTTCATCTGCGCTCAGTATGCACTTGAAATGAGTCGAGCTCGAATGCTGGAATCGTTAAAAAAAGCCCTGAGGTCGGGAACTTGTCACCTTTCTAAGTTAAAAATGCGATATGATGAGATCACGTAGCTGGGGACTTCCCGTCAGAGTTCGGGAAGATGAACGAGACTCGTAATTCTCTCCCTATTGCCATTTATCATCCCTCCGTCTTTTTTTCTTTCAACTCGTAATCTGCTTTTTTATACTTTTCTTTTTTTTTTCTCCCCCAAATGAACCCGATTAATCATCACTCCCAAACAGTTTCTGTTCCCGATTATGCGAAATCCGTCAGAGCCTGTTTGGTGATCGATTGCTGGAGGTTTGGAACGAAAAAAACGCGACGACGACGACTTTGATGCGCCGGCCTTTGTGTTTGATCGCTTCGCCTGCGCGATCTGCATTTCAAATTAAACCCCTTTTCCAAGTGTTGTTGCTAAGTGATGCGTGACTCATGCATATTTTCCCAGACAGGAGTAATAGAAATATCTCACTTAATGACAGAAGTGCTTGATGAATTGTGTTGGTGTACGGCAAACCGCCGGGGATGATGGGTGTCGGAGGCAGTGTTTTTGCTCTCCGGTAATTGCTTGCGCTCCTCTCAGCAGATCAATATTTGAATAAATCATCGAGGCATTAACCTGTTCCTCTGCATGGCCCCCCTGAGGAATTCGTGCTTGAGGAAAGTGTGTTGTATTTTTATTTATTTATTCGTTTCCGTGTTGACGTGTAAACTCGAGCGTGTGTTCAGAGGTTCTATTGAGAGATCTTGTATCGATTGATACGTTGCTGCTTCCAATTTCGTGTACGTATGCTAAAAGATGTGTATCAGTCAAGCCGTGTGTGTGCGTGCGTGCGTGCGTGTGTGTGTGTGTGTGTGTATATATATATATATATATATATATATATATATATATATATATATATATATATGTCATCTCGCTAAAGGCTGTGTGCTAATTGCGACCTCCAGTGTTTGAACGATGCGCATTCATCTTCTTTCCTGCCCCGAGCAGGAAGACCTGGGTCATAAAAAATGCCCTGCAGCCTCGATAAACATTCACTTAGCATTCTCACAGAGCTAGCAGCATGACTTGTTTTCTCTCTTTCACACACACACACACACACACACACACACACACTGGTTACACAGTTAGATACACACAAAGGTCAAACAAAAGTTTTTTTTCAACAGACAGTTTGGTATAGAAGTCCCAAAAAGCTTGTACTACGATATAAACGAATTCTCGATTCTGATTGGTTGATTGATTGATTTATTTGTTTTCAGCTGTGAATTCTAATGCGAAGCTTCCGAAGTATCATCTTGTGCAGTGGACATGTTTCAGATGAATAACAAATCAAAAGAATGCTATAATCATTGAGAGACTGATATTTTGCTGCGATTTTTTTTTCACAGATTTATGGAAGGAGTCTCCAGTATCAGGGATCGACCAGTACCACCATCTCTCAGAGTCTAGGCTGATGGTATCCTAAGCTTGCAACCTAGTGAACCAGTGTTGTATTTATTGAAAGAGACTTCAAAGCACTTCTGTATGACGTTCTGGAAAATTGTGTGTGCTAAAACGTGTAAATGTAAAAATGTCAATGATTTGTTCAGTGTAAAAGAATAAATAACCGTATGTCCTAATGTACTTAATTGCTTTGATCCCAAAGCATTATAACAATGATGGACCACATCATACTTTTTATCCATGTATCATCACATTTTGCATTCGAGTACCACAAGTTCCTGTTTGACACTTATATAAGAGCAGCTACTGTATAAACATTTTAAACAGTAGCAGCTTAGATTTTTTTTTCTCTCCCCTGACAAAAACAAGGCATTAAAAAAAAGGTAAAGCTTGTCGAATGTTATGTAAAGAATGCTCTAAATACAGGGTGAAAGACAAATCCAGAACAGTTACCCAAAACGTGGTCAGAGTTCAACAGTGAATTATACAAACAAACTAGAATCGATCCAACGAGATTAAAACCAGGGGCAGAAAACAAAATATCACAGCTTGGCAACATAATAAGAGCCAAAGCGAACATATTACATGTTATTATCCTAAATGAATGTCTTTTATGTAGTGTGTGTATGTTCTAGGAGCTAGATTCCAAAGCGGCCATGTTTGAAGGATTTAGTGAGTTTCATTTTGGCAGTGAGCAGTGATCAAAGGCAAACTCCTCTGTCCTGAAGACTTTTTCATGTTGGAAAATGAAAAGTGTTATGAGAAGACTAATATCTAGACTGTTATAAATTGAACACTGACACTAGAGACTCCTTTCGAACATGGCAAAAATATAAGCGAATTTTGACCAATTAGGATCAAGAATTTAACAGTTGGAGGTGGTAGTTCAGTAGTTAAGGCATTGGACTGTGGCTTAGAAGGTCACAAGTTCAAAACCCAGCACCATCATGCTGCCACTGCTGGGCCCTTGAGCAAGGCCCCTAATCCGCCACTGCTCAGTTTGTAAGTCGTTTTGGATATATATATATATTCAACCCACCTGACCAATATTGTGTTGGACCCTCAAAATAGTTTTGACCCGTCGAGCATCAATAGCATTAACTTTTTCAGCAATTTGAGCTACAGGAGCTCGTCTGTTGGAACTGACCACACGGCCAGCCTTCGTTTCCCACGTGCCTCAATAAGCCTTGGCTGCCTGTTGGCAGTTCACCACTTTTCTTAGACCTTTTCGATACTGATCACATTACAACTGGGAAAAACCCTACAAGAGCGCAGTTTTGGAGATGCTCTGACCCCGTCGTCCAGCCATCACAATTTGTCATACTCGCTCAAATCCTTATTCTTGCCCATTTTCCACATCAACACATCAACTTTGAGGACCAAATTTTGCTTTCTAACTCTTTCTAATATACTGCAACTCACCCACTAACAGGTGCCCTGATGGTCGAGTTAAACATGCTCCTGAGGCTCCAGTGACCACTGTTCCTGCCCCTCTTCCCTCCGCGGATCTTCCCACTTCGTCCAGGCCTGCCTTTGGATAGTGTGCTCTTTGTTTAGAGGCCACACTGTGTAGCTGGGGACGGTTTCTCATCAACGCCTCGGGTGGTTCCATGAAATTCCAGAGTAAGAATGGGAGCTTTGAGGTAGGATTTGGACTGTAGTTAATGTCAACAGTCTGCTACATTGACTCAGGACTACAGTTTGCATCTATTCACCATCAATGTACCCTGCAACATCGTATATCTGCAATAAATGGAAATTCGGTGCAACCCAGATGAGGATGGGTTCCTCTCAAGGTTTCTTCCTTATGCCATCTCGGGGAGTTTTTCCTTGCCACAGTCGCCACCGGCTCACTCATCAGGGACAAACTTACACTTATAAAGAACATATTTATTTTTTATCACCATATTATCTATGTAAAGCTGCTTTGAGACAATGTTCATTGTTAAAAGCGCTATACAAAGAAAAATGAATTGAATTGAATTGAATAAAGAGAGAATCAGTGTTATTAACTTTACCAATCTTAATGTTATAATGCCATACTTTTATGCCTGATAGGTGTGTGTGTGTATATATATATATATATATATATATATATATATATTATATATATATATATATATATATATATATATATATATATATATATATATATATATATATATATATATAGGTATGTATATATAAACCTCAGGCGAAATCTTCCCAAGCATGACCATAAGTCTGACTTTATGTATCGCCTTTCACACACTGATTTTACCCAGAGAAGGAATGAGGCATATATCGTACAGATCATAGCCTTATGAATAATACATTGACTTACTTTTCTGCTTTTTCGGAGCGTTATGAAAATATGTATGAGGCGTCGTGCTGGGCGTGTTGGAAAGTGGTTTGTTTAAATCTCCTTGTTGTGAGGCTAAATCCGCCCGGTCCCGGAGCACGGCGTGTCTGGGTTTGTAGTCACGCCGCTTCACACGCCGCTTTCTGTTAATGTGTAGAGAGAATGCACGCTGCTCGTGAACCGTACCCTGACAAAACTGCAACAGAATATTGGCCTGGAAGAATCATGGTGGCAATGATTTTTGATTTGTATGAAGTCTAACATGGCAAAGCCCCAGTGCACAAAGCCAGCTTCATAAACATGTGTTTTATATGGTTTTTAGTGGAAAATCTTGAGTAGCCCACTATAGAGCTCAACCTTATTAAACACCTTTCAGATGAATGTGAATGCTGACTTCACCCCAGGCCTCCTCACCTCACCTACATCAGTACCTGACTTCACTTACAAACTTGTGGTTGTTAAATACAAATGTCCACAAGCACAATCCAAAATCTAGTGGAACATCTTCCCAGAAGAGTGGAGGAAATTATAAGAGCAAATCGTTACTAAATGTGGAATACGATTCTCAAAAAGCACATGCTACTTATAAACAGGTGTCTGCAAACTTTTCACAATATAGTGTATAATATACACTCCCCTGGTGGTCTAGTGGTTAGGATGCGGCGCTCTCACCGCTGCGGCTTGGGTTCGATCCCCGGTCAGGGAACCAACCCCAGCCACTCTTAGTGCTGGTCCCAAGCCCAGATAAATGGAGAGGGTTGCGTTAGGAAGGGCATCCAGCGTAAAAACATGTGCCAAATCAAACATGCGGATGATCCACTGTGGCGACCCCTAATGAGAGAAGCCGAAAGAAAGTTTTTAGTGTATAATATACACTATTGTTTATAACACTATATAAACAATAGTTTGTGGACAGTAGTCTTCCTAAATCTGTTTCTCCTGCGATTTGTACCGTTGCATCCTATTTTCCAAACATGTCTAGTGTTTAAGGTAAAAAAAAAAAAATTGTCATTTTTATTTTCATTTCAACAACGAGTTCCCTGATTGAAAGAATAACTCTTTTTCTTGCACAAACTGCACATGGCTCTAATCAAAGCCTGCAGTGTTGAAGTTTAGACTTGTTCAGATGCATCCTCTGGCAAATACCCCGTCGTTCTCCTCCGCTGATAGCAGGGTGGACTGGTCTTTGTTTGATGAAACGGGGTCGTGAGGATAATGAAGACTCGATCATCAAAGGCAACGATTGGGGATTTATTTGCATTTGAGTTCAGATCTTCCCTGGTGGCGAGGAAATGAGGTTAGGAGCCCAACAGGAGTCAGTCAAATCAATAGCACGGGACAGGCTGGGAATAGATTATTCTTTTTTTTTCTTTTTTAGTTATATATTTATTACAAGACCTCATAATTGATGCCGCAATGAAGAGATCGTCCTAAACGTTAACAGGCAATTTTTTTTGTTCCAGGTGCTACAAATGATTACCACCTTTATTTTATTGTATTATAGCATGAACATTACACACTCCACTAGTAGACAGACCTGCTATCGAGCAGATCAGAATTTCTTTAAAGTTTTTAATGTTCCTGTTGCACTTTTCCAGCGTTCCCATACCGAGCTCGTCATGTCCTTGACTTTTCAGCGCCGGGAAAATCCTAATGTATTCTATTACAGATCACTGATTACCTAATTAAAATGCAATTACAAGCTGCAAGTCTATTGGAACTCAATAATTCTGTGGAATTGCATTTTATTTGTACTTACTTCCCATTTAAAGGTCATTTCATTGAAATCAATGGTGTGGTACTTTCATTTAATTTGTTTTAATTTCATTTCAGATAATATTCTTTCGGTTATTTAATTATAATTCTGTCATTCTGGGTTTTGGTGTGATAAGGAAGACTAGGTTTTTTTTCCCCTCCATGATCTACATTACAGGTAGAAAGACATGCTTTGAGATTAAATTGGTAGAAAAGGGAAGCAAAATTGTGGTCCAGTTGAATGGATACTGATTAGAATCATGACTCAGGTTTGTGGCTAAACTCAGAGCGTTGGCTGGTAAGGCCATGGGCTGCTGATTAAAAGGTTGCCAGCACTGCAAAATTACAGCTGTTAGGTCCTTGAATGAGGTCTCCAACCCTCTTTGGTCCAGGGCCACTGCAACTTGTATCGTAGTTGACCCTGAACTGTGATTTCAGCTTCCTAATAATTTAAGATGAAAAAAAATGATGTAAAGTAAATCTTGTTTCACGTCTCTTACAATGAATTGAGAAGATTCTGATTTGACCTGATTTGAAGACAGAGTGTCTGAATTAAAATCAGGACCATGTTGCTGTTTGTTTGTCTGTCGGCTTTTCCCCTCAGGACAGGCACAAACTTTGCTTTCAGAAATTAAAGTGTATCGATTACCAGAATCCATAACACAGCGACACGCTTGGAGTGCTGGAGCGAAAAGAGTTTACCGGAGACATCCGGGATCTGTACCGCATTTGATCTCAGCTTGTATGAAATATTACACAATTATAAGGGCCGTGTTGCACCATATTCAGCTGCATAACTGAAACATTGAGAAACCGAACGAGAGCGCTTACAACCTAAAAGGAATTTGACTCACACTGCTAATAAATGTACAGAGTCTACTTCCTCTTCCTGCTACTGTGAAGAGAAAGATGAGCATAGATTACAGAAATAGTAATCATTACATTAAATACATCAAATGTTGGCAAGACTGTATCCTATATGCTTTAGATGGGTTGGTGTGAAAGATTAGACTTCATAAATTTGATTCAGCTATATTGTCATTGTGCAAAGAACATGTACAGAGCCAATAAAATGCAGCTAGCATCTCACCTGAAGTAAAACAATGCTTCCGTATGTACAGGGGTAAGAAAAATCAATGTGCAGGAGGTAATAAGACCATTTCCCACGCCATCTTCCTGACATCTACTGCCCTGGGCCTGTAATCGGTGAAAAACATGAGGTTTGCTGAGCTGTCGGTTTTGGCTACACTTGCTTGGATCATCCTGTCATTTATCGGTTATCCAGTAGCCTCAATGCTTCACTATACGGCATCGGACCTTCTTCAACTTTGATCTTATTACTCCAAACTGCCATCAGTCCTGCTCTCCCATAAGGATATCATTTACATACCTCGTCGTAAATATGTCCACCGGGGCTCTCGACGGAGCTACAACTTCGACAATTTAACAGCAATACGCTCACTTTGGTCTCTAAAGGTACTGTTACGAGTGCTATCCTTTCTTTTGGACTATGAAATTTGCGATCACTCTCAACTAAAGGTCCTGTGCTCCATGATTTACTGTGATTTCCTATGTTTAACTGAGACTTGGCCACATATATCTGCACCTGAATTTGTCTTGATAGTTTTGACATACAGCAATATATTAACTTTCCAGTTCATCTGAAAGGCCACACACTGGATATGGTTTGTTATTCTGGTATTACTCCCAACAGTCTTACAGCTTCTTACCTAACACTTTCTAACCATTTTTTGGTTTCCTTCAAAGTCTGCTTAATGCTATCAAAGTCAAATCAATGTCGTACCATCTCATTAGGAAAATTGATATAATGATATTTACAAATGGACTTATTACTCTCCTCAGCAAAGCCTATTTAAAAACCCCAGATGGACTGGTATCTCACTACAATGATGTGCTGCAGTTGTTACTTAATCCAGGTCTGTTTTATTTGTTCATCCTGCCCCCTGGTATACATCTGATTTGCGTAGGCTAAAAGCTCTAGGTCGACCTCTGGAACGTCTGTGTTGAAACTAGACTTCTTGTCCATAAACGGTAATGCAAGAACTCTTTTTGCCTTTATAAATACACTCACTCAGGAAACGGAGAGTCATGAACTGAAAGTATATCCGCTCGAGACGAGTAATCCACAACACAAAGGGAAAGTCCAACGGAAAGCAAAACCAGAAGTGAAAGTAAACCCCAGCGGGAAGAAGAGTAATCCACACAGAACAGAACTATATTACAGAACAGAACTATGATACAGAACAGAACTATGATACAGAACAGAACTATGATACGGAACCAGCAGGGAATGCTGGCGGTCGAGCAGCCACGGGTATCACCAGCATGACACTTTCAGAACCGACAGCCTGTGACTCGAGAACGTGAGTTTATATAGTCTAGTCCTTAACGAGCCACAGCTGTCGGTGATCCTGGCAGGGAACGGATAACGAGGAACTGTCAGTTACTGAGGGGGGCGTGGCAGGGTGCATCTCTGACAGCGGTCGAGGGGGGCGTGGCAGGGGAATCCCTGACAAAAGCCACCTATACAGTTACACTCATCTAAATTCGGCAACACTGTTCCCACTAATTTCACTTCAAAAATAGAGAATATTTATCAATCTCTGATGGTCCCAGACCCTCCTCAAGCCTCCTTTACTTTTATTTTTACACACTCCCCTAATTCTACTTTCTCTACCCTTAAACTTCCTATAGATGATAAGATCGTTTCAGTCATTCGGAAATCTAAATTAACATCCTGTCGGTTAGACCCCCTTTCAACTTAATTAGTCAAAGTCTGTCTGTCTGTTTAGCCTTTTATCACTGAGATCATCCATTCCATATATATATATAAATATATAAAATATATTTTTATGACATACACACATATATATAATACAAATTTCAAATACTAAAAAAAATGTTTTCGGTTACTGAATGCAATCCTTTTTTCGGTGCGTAATATAGTTAAAAATCTCTGTTCCTTGGGGACGTATAAAGTGGCGTACCGCGAGTTTGTTTAGTCTCCGCCTCATATTTTGAGTGCAATTTTTTCAATTATTTTTAAATTGAAAACATACACAACAATGCCAGGAATATAGAAAAATAAACTAGCCTAGTGTTTCCGTACCGGAAATAAGATTTGTTTAGCGCAATGCTAAAGATTCAAGAGCGCTAACTCCAGAGATTCAAGATTCAAGAGTTTTACATATAACATGCTTGTGACAAGTAAAATATATTTACTTTACAAGACTTTTTATTCTGTAATAATTACAGGAGTTTCCATTTTGACCATACATTTAAACTTCTAAATCACCTTAAACACAGAGTTTGAAATCCAGCTGAGTCATACTCTCTCTCTCTCTCTCTCTCTCTCTCTCTCTTTAGTGCTTTGAGGCATAGACATTGGTCATGCTGATCTACTGCACCCAATTAAAAGCATCAGCTAATTAACAAAGCTTCCCCGAGTTGATTTGAGTGTATTAGCACAGTTTAGTGTCTCTCTTGCTTGACACTGTGTCCCTCCAGGACATGATTACTGTCCCAAGAAAAACAAATTTAACCAGTTATTCTCCAATTCGAGATGACTCTGAATCACTGGACACATCAAAGGTATGTCAGTCTAAAAGTTTTTTGTTTGTTTTGTCTGCTGCTGCTGCTAAAAATACCAAAACTAAAAACTTTAGTTCAGAGTCACGTCATGTGACTTGATTTCTGGTAGGGTTTCTGAAATGTTTATTGATAAAACTGCTGAATAATGATAAAAATGTAGTTGAACTTGCAGAAAATGCAGAAAATGAGTTGACTTTTACCAAAACTAAGTTTATTTCTCATGTTTATTCATTCATTCATTTATTAATTCATTTTCTTTCTTTATTTCTTTGTTTTTTTCTTTGATACAAGAAATGCACTTCATGGACAAAAGTATTAGACCACTGTCCAGCCATATATGTTTTTTCCCCCAAACCTTTACCAGCAAGTTATTATACTTTACATTTGTCATACTTTACTTAATTTTGTATTTATTTACTAACCTATTGACCTATGCTATATGGACAAAAGTTTGCGGACACCTTGAGTATAAGATTTCTCTTCCCATCTCTTTCCATATTAGGTCCTAATTAGGGACGATGTTCCACTAAACAGAGGCGTCCAATCTTTTCAACAGAGGGCCACTGTGGGTGCAGATTTTCATTCCAAATTAAACCAGTTTAAATCAAATGATTTGCATTTTCAATGACTATCAGGTGTGTCCCTTGATTGGTTGCAATAAAAAACCAGCACCCCTTTGTGGAACAGTTTGGACAAACCCTAAACTAGATTTGGAAATTTGCTTGTGAAGATTTGTGATCATTTAGCCACAAGGCTGATGTAGGCGATGTGAGTACATTTGGGGTGCAGTCAGATATGACACTGATCCGATATATTCAATGTGTTTAATAGAGTTGAAGTCAGAGCTTTATAAAAGATGTTTTTTTTAAGGTGTGTATGGGCGTGTGAGTGGATAATTAAGCACAGGTGCTTTCAATCAGTAGAGCATGGAGAGTTGGGGGGGTTGTGGGTGGTGTAGTCCGTAGCGGCCATGTTTGTATGCCGCAGTTTGCTCACCATTGGAGCCGTGGTCCTTTTAACTTCACACCCCTGAAACTGATCACCACCTGGAGTTTATTGCACACTCCTGTTTACTGCCCAGTGTCCACCTGACTCATTCCCTGACTGCAGGTGCAGTAATGTGACGCTCTGTTGCGAGAGCAGCATGACAGATTACCCCGTTTTTACAGCCCAGAACTGGCAGTGACCATGAATCGGGTTTCTCTCATTCCTGGCAGTTCTACAGTGAGAAAAAGAAAAGAGAGACAGCTTGAATGAGTATGAGAGGCAGTCGCCCAGCGGGCAGCGGCCATGCTGACATTTGGACTAATTAGTGCAGCACTCGACTCTATAAAAAATAAAAGAAAAAAAAATCATTGCCGAAAACAAACACAGGATGGACAGGTTTTTACAAAGGATTGAGAGAGAGAGAGAGAGAGAGAGAGAGAGAGAAAGAAAGAGAGAGAGAGAGAGAGAAAGGTGGAGGGTAGGTTGCCTAGAAGCTGGACGGAGCATTTTAGGAGGCACTGGAGAGCACTTTGTGTTTGTGTTGCTGTAATCAGAAAGTCCCCTTGAGCTGTTTGCACACACACACTCTCACTTACAGTTGCTTTATTTGTTCAATATAAGATTCTTTTTTGGTCGGATTTTAAGCGACATGAAGTTAAAGGGTTTTTTTTTGCCACTTGTTATTCAACTCGGGTCATTTGATTAAAGTTCGGCAACACACACACACACACAGACACACAGACACACACACACACACACACACAGACAGACAGACAGACAGACAGACAGACAGACAGACAGACAGACAGAGCTTTCTGGTAGACCTACACATACCCTTTTTGCACTGATCAAAAAGTCTCCCCCTTCTGCGCTTGGGTTGCTTTGTGATAGATAGATTAGATAGATTAGATAGATTAGATAGATAGATAGATAGATAGATAGATAGATAGATAGATAGATAGAAAGAAATAATAGTAAGAAGCATTTCATATCATGAAACTTTCTCAGTGTTCCTATCAAGCTCCTTATCATCACTTGCAATGACAATATCATCATCAAAGGCTTTTGTTTCCACCTTTTTTTCTATTACAAACTTTTTATTCTTCTATTCCTTTTTTTATTTATTATTTCCTCATTTTTTTATGCCTTCCTTCTCTCATTTAGTTCCCTCCTACAATTTTTTTCTATCTTTCCTTTTATTTTTTTGACTTTCCTTAATTTGTCCTTAATTGATTTGTATCTTTTTGTATTCGGTCCATTCCTTTACTTCTTTGCATCATTCTGTCATTTCCTCCCTGCCATCTTTCAGTTCCTGCCCTCCATAATTTCACTTTTGCAATTTATTTGTTTCATTCCTTTTCTTGTTACTTCCTTCCCTAATTTAGTTGCTCCTTCCTTCCTTCCTTCCTTCCTTCCATCCTTTCTTCCTTTTTTTCTTTCTTCCTTTCATCATTTGCTCTCTTCCACCCTCCCTAATTTAGTTACTGTTTTCTCTCTCTAATTAATTTCCCCCCACCCTCCCAATTTAGGTACTTCTTTATTTCTTTCCTCCTCCCCTAATTCAGTTCCATTTCCCTCACTTCCTTCGATTATTCCTCCCCTCTTTTCCTCTTTGCTTCCTTCCTTCATTCCCTAATTAAGTTCATTCCTAAAGTTCATGAGTTTGAAAGTATTATGCAGATAAAAGATTGTCTTCATCTTCTTTTTTCACACACACACACACACACACACACACACACACACACACACACACACACGTCGCTCTGAACTAATTCTTCAGAAGCTGTTTATATTTGACGTATAATCGTTGTGTAAAGTAAATCTTCTGAATGTACTGCTGTGATCAGTCAAAGAGCTGGTCTGGATCAATAGGGCATCCATTGTTAAGCAGTGAACCGGACTGGAGGGTCAAAAAGTGACCCCTGGTGTGTGTGAACAATCCAGACAGGAATTATGGACTTGCGTGTTATGAATGATTCCCACTACACTGCTAATAATAGCTGCAAGGCCTCTTCGAAATGCACGAGAGGTGACTTTCGCCAGATGGAAGACGCATATTAATCACTCTCTATAATCTCTATCCTTATGATGCACACTGACAAGGAGTTCACCCTAGCTGCAATCGGCTCATGAAATGGCTTCAGACCTACTTGTGTGTGCGCGCGCACGCGCTAGCGTGTGTGTTTTGCATCCCGTCTCCCAGCCGACTTCATATGCATGACAAAAGGGTTGCTATGGCAATGGCTGGCCCTTGTTTGGTACTTCAGGGGATGACCAATCATGCGGTCCGACCTCAAGGGATCGCACACAGGCACACAAACAACTTCTTAAGCAGGGGCAAGTGTGCAGCTGGAGGTGCCCGGGCTGGTAATTAGAAACGGTGTATTCAGTATGACGGCTGGACCCACTGTCGTGTTCATAATTTCACACATGGAGCTACCTGCACAATAAACCTCACGGGCAACAAAGCGGACGCTCAAGCTTTTAATTTCCGAGGGAAGTGCCGACTTGAGGGCTTGATCCGGGCGATAGTCGAATGGGCCCGGATGGCGCGCGTACACGCCGGTACATAGGGCGCAATTTGCATCTGAAAGACATGGCGTGCAGCCTGTTCGCTAATTGTGTGGCAAAAAAAATAAAAAAAAAACAGTGGAGGATCATTTTCTCATTCGGGAGTTTTGTTTACTTTGGATTTTGCTCTCAAATGATGAGATTAAAGTTTGACCATGGATTGAGCGTACAGCAAGATCGTGGCTGCCACAAGACGGTTATGCTTTCGTGCACACATCATCATCATCAGGGACTCCTCACAACCCAATCACAAACTGTTTACCCCTCCCTCCATCCAGACGGAATAATAGGAACATGTGCACCACAACCAGCAGGCTCATGACTAACTTTATTCCAAACACCATCACCCTACTGAGTTGCACATTACACCGCTAGGACCCTGATGCCTCATTAATGATTTCACCGCCAGTAAGCATTATGCAGTTCTGTACATTCTGTATTCGTGTCTATATAAATATAACCGTGTTTATTTGTAGATCCAGAGTGTATCCAAGTTGATCTGATAGCTGTGTACCATCTGTATTATCTTGGTAACCATGTACATGCAATAGTTACCTCCAGTTGTACAGTATATTGTACCTTACTCATACAGTTTCACAAAAAGAGAGCACACCTTCACATTTCAGCAACTATTTTAGTGTCTTCTCAAGGGACAATACTATAGAAATGAAACTCTCTGAGGATTTGAATTCTTGCTTTCCACGAAGATCCTTAACACCATGATACTGAGTTACAGTACAGTGGTCAGGGTCATACAGAGGTTTTTCAAGACGGGTCATGCTTTGCCGAAAGTCAAGCATGGTAGTTCTGTGGCTGCATCAATGCCGCTGGTACTGGGGAGCTGCGGTTCATTGAGGGGAAACATGGATTCCCACATCTACTGTGAGATTCTGAAGCAGAACATGAAGCCCTCCCTATAGAAACTGGGCCGAATAGCAGTTTTCCAACATGTAACAACCCCAAACACATGAGATCTGCCTTGCTGAGGAAGCTAAAGGTAAAGTTGATATAGTGGCATAATGTTTTTAGACCTGAACCCTATTGAGCACCTGTGGGTCATCTTCAAGCAGAAGCTGGAGAAGTGCTATGTGTCATTATGGAGGAGTGGTTGAGGATCCCAGGAACAACCTGTGCAGCTCTGGTTAATTCTATGCTAAGAAAGGATTATGGCAGTTCCATAACACTGGTGCTCACACAAATTATTGACTCAGTTTTGATGTTCACTTAGTGTGTACTCACATTTGTTACCAGGTTGTATGTTGTTTTTTTTAGAGGACAGTAAATCTATACTGCTACACAAGCTGCACAATGAACATTTTGTCCTCGATATTGCTGTGTAAGAAGCAGGAAAAATGGGCAAGCGTAAGGATTTGAGCGAGTTTGACAAGGAAAAGATGTAGATGATGCTTTTGGCTTGAGTCAAATAATAATCGTTTCTGATTCATGAGGCACAGATTTTACATCGGGACACTAAATCAGGTACGTGTGCATTTTTTTGGGGTTTATTTCTTTACATTATCGTCAATTAACCCCATCGTTGTTTATGGGTTTCTAGGTTGTTTTTCGACATCAGCTGTGAACGAATAACGCGAAAGAGTTTCTGTATTTAAATGACAGATTCACACCTGCCAGTCTTACAGTTTTGTTCTGTTTTTTTACTATAAAAATGTCTTTCTTTTGGGAAAAAAAAAGGAATATAACTTGACAGATCAATCATTCAGTTGATTCAAAGGAACTAGCTCGGTCAAATGAATCTAGTAGGAAAGACAGCCGATGTCTATACACCCTCAATTCGCTGTTTGTTGGTAAAGTGTTTAAGCTGATGAACAAAGTTTGTGAATTCAAATCTCAGCACCACCCAAGGCCCTCAACCTTCAACTGCTTAGTTGTTAAAATGAGATCATTCTAGTTTGCTGTGGATAAGGGCGTCCTCCAAGTGTCGTACATATAAACATTGCAAGTGCTATTGTTTGGAATTGCGTAAAATGTGTGTTGTGTAGTAAATTTATTTCTGATTAAACACTCTGTAATCACTGCAATCAACTGATCGAACTTCCTGATTATACAGATTGATCTGCATAACTAGTGGGTTTAGAATGTGCTCATCCGGATGAGCGTGTGTGAATGTGTGTGACAAAGTGTTAATTCCTTCAGATATATTTTTTATTTTTCCGTCTTTTTCAGTACCTTTTCTTTCTGTCACAGGTATCTCTTCACAATTTCCTCAATTTTTTAAAGACTCGCTAAGACGACCACTTACAGAATAAAGCTCTAATGATAAAGTCCCAGTACATAGCAGCTGCGCATGGATTTTTTCATTCTTTCTGGAGGAAAAAAAAACATCTAAGAGCGATTATGTAGCAGAGCTAAAAAGTAGCACGCTCCCGCGGATCTGTTAAGTACCGATAATGTCAGTGCTTTTATAATGGTTCGCCTAAATGGACCTAAATGATGTTCGGCAGCCGTTTTTAATGATACACTGTATGAACAAAAGTTTTGGGACACGACTTTTTCAGCCATGTGAAGTTCTTTTCCAAACTTGGAAGCACAAAGTCAGAGACACACAATGTATAGGATGTCTTTGGATCTGGTGGCATTCTGGTGGTCTAGGTTAGTTCTGTTTTTTTGCCCATGACTTTGTTTTTCATATTGTATATTGGATTGCATTCAACAATATTTTTTGCATCAGGATAGTAATAGAGTAAGGAGATCTATAAAGGATATCCAATATGAGGAAAAGTATTGGGAAACCTGATTTTTCCAGCCATATGTAGTTTTTCCTCAAACTCTTACCACAGAGTTGAACAGTAATAGTTGTACAGGATGTCTTCCAATAACTAGGAGACACAAAGCTAGCTCTATGAGGATGTACTTTACATGGTTTGGAGTGAAAGATCTCCACTTATTGAACACTTTTGCGATAAATATGAACTGCACCTCAGACCTCCTCACCTCACCTACATCAGTACCTGATTTTACTACCGCCCTTGTAGCTGAATGAGCGCAAATCTCCACATTCCAAAATCTAGTGGAACATCTTCCCAGAAGAGTGGCGGGTATTATAACAGCAAACGGAGACTAAATGTGGAATGAGATGCTCAAAAAACTATATATATAAAATACATAATGTATATTTGCTGTCAACTTCCTTGTAACATGATGTAGTGTGCGTGGAAACTTTGGGCCCGATCCCATTATGCAGCAGCTGCTGTAAGTCCAGCTCGTGCCTTTTACTGTAGAATCACACGCGGGGAAATCGATAGCATCGAGCTTTTTCTTTGTAAGAAGCAGCATGCCCACACGAACACAGGATTTCTGCATCAAGCCTTATTATTCTGCTTTTTCAAAAGAAGGCAAAATGACTTACAGCAAAGGGGAACAAAAAAAAAAGTGTTCATTTGCTCCTTTTGAATTAGAACCGCATTGGGCAGAATTCTGTTTAGCAAAAGCATTCGATTCGCGCGAACGTTTTTTAGAATTTATTCACAAATGATTTCTAAGCGCCTTGACGCAAGAAATTTGGTTCGAATAAAAAATCCAAACTCGAAACGAATCTCAAAACAAAACTGTTTTGCTCGTACATTTCAAGCGACAAACAAAAAAAACACTCAACAAAGCTGAACGCATTAAAACCATAGAGCTGATGGTGAAATTGCTTTTTTTTTTTTTACATGTGAAATTACAATTTTATGCTAATTACTTGCAAGAAATCCAAAACGTGTTTTTATTTTATTTTTTTACAAAATACCTAGGATTTCTGCTTTGACATCCCGAATCTGCGGGTTCTCATACAAAACTAGCCTCATAGCGCCTCTTAGCCTAGCCTCTTAGCGTCCACATTTTAGGGGACGCTCCTCTAACATCCTGGTCCCCATGGATTACCTGGTGGGAGGGCTGCAGATCGAGTTTAGTAAATAAAGAGGAAAGCATGGACTCCTCGAAAACACTCGCTTCCTCCTGTCTCGGACCAGATGTCCTCTATAAACCGCGATTCCTAGTCACTCATTAGTTTCATGTATACTAGCTCTTGTGAAATTGCAATAGTGCCATCTGTGGTGGAAACCGTAGCTTATTGTAGATGTTAGGGATGAATAGTGGTCGCTTGTGGGTGGACATTTTGTCGCTAACTCTGCTGTGAGCTTCTGACCTGTGTGAGGAGCTGGAAGACGACGAGAGATCAGGAAGACCTTCAACGAGCTCAAACCCTGAAAGTATCAAAATCGTAAAAACTGCAACTAGTGCATGATGGTGATCCCACCCTGTTCGCCAGATTTGGCTCCTGCGAACTTCAACCTCTTTCCGAAGATAAAGATCCAGCTGAAAGATCACCATGAAATGTAATAGTTTCTTTAACCGATCTAGTCTGAAAATCTTTTGATACCACCTCATATTTAATGGTATTTTCAGTGACCACATGCTTTTAAGCTCCTAAATTGTTCTTCCTTCTCCCCATCTTGTTTATTCATCTTAGCGCTTGTATCCATTCGAGCAGTTCCAGAAAGCCCATGGTGTTCATGGCTTTTTCCCTATTTTTATGTGCATCAGTGCTGGGCTTAAGGGAGAACCTCCACTCTCTCTCTCGCTCTCTCTCTCTCTTTCACCCTCACTGCGAGTTAATTGAATACAAGGCAGATGCTAGCCGAGTACGTCCTTTTTGACTTTGAGTTCAGACACACACCGGCAGATCCCCGGGTGAAAAGCGAGCTGCTTGATTGCATTTTGAAGAGCTCGCGTGATGCCCCAAACCTGTGACTACGCACGCTAGCATCTGTGGACAGCTCTGTGCCAAATGCTAGCAGTGACCCGCTACAAAGTACAAGATTTTACCACTCAGGATCTGTTCTTAAGACCGCTGTAAAGACCCCGTAAAGATTTATATCAACAAGTATTTCAATTGGGACACTGCACAAATGGAATAGATCACTTTTTAAATGTACAAGCCAGAGAAAAGAGCCAAGGTTTCGAGTGCGCTGTGTCACAAACATGGCGCGGCTTTTTAAACAGTGTCGTGCGTGTTCTGCATCTGCTCAGTGTATGCAGAGATGGATTAAAAGGTGATCGGTAATAGATTTAGTGACGATGGATGTTGGAAGTATTGGCTGCAGTAAATTGCCCTCATGTGCTAATGCTTGTAATACAGTCAACCGCCGATAATTCAACGGCAGTTCGAAACTCGCGGCTCGCAAAATTTGCGGGTTCTCAGGCTCGGGAATCCGCAGCGAGAACGAATGTTCAGGAACGCTAGGAACAACATTTTAAACTGTTTTCACAAACTAATTTCATAAAATGTAAAAAAAAAAAACATTATTGTATTCAAGTGACATAATGTCCAGATGATTTCACTAAGGTACAATAGGGGCTGCGGGGGTGCGTCCAAAATTCACAAATTTTCTGAACTTTTCTTAGAACATAAACCCTGCGAGTTCCAGGGAACCGCTGTATACTGTACTTTAACAGTAAGGTAGCAGAGGTGAGGAGGACTGGGTGCAGTCAGTGTTTACATTCATCCCAAATGTGTTCAGTAGAGTTGAGGTCAGAGCTCTATAGCAGGAGATCTTCCTTTCCAAACCATCCTAATGGAGCTTACTTTTATTATTCTGCATCCAAAGACGTGCTATACAATTGTGTGCCTCCAGCTTTGTGGATTGAAGAAGAAACATATATGGCAGGAAATATCAGGCATCCCAATACTTATGTCAAGTCAGGTCAAGTTTATTTATAGACTTGCCGCTTTACAGAAATTATGTCCAAATAGTGTATATGTAGTATCATTGTACAGAAGAAAAAAAAAATTAAAAGGACCATTGTGTGCAGGGAAAAACAAAAATAACCTGGGAAGTTAAAAGAAGCTGATGATAAATATAAATATGTACCTACACTCGAGGAACCCCAGGGGACACCAGGATGAAACAGATGTAGAGAGTAAAACTGAAAAGATTTTAGCGTTCATTTACATAAGGGATATAAATTGTCACAGCCGGAATAGCTGAGTCCTCACAGCTCTGCAAACTGCTCTATTCTTAAAAAAAATGTTTGGGGAGATTTAAAAAATATGAAAAGCCAAAGATCTTCTACTTAGTGATATGTGGACAGAAGGCCTTGGTAAATATCATGAGGATTAGATGGATTTTCAGTGGTTAGAATCATTCTGTGGAAAAGAGGAAAAAAAAAAAAAAAAAAAGTCACATGAGGGAAGTGAAAGCTCAGTGGTTAAGACAGTGGACGGATTGAAAGGGTGCAAGTTCAAATCCCAGCACCACCAATCTGCCACTGCTGGGCGCTTGACTGGGCGCCCTGGTTGCTGTAAATGTGATTGTTCTGGAAAACTGGTCAAACACGCAGCAAGCCACCAATCGGGTTAGAGCGCATGCTATGTTTTAAACTTGTTTTGATTGGCGCTTGGTGGTATCTACTTAGCACCAACATGTACCGTTCATCGTCAGTTCTACAAGCTAGCAGAACATTTTGGGAGGAATAAATGATGGGAGAAACCACTGATTGAAATTTTCCACAACACCCATGGCCTTATTTACAGCAGTTGAAAAGAAGGTTTGGGCTCATTGGGATAATGGATATCAATCAGTGTTTGAATAATGAATATCGTTTGACAGGCTGACCGACGGGAATCGGACGGTCATAGAAAAGGTAATACACAGTAAGGAGTGATGGGAGGTGGGAGCGCCAGGTGTCTGTGAGTGTATCCCACTGGAATGCCAATTCAGTCACAACGAAGCAGTGGACATTACATCATCATTTGTTTGCTTACTCTCAACGCACCAATAGAATTTCTACAAAAAAAAAAACGATCCCTGGGAGCCTCATTTCATGTTTTGGCGATGTGCCATGGCCCCCAAGTCTCCTGACTTGTCATCAAGTGATTTATTTCAATAGGGGTAGCTAAAGAGTCATGTGTACACTAACAAACTTCATAATTTGAATGAATTCAATGATGCCAACTGACAAGAAATGCTCACGATTGATCTGTTGAACTGTTGAACTTGAACTGTTGGCCCAAGTAATGGCCAGTTTCAAGCTAAAGATTAAAACCTGCATTTAAGAGGATGGTCATCATCATGAATAAATAAGTAACTCAAATGGTATGTCTTGACCTCTGTTTTTTTTTTTTAAAGAAATACTTTTCGAGTTAAAAATCTATGGAGTACTGTTTATTTATTTCATTCAAAACCGTCCAACTCCCGTCAGTCACCCTGTATTAATAGATCGGTGTGTTAAGAGTAACATAAGGGTCTTTTCTCATAAACTAAGTTGATTAAGCAAAGAGTCTTGTGACATAAATTATAATAGTATACTTAAGTACATTTGAAAGCAAATACTTTAGTACTTTTACTTTTGTGATATTTTACTTACTGTATCTCTACTTTTACTCAACTACATGGTTTGTGTTCATTCGTTCACCCCTGTAGAAATCAGAGTACATATTTTGTCTGATCAGCTATTTTAACAAAAACCTTAGCATCTTTGTTTTTTGCGTCTTTCCTCGGTGCACTACTTCTGAGACTTGTTTGTGATCGAAGCCTCAGCATGACTTCGGAATCATGACAGAGGGGGGAAAAAAAGAAAAAGAGAAAAAAAAAACTGTAATTCATGCTGTGGTTTTTTGATTCAGGAGTGGGGTTTGGCTTCTCAAAGCTAAAAAAAAACATCCGTCCAATCATGACGGCAAAACTTTTAAACGGAAAAAAAAAAAAAATGCATTTTGAGGTTCTGACTCAGACATTATTTCTAGATGTAATCGAATTTACTTTTTTTACATTTCGGTGTTGTATCACAGGTTCTTATAGAATGTTGTGTTCTTAGATGCAACAAATTCCTGCTTTATGGTCCGAGTAGATGACAAATAAAAAGCCTATTTGTTGGTCTGTATCTTTTTTTTTGGTCCTACACTAGAAGCACTCTATTTCGCATCGCAGAGCTGGAAAGCAGGATAAACGGCCTGGTTTTGCAGCTCTTTGCTCAGCTGAATGCACTCGGAGGTCGTTACGCTCTCATTGTTTTTCAGTAATGTTTAGGTTCACGGCATGTGAGCGCCGTTTACTGTTGCCCTTTACAAGGATGTTTACTTCTCAGTGCTGTGAACAAGGACATTGTTTTTCCTGGATTCCCTTCGAACTTGTACAGTAATTCTTAAGCTTTATATCTCCACATCGTTAGATCCTTTATCAACAGTGTGTCAGAATCACTGACAGTTATTCCCAAAAGTCTATTTTCAAAATTTCAGAGCATATGAAATGGTAGTGTATGTTTTTGTTAGAGTTTTCTATCCAATCAGCTAGATGGTGACACTGGGGCCATCTAGCATGCGCACAATAGCGTCAACATGTTCACTTCCTTTGATTGGATGGTCAGAGCGCATACTAGTTAGAGCTCCAAAACTGTGGATTTATAACATTTATTTGGACACAGATTCACTTACAAGGACATTTTCAAGAAGGATTTTTCCTGACTAGCTGGATATCGTGAGGAAAAGTCGGCAAAAACAGTTAAGCTTTTTTACAAACCATTTGTACTTTTGCATTCTCTTTCCTGTAGAATTCAAAGTTAAAGTTAAGTTCTGTAAAGCTGCTTTAAGACAATGTCCATTGTGAAAAGTGCTATTAAAATAAACTTGAACTTGAACATGTAAAAAGTATAATGCACCTTGCTTCTGACGTCCCCCTTGGCCTTCCTCTTTTCTGAACCTGTCCAAACCATCTCAATCGCGCCACCCTCACCTGGTCTCCAAAATGTCCTACATGCGCTGTCCCTTTTTAATAAACTCCTTTCTAATCCCATCCATCCTCGCCACTCCCAACGAAAACCTCAACATCTTCAGCTTTTCACCTCCTGTCTTTTACTCAATGACACTGTCTCCAAACCACACAACATCTCAGGTCTCACCACAGTCCTATAAATGTTCCCTTTCATTTTTGCAGTTACCCTTCTATCACAAATCACTCCTGCTAGCACTCTTCTCCACCCACTCCACCCTGCCTGCACTCTTTTCTTCACTTCTCTAACACACTCTCCTTTACATTGCACTGTTGACCCAAGGTACATGAACTCATCCACCTTCTCCACCTCTTCTCCCTGCAACTGCACCACTCCACTGCCCTCCCTCTCATTCACACACATGTACTCTGTCTTACTCCTACTGACTTTTATTCCCCTTCTCTCCAGCACGTACCTCCACCTCTCCAGGCTCTTCTCAACCTGCTCCCTGGTTTCAACACATCAGAAGCTATATTGATTCAGGTAGGACACTATTAAAGGTCTAGTTGTGCAATGTATGGTTTACCACTATGCTATCACTATTGCACTATACAGAAAGTCTTGCCATATTGCATCAGCATCAAATTGGTAACGCCGGGGGTTTCATCCGCACCCCCTGCAGCGAGGTTTTTCTATGTGCTTATCGTATTTATTGATGTTTAACTCACTGCTCGTGATTTGCTAAGAATATTTTCCCAGCATGCGCTTGCTCGGTTTTGACACTGGCTTATAAAAAATGTCGTAATTATGGCTAAACAATTGGCATGAGAGTCAGTTTAATTAATGCAAATGGTTTACACTTTCAGCAGCACAATCGACTTATTCCATGCAAGACTGTGATGTGAAAATGAGATTTCAGGTCACATCCTTGACTGGGTCATCATCATTTTTAGTAATTACTTCCTCCCAGTTGGGCATACGCTGGGTCTGGAAAATGCTGGAGGTTGATAGAACGCAGAAAACTATAAATAGTCAATAGTCACCTATGAGGTTTTCTGGAGGTCTGAGAAAACATGAAAACCCGAAGGAAACTCATACGGTCAGCCAAAGAACTCCTTAGGGCTCGTAACATGTCCATGGTGAAACCACGGATGTTGGAGCTCTGAGCCAGCATGAATTACTGTCTGAGTCTGAGTCTGTTTTCTTTTTTTTTTTTTTTTTTTTGTCTTAATGACTTTGCATCCATTTCTGAAGTGGGCACCTTTTTAAAAGAGGATTAGTCCTGTGCAGTAACTTTAATTACTAACATCAAGTGCCTTCAATTAGCAGCATTTCAGAGCCGTACACTTTTCGCTGGTTTTAATGAGAGCCACCTAATCCGAGCGGGTTAAGGATCTGCTTGATGAATGCCTATAGTGTAAACACTACTATTG
This sequence comes from Silurus lanzhouensis, assembly GCA_039877035.1. NCBI lineage: Eukaryota > Metazoa > Chordata > Actinopteri > Siluriformes > Siluridae > Silurus > Silurus lanzhouensis. Next base: position 1,612,978 of record JBCEWE010000348.1, on the reverse strand, counting down.
TGTATAGTGTGAACATTTTTCTTTCAAAGAAGAAGAAAATACTTTACCACCTGCTCATAGGCAGTGCTGATTGTTGGTGCACTGTTTAATGCCTTAGAACTCTTCTTCCTGCTTCCTGGTTCCATCATTCAGCTAGGGTTACTGTCTGTGATGGGTTGAGAATGGGCTTCCTGTGTCCACATGGGTTTTCTCAGGCTTCTCTGGAGTTTTCTTTCACAAGCAAACTGGAACGTTGATGTTGTGTAGATGTTGCTCTCTGCAATTGGAATGTATTCCAACCGTGCATCCAGTATTCCTAGGAAAAGCTTCCCATCAACAACATTTCTCTAACCAGTGGTTGCTGAAGATCTGGTTCGGGGTTTGCTGGTGTAGGAGTGGGTATTGGAGGGCTTCCTTTCCTCCTCTTGACATACACATCCCTAAATTGTATGATTTCATTTTGATCTCAGTTGAAGTTTGTTTTGAGCAAGTTTCCTTATTTATACTACCAAAATAAAGTTTTTAATTTGTATTAGCCATGTCCCACTTACACATTCTATAATAATAACATATACGAGTTGGCCTGGAAATGTAAGCATTTCGAAGAGTGTCAAGCACCTTCTGCGCTGGATCTCCACAGTGGTGTCAAAATGGCAACCTTTAAATTGGATCTTCGAAAAGAGGATGAACTCTGCAGGAGCCAAAAAGAGAGTTCATGTTGTTTCTGGTGAGAAACACACGTGATCAGAATAGCAGGTGTGGTAAAGCTCCTGGCCAGAATAGCACCAGTTGCACAGCTCCTGATGTACACAAGATGATGTCTTTTGGCACACTGACTTATGAACGACGGTGCTCCCTGTGACTGTGCGTGCAGGCTTGTGCTGGCTTGTTACAGAACTAGTCGAAACTTTTTGATACCACGTCAGATACACTTTTCTCAACATAAACATTTATGGCATTTGCATTTATGGCATTTAGCACACACCCTTATCCAGAGCGACTTACAACTGGGCAGTTGAGGGTAATGGGCCTTGCTCAAGGGCTCAGGAGTGGTAGCTTGGTGGTGCTGGGATTTGAACTTCTAATCTAGAGTATAATGCCTTAACCACTATGCAACCACCTCCCAAAAAAATATGAATGATTATTTTACTTCTCTATTCATACAACACATAATAGTGCATACATGTGGAAGGTTGCAATTGGATTGTTGCTAAAATTTCATGAAGTTCACACACTTCACTTGGGATCTCAGGACTAGATTTGTTCGGTGTGCTTCGTTTAACTTTAAGGGCTTACTCCGCAATTTTGTGTTTAATGCCAATGAAGTTGCCTTGAATTGAAACGCTATCGACATTGAGTGAGCGACCCGGTCAGCAATCGATCCCGTTATGTCTGCCACACTTATTAACCACCCAAAATTCCACACGGTAGATTGGAAAGCCTCATGGAAAATGGAAAGTAGATTTCTCTCAGACAGCACGAGGGCATGGCAGGTGGGAAGAGAGTGGATATGTACATGTTTACTCAGAGGCAAAGGATAAACAGCAAAAGATAAACAGTTGTGTTTGTCCAGGTCATTCTCTTTATTACTGATTCGAAATCATGCACTCTTTCAATCTCTCTCTCTCCACTGAGCTCCATATCTATTGTCTCCTGGTGTCTTAGTTTGGTCTTTAAATGCACTAGTTAGATTATTAGCAACAATTATTATTAATTACTACTCTATAAATGTAGGGAGACTTTTTACATTACACATATAGGACTTTGTGCAGAGTTTTATACTCATCACATGTACATTACAGCACAGTGAAATTCCTTCTCTGCATATCTCAGTTGATGTTAGGAAGCTGGGGTCAGAATGCGGGGTCAGCCATGATCTAGGGCCCAGAGGTTTAAGGGCCTTGCGTAAGTGCCCAAGAGTGTCAGCTTTACTGCGAATTTACGGCATGTTGCCTCAACCTTTCATTTATAACCATTCATATAAGGGTTTTGCTCAAGGGCTGAGATTTGAACTGGTGACCTTCTGCTCCAAAGTGTAATGCATTAACCACTGAGCTTCCACCCCCACAATCTGGGTTCTACTGAAGCTAGAGAATGATGGACAGGCTCGTGTTTTGACAGCAGTTACATTTTTTTTCCAACAGCAATATTTTTTTTTACCATTTTGTTTCTATAGTAACATCTTGCACAGGTACTGAAGGTTTCTGTAAGGAGATGTTTATTCAACATTTACAAAAAGGAGCTTCCAGGGTCAAATTTTAAGGTGTAGCATTCCCCAATTTTTTTTTAGATAATTCTAACTCCTGAGCTATACAATCTTATTTTAAAATTTTTTATTTTTGGTTCAAGTATTTAAATTCCCAAACACCCAAATTTGGTATGTTTCAGAAACAAGTAAACAGTTTTGTCAATGATCCTCTGTATCATATGACAGTAATCCACCGTGATACGTATGTTAGTATCCTCTTTATGCATTGCATTGAGTGTACAATGGAGAAAATCACACCTTTCTCGCCTCTGTCGGCAGCTCGAGATGAAAGTGGAGCATCGTGGCAAAATGTCAGGACAAATACAGCAGTGTGGAAGGTGCTGTGGCGGCTCTGGGGGAGTGTCTCGGGCTCTGCTAATAAAAGGTGGCAGAGGGAGGTCTGCATTATCACATGGCGGATTTCTCCAGAAATGTGACTCAGAGTAGTGGAAAAGTTAACTATAATAACGCAAAGGACGGACAAAAATAGATGGATGGATGGATGGATGGATGGATATATTTTTTTTCCATAAGGTTTTAGACTCACATTGCAATAAACAATGATTATATATATTTTTCCTCATGTATTTGTATTATTATTTTTATTTTATTTTATTTTTACACATGATTCAATTACTTTCCTATCATTTTTACAAGTAATTTTACGTCATTATTCATTCATTCTCACGTGGAATTTTTTTTCACGCACAATTTGGCAATTTTTACGAAATGTATTTTCCACGTTACATTTTTACACTATTCATTTATCCTCAAATCAATTCTTTACACACGGTTCATATAAAAATGTATAATTTACTATCACTTTAGCATTACACCCGTTTCATCAACAGAATTCTTTTACTTTTGCATGCAACCTTTTTACACGGTTTATTTTTCACATGTAAACGAATTTGACTTTTACGCAATTAGTTTACACCTGAATCGACACATTTCAGGGAAAAAAAATGCACCTGAAATGTGTGTGTGAGTACAAATGAATTGTGCAAAGATATACAGCAAAATGAATAAATCATATATGTGGACCTAAATTAATTTGTCCTCACACATTTCACATAGTGTTTTTTCCACACATCCAAATCTGATATAGTGTTGTATGAAATGTTTGATTTATTTATTTATTTACTTGTTTATTTTGTCAGAAACAGGCCGGGAGTGCTTCCTTCGTAGCGAGGCTATAAAAAGCGAGGGGACACTTGAGAGCTCGAGCGTGTGCCTGTAAAGGTGGAGGAGTTAAATGGCAATAAATAAGCTAATCATGATGAAGGACTGAGTGCAATAAGGCCAGCACACCTATGGATTTAAATACGAGGTGGCAGCTTGAGGAATCAGCGAACAAACACACTCCCACGCGTGCACACACGCACTTCCTCGCGGTCATGTTGTTTAGCAACTCGAGGCTTGCTTTTCTGCATATTGATTTTCAAACAGATTCTAAATTACACGTTTTTCGTGGAAAAGGTCTGAAGGGAGTTTTTCTGTGTAAGGGACTTAATTATCGTGCAACACTTGAAGGCTCGTTCACATTTCCCTAATTAGCTAGTCTGCAACTAAATGACACTTTTTAATTACCTTTATTTTTTTTCCCCCGCAAAAGCGCACTTTTTAATGTACCTGGTGTGTGTGTGTGTTTTTTTTTTTTCTGCAATAATACTCAGTTTTGCTACAGCATTAGCCGGTCTGTCTAATGTTAAACTGCACACAGCTAGCGGCTAACGCACGCCTACTTGTAATTGCATGTTTATCCAGTCATGTAGCGCATCTTTTTCAGGTAATGGAAAACATCTGGGGGAGAGCGCCAAGGTTCTGATTTGCTACAAGCCAATATAATAAAAGCTAATTTCTGCATCAGTGGGATAAACGGTTCTGTACGTGTGTTGTGTGTGATTCGCGAAGAAAAAAACGCTTTAATGAGGTCATTCAGGGAAGGAATTCTTTTTTTTTTTTTGTGCAAATGTGGGAGAAGCCGAAATTTCTAAGCTAACTCATTTAGAATGTTAGCTAAAGGCAGTGAGATGAAGCACTAAACAAATCTGCTAATATGATAAGAATAATATTGTGTAGAGATAAATTTGCCCAGTGAGTTGTAAGTTTCTGCAAATTTATATTAATACATGCCCTGCACACGCATTCATTTGCAAATGTAATCAGCGTTCTCAGAATGTTTTAGGCCTTTTCAGCGTTTTTTGTTCTTGCATTTACATGATTGGTATTTGCAAGACACTCCAAATTAGATACTGGTTAATAAGCCAAATGAGCAAAAATGAGGGGTCAAGGTTCACACACAACAGAGTTTCCGCGGGGGCCATAAAAAGTTTTAAATTCTCAGTTCTAGGTTTGAAATAATTGTAAAAAGGTTTTCGATGTCCATGTAACGCTACCTCTAATGCTCCTGCAGAAACTGTTACAGCCAAGTTCCACTGGCAAAACATGTGTGTAGCGCTGCACACATTAATACATCTGAGTTCGACTTTTTATGCCTATGGAGGAAGAGAAATTGATTTGGTCTCGGACATACTTAAAAATGAATTTTCAAGAAAAGCTAGACATTGTGAGGAGGTCGGCCAACCTCGAAGCTAGCTAGCGTGTCTCAGCCCAGGAAAGGGTTTGTTCACCACTTCCAGACCAGTGAATACGAGCGGTACCACTGGATTACAGCCTCTGAGGAGCAAAGCAAATTATGTATGCATCTCTGGTGAGTAGGTTGTATTTTATTTAAATGTTTTATGTTTTTGTCATGTTATTAGACAAATATTGATTCTGAAATATTGCTCCAGAGGATGTAGGTGGCACAGTTGCAGTGTAGGGGTTTGGAGTTGTCTTAACTGGGTTTCTTGCTTTAGTAAAATGGTATTCACCCTCCATATGTAAAATGTCTCTCTCTCTGTAATGCCACACGTTGTTATATTGCATTTTTTTATAGTATTGATTGTTTCTATTAATGCAACGTAATAGTGGTGGTATTAAAAGGTGGATTAAGTCGGGTAAATCCCCTCGCAGAAACCTTTCACAATGACTGAAATGATTGCCACCGCTCTCGCTTCTACCTTAACTGTTTTTTCCTACATCGGTCTCCTCTGTTAGTTTCCACCACAGGTCTCCAGAACGGCTTGTCCTCAATCACCTACCGCCAATTAGAGCAGCTTGTCCACATACAAAACCTGCTTCTTTCACCCTCGTGCCCTGTTCTGTTCACTGCTTAGCAATTTTCTGTCCCGCTGACCCGGGTCATCGCTTTTGAAAGTCATAGAAATACCTTTCAATTTCCATTTATTCATTTGTTCTCACTTTAAATGGAATTCAATTCAAGCCCAATATCTGAGTGCTTGAGGGTTAAGGGGCATGGACAAGGGTCTGAAAGTTGTACCAATCGTTCCTCCACCAGCTCTGAATGTAAGCTTCTAATAGTGTTTTATTTTTATTTATTTTTTTAAAGGAAGTGCAACACAACGCTGGCTCAGCTGGTTTTAAGTCTTTTACTTAGGTCTGAAAGGATTAAAAGAAAAAAGAAAGCATTTTCGAGTTCTTTTTTTTTTTTTTTTTTTTTTTTTTTTAACAAAAAAAATCTGGATCTTTATTTTAAGTCCACAGGTGCCAAATCTGGGTAGTAGGGTGGGTGCGGAAGTGAGATCATGTGAATTGTTGTCCAACGATCATCATGCACGAGTTGTCGAACGGTTTCGATATTTTCAGGGGTTAAGCTCGTTGAAGGTCTTCCCGATCTCATGTCATCTTCCAGTAATGTTCTTCCGCTCTTAAAGCGCACTAGTCGCCCAGAATACCTAGGACGACTCATTGCAGCATTCCCGTATGTCAAATGTATGTTTTGTTAAATGTCTCTGTGGCAGAATAGCACCAGTTAGCACCAACTCGTTTGTGTTTTCAGCACTTGCGGTTGAATGCGCTTAATGTGTGCGAAATAAAATGTGTGTGTAAAAACCAGTGAAAATTTCAGGTGACTTTTCTCCGAAAGAAAGGGATGTAGCGAAGGTGGCAGTGAACTTAAAATCCGCCACATAAAGTCCTTCATGTCATTTTTTTATTGTTGAACAGCGAGGAGGACATTAAGTCTCTAGCCATGTCCTCCCTTTGTGTTTGTCCTCCTTGGCTGTGATTGGCCTGGCAGCAATTCATATTACACACTGCGTTTCTCTCTCTGCCCTTTTCCTTAACGTTCCTCCACCCCTTCTTGCTGACCAGTGCTCCGTGAGCAGGTCTATTAAAACAATATGGACAAAAGCCATTAGCGGCAAGCTTCATTTAGCACAGGAGGGCCGTAAATCAGCTAGCTAGGTTTATGCACAGTCTGGGTTACAGCTTTCACACACACACACATTTTTGCACAACCCTTGACAACCATGACTACGATCTTATCTTCTTAGAATTTTTCGTATACATTTTTTTTTATCAAAAATAAGTCTAAAAACAATGCAGTGGCGCTTTAGTGTTTTAATCTGTCTACATTCTGATATATATACACAGTGGATATAAAAGTTGTACACATGCGATCCTTTTGCAGTTTGAAGAAACTTTTTTGCAAGGAAGACTGGGATAAAATTTAAAAAGTCTAGCGAATTATTATCCATTGAAGGATATTTAAAAAAAACCTCCTTTATTTAGCCTTTGATTGTCAGTTGTTGCTGCCGTTCTCAGAATTCTGCCAATTTCATCCTAGCCGTCTTCTATCTTTCAGTTAGTTTCGAGGTAAATATGTCTTCACGCTTGCTTTCATTCAAATTCCATGAAATAGCTTGTACCTTTTCTAAAGAAAAAAAAAAGACATTTAAAAGAGGAAGTAACCCAGCATGTGTGCCGAATGAATATTAATGAGACCCGAGGCACTGAACAATGAATCATTAAGTTGTTACAGTACTCATTCAGGAGCCTGTGCGTAACCGTTGTACGTGAAGTTCAAGTGAGCTTGTCAGTTAACAAGCGGGACTTTTATTGCTTGCTGTTGAAACGTATTAAATGAATCTTATATAATTTCGAACTCGAACGGGTTGGAAGTCCAGAAACTCGTTTGATACGTATCTGGAAATATCTGCGCAACATTTTGTAAATAAAAGCAAGTAAATGTCTTGGAAAAGACTAGCTGGGTACACTTCACGGACAAAAGTATTGGGACACCTGACTTTTCCAGCCATATGTAGTTCTTCCCCAAACAGTTACAAAATTGGAAGCACAATTGTATAGAATGTCTTTGGATGTGAAAGCATACATTTTTATTCTTCACTTAAACTACTAGACCCAAACCTGTTCCAGCGTGATGGGGCCTTTGTGCACAAAGCCAGATCCATAAAGATATGACTTACATTGGTTGGAGTACAAGATTTTAAGTGGCCTGCTATAAAGCTCTGACTTCATCCCTAACCCTAACCCTATCCTACATCATTTCCTGATGTGACTAACATCCTTGTAGTTGAATGAGCACAAATCTCCACAAGCACTCTCCAAAATCTAGTGGAAAATCTTTCCGGAAGAGTGGAGATCATTATAACAGCAAACAGGGACCAAATGTGGAATGGTCAAGATTATTGTCCATATAGTGTATGTCTATATGTGCAATTTGTTTGGAGTATTATTACAAGCTAAGGTCAATTGTAGGCTGTTGAAGTAGAAAACATTTTGCCTTCTCCTCATTCCCATCCTTTATTTTCCCTACGGTGTTCCCTGGCATTTAGTCAAGTTATGAATGCTGTTCATTTCCTAATATTGTAAATGTCACCTCCGAAAAATACGCGGCAGATTGTTTGTTTCAAACTTCGAAACCAAGTGGTTCTCTGGGACAATTATTCTTTCAGTCCATACAAAAAAAAAAAAAAGGGTAAGTCTAAAGGAGCTGGAGAGATCTACAGAACAGAGTGATGTTCATGTTAACCCACAAAAGCAGGAACAGTGTAATTGGAAAGTAGAGATTTCGTTTTGCTTATTTGGTTTTTTTTGGGCAAAAATGCACATTTGAGGTTAAGCAAACATGGAAATAATCTACATAAACACTATCTGTGAAGTGAAGCACGCTTGTGGTGGCATTCGGGATTTATAATCAGTTACATGGTTGCTAGAAGTTTTCAGGCAGTCGATTCTCACATGTTAGTGTCTGAGTAATGTATAATTGGCAAATTCCAAAACCTGTCAATCATGTGTTTATTTTATACCATTCATGCAAAATCCCAACCCAAAGAATGTTTCACCATTAAGCCTTTTTTTGTGTGTGGGTTCGTTATTTGTGAAGTTAAATGCATTGACTCTGCGTTGGCACGTGCCAGCTCAGGCGTTCTGGAGTGGAGTTGATCCACAATTTTGGATATGTCTGCCATTTTTTCTTCAGTTTTGTTTCTAGGCTTTCTTTTCTCTTTCAATCCATTCAGACCTAAGTAAAAGACTTAAAACCAACTGTCTCCTCAGCATGCCTGTAATCTCCAATTTAAAAAAATCTTGATAATTTGTGTGAGTGTGTGTATACTGCGCATATATATATATATATATATATATATATATATATTATATATATTATTATATATATATATATATATATATAATATATGCATAGTCAAAGGCAGGATACAATAAAGTTACATATGAAGCAGCTTCTGTATTGTGATGCAGTGTGATCAGATTTCTATTTGATTCAACATCAAAAAATATATATGTCGCTATGCAATTCACTAGGGTACAAATAGTACACTATTATTTCTTTGGCTCAGACAGACAGCAAACCTGAACCTAGTATAGTACCTCTGCTAATAATTATAGATAAATAAATTTCTACAGACCGAAATATGTTGAAAACAATGCATCATGATACAAATGCTAACCTGTATCCGATGCATGCATTTTTTAAATCAATGCATCACATTGTAGACTTTTTTTGCCGATGCAGCGATGAGAATCACTGATTCTTACCCTCTCTAATATATATATATATATACATATAATATACAATAGCTCACAAAAGTGATGGTTTAAACAATGAGAGACACAAAAGTGACTGTTAAAACAATAAGAAAATTGTACTCAAACCACCAATTTGTAACTGCTCTATTACAAGATACACAAATTTGTATGATCCTGTAAAGCAGACAAAAACAGGAACATGATGAATAGGACGTGTGGCTTTGCACAGTTACACAATGTGTAACTGCTCTATTACAAGATACACAAATTTGTATGATCCTGTAAAGCAGACAAAAACAGGAACATGATGAATAGGACGTGTGGCTTTGCGCGGTTACACAACATACAGCTGTTATCACTTAGGGTGTACTTACTTTTGTTGCCATTTTTTTATACAATGATGGTAATAAAGGTAGTCATGGTTGTGATGGACTGTTTAGTGAATTGTGTATTCGACTATCTTTTCTGTTATGTCTTTAATTAGGCATTTTATTTATTTGTTCGTTTGTTTGTTTGTTTTATGCTAGTCTTGTTCAAGTCTTTAATCAATAGGCTTAACAGCTTTACCATCCAAAAGCCTGTTTTAATGAAACACTGACAACTTTGGTCTGTGGTGCGTAGTGATTAAACCGGCCTAGAACTTTCTGGAACATGAACACTTCTGCTTCCTTTTTTTTCTGGGCCAGAATCTTCTGTGAAAATAAGCACACGGCGATCACAGTAGCGTTGAACACCACATTTGTGTGTTTTGACACAGAGGAACGAAGTAGGTCAGGGTGAAAATAAGGACTGGGACACAAATACGTGAATGAGTTGAGCACCAGGGATTTGGAAATACCTGAAAGACACACTAATAAGCATCTAATGAGCAACACAAGGGCCATGAGGACGATGACGACAAGCTACCGTTACCTCGTTGGATTTGGGAACACTCCTTTAACACTTTTTATCCATTTGCAGTTATATCAGATATCCGAAAAACCTCATTCGCATTCATGGCATTTGGCAGCTGCCTTATTCAGAGAACCTGATTGAGGGCCTAGAGCTCTTCTGATTAAAAAAGTAGTGATCAGGCCTGGAGAGACATACTTGGTCACTTCATCACCTTCAGCTTCCTCAGCAAGGCATTTGTCATCTTGGTGGTGTGTTTGGGGTCGTTATCATGTTCGGCACAGATTCTAAAAAAAAGAGCATCTCACAGTACATGTTGGAATCCATGTTTTCCTCAATAAACCACAGCTCCCCAGTACCAACAGCATTTATGCAGCCCCAGACCATGATGCTACCACCACCACCATGCTTGACTATAGGCAAGAGAAAATTTTCTTGGTACTTCTCATCAGGGTGTCACCACACTTGCTATACACCAGCATGGTTCCAGTAATTCATGCTTTTGGACAGGTTGTCTTCAGCAAACTGTGTGGGCTTTCTTGTGAGCCAACTTTAGAAGAGGCTTGCTTCTGGGATGACCGGCATGCAAACCGACTTATTGCAGTGTGCGGCGTATGGTCTAAGCGCTTACAAGCTGACCTTTTGTCAGCAAGCAATGCTGGCAGCACTTGTACATCTGTTTTTTTAAGCAGCTTCTGCACCAGATGCACAGCACGAGGACTCAACTTCTTTGATTGACCCTTGCGATGTCTGTTGTATGACCCTGGCCACTGTACTGTAACTCAGTTTCAGGTTTTTACCGATCTTCTTGTAGCCTTGGCCATCTTCGTGGAGAGCATCAACTCAGATTCTCACACTGAAATTTTAACTGCTCTAATACAAGATACACACACACACACATATACATATACATATATATATATATATATATATGTATACCAACTAGTAGGAATCATCCTAGCAACAACCTCTCTCTCTCTCGCTCTCTCTCAAAGCTAATAAGACATAAAAAAAAAAACAATATGTTGCTTGTCATGTTACAGAGAAATAGCAAAGTTATTAAGCACTGACACTGGAGACTCCTTCAAAAAATAAAAAATAACATTTAAACATCTTTGTATTATTATTATTGGGTACACATATTAATTTGTTGTGAATTATGGATGCATTACGCAAACCAAACAACAGAAAAATAAAGGCACTCTTACAACCTGTTCCATCTTCCGAAAACATTTATCTTGGAGAATGTGTGCGTCCAGACACCGGGTGTGTTTTTTATGTAAGGCGCTGAAGGTGGCCTTGAAATTTGAGTGTGTCTACATTGTGTCCGAATTTGTCTTCTTTCTTTTTTTCCCCCCTCCGTCTTGATAAGCCCACATTTAAATTGCTGGCACAGTAGCCAGAATGCACAAGTGAGAGTTTTGAATAGCAATTTACTTGTCAGTGGTGACCTGGAGTGATCCGGTGCTGAGAGCAACAATGAAAGGAATCCGGCACAGATTGAGACCGCGAATCTTGATTTGGCCTGAAGGTTAGCGACGCGTCTCAGTTCTGGGACATAATTAGCAATGCTGATAACTGCAGCAGGTGTTCGAGACAGACATGACAATAACAATAACAACAGCAAAAAATATTCCAGACTTCAACTCCTATCTCCTCTGCAGTGATGGCCGACTCTTGACCATTTTTTTCTGCTGGAATCTTGATTCTGATCAGACTGTAATGATGTTGTCAAGTTACTGGGTTTAATCTTCTGTGTGAGGTTGAGCTGGTCAGTGGACCAGCTCAACCTCAGTGGACGTTCTGAATGACGTTATCCTTCCCTGTTGACCTTTTGGGTTCAGTAAGTGTTTGTGAAGTAAATTTGCACACCTATTTGCATTTGACATGGTGATATACATTGATTATGCATAACATTATGACCGGTGAAGTGAATACCTCTGACTATTTTTATCATGTCACCTGTTATATTTTTATCATGTCACCTGTTAGGGGGTGGAATATATTGGGCAGCGAGTGTAAGTTGGGATGGCTAGACGACTGGGTCAGGGCATCTCCAAAACTGCAGCTCTTGTGGGGTGTTTCCAGTGTGCAGCGATCAGTATCTATCAAAAGTGGTCCAATGAAGGGACAGTGGTTCCCTGGCGACAGGGTCAAGGCTCACTTATTCGTGGAGAGTAAAGGCTGCCCCGTGTGGTCCGGTCCAACAGACAAGCTCCTGTACCTCAAATTGCGGAAGATGTTAATGCTGTTAACGCGAGATGGGTCAGTACTGTTTTAGCAGCAAAGGGGGACCAACACAAAAATAGGCTTGTGGTCATAATGATATGCCTAATTGGTGGCTATTAAGTTATGGAGTCTATATTTTCTTAATATGCCTCTTTTTTTAAGTCTTGTGAAAACAGTCTAGCCATTTAAGTGAGTTTTTGCAAAAATGTTTTGTCATAGTAGCAAACAATTTATGAAGCCTGGTGACCAGATCCTTTGTTTAAATTTGTAAAAATGTGTACTTACAATAATCTCAAAGGCACATATTTGAGATACTATGTTTGTTTCTTGGAATGCTGTTGTTTCTGGAAGCCATTTTTTATGTTGTGCCATGTAGATATTTGTACTTCACAAAGACCCCCTTGAACCAAAATCAGGTAACCCTTTTGGTATCAGCTTCACAGGCCTCCACTTTGAGAACGGCTCTGAAGTAAAGTAATCCTGTACAATAAAGTGTATTGTTAGAACCTGACATATTCACCTGCTGCAATATTAAGCTGTCACAAGAGAAAATTCCTATGCCCAAGGTCTTTTATCTGTCTTAACAAGCCAGTTTGGCAAAACGACACCCTGCCCATGATTGTTCATTTTCTTGCCAGTTGTATTACCTATTGCCAATTAATGTCTGGTATTGCTTAACTGTCGAGTAAGCAATTAAGCACTGGCACACAAATCTATGTGTTAAATTTTTGTTTTTGTTTTCTCCAATTATACAGAACCGTTACTGCAGAGCACCGGAATGCACCGGTCCAAACAGGAAGTCCAATTATACGACTTTGACAAGCAAAAGGAAGCATTTGCTATTGTTTACCGACTTCAGCGCAGAAATCATTCTCTGAATTTATGAGTCAGTTCGATACGGAGCCATTCAACGTTTCTCAATTTTGCTCCATCAACGCCTTTGACAGAAACTAACAGCATGACTTTTATAAAAGAGATGGGGATGGTGCAAGTTCTCATTTGAGTTGACAAAAAACAGTAACAATGGTTGCATCAATAAGCATGTCTTCGTAGATTAATATTATACTTGTTTGTGAGGCGTAAGGCCATCAACTAACATTTAAGACATTTGGCAGATGTCGTTATCCAGAGCATTTTACAACTTGGGGTTAAGGGCCTTGCTCAAGGGCCCAGCAGTGGCAGCTTGATGACCACTGAGCTCTCACCTCCCTCCCTTGTGGTTCTTCTCTAAAGTTGTACCTGATTGTAGAGAATACTTCTATATAATATAACATTACAATTTCCTTCCACTGCAACTAAAACTTCCAAACATGTTCCAGCATACAGAGTACAACGTACCCTAGCACCAAAAGGTTTCAAAACTAGTTTTGTAACACACCAACAGATGGCAGCACTAAAGCTGCACGCACAGTCACAGGGAGCACCGAATTTCATAAATCAGTGTGCCAAAAGACATCATCCTGTGTACATCTGGAGCTGTGCGACTGGTGCTATTCTGACCACATGCGTCACCACGGATATGCGGTGTGCAAAAAACTGGATGCTCCACAAAGACAATGCTCTCAGTCACCAAGCTTTCCTCACAGGTGAGTTTCTCACTGGAAACAACATGATCTCACTTCCTTATTTGCCGGATTTGGCTCTTGCGGACTTCGCTTTGTTCCCGAAGATGAAATCCAGCTTAAAGGCCTCCATCTTGAATAAGGGGACTATTTTGAGGTTGATGGCATGTAAACATAGATAAATAAGGTACGTTCTTATAAACAGAGCTAGTCTCGAAACTTTTTGATTTCACCTCGTATTTAAAAAACAGCTCTATGAACAAATAGTTTTCCAAGTTTGGACTGGAAGGACTGCAGTAAGCCCTTGAAAAACTCGAACTCATAGAACTCCTTTGGGTTTAACTAGAACGCAAATTTCACATCAGGACCCCTCGCCTAACATCAGTGCCTGACCTCTTGTGGTTAAATGGAGACAGCCATTCTTACCTATACCTACTGAATCAATTCAATTTTAATACCCAGGATTTTGAACAGGTTTTTCAAATGGCCACACGTCCACCATCTTCAGGGAATTAGCCTATAAATAATAGGTGCATATCTACTTTTTTTTGTTTTTAAATTTTCTTTGGGAGAAAAATGCACTTAAAAAATGAAAAGCAGTGGAAAGCTGTAACTAATGATTCATGCATGTTTTTGAGATTTCACTGAGCATCTATGGCACAAAATTGTTTATAGCCTTGTGTTTGGTTTCTCCGCTACAGATTGAAATACTTTCTTTAATGAGGTCTCGGGAAGAACAGGAAACAATGCCAAGAAAGCATGAAAAAAAAAAAAAAAAAGAATCATCACCATCAATTACACTTTGCTAACGTTTCCAAAACATGCACTTATTGAAGCTGGTGTGTTTGTTTAGTCCTGTTGATGTTTAATGACAATTTTGACATGTGCCTCTTCTTCTGTTTAGCAAGTGTTCAGCGCACAGGATTTTCTTCACATGATGCTTTATTTGTGTCTCTGTCCTCTCAAAGTTTCAACGCATATTGCTTAAGACGAGACGTCCTGAGGTTTGGTGAAAAAGCGAATGGCCAGACCCATGCTTCCTGTTACTGGGTGAACGGGAAAGCCTCATCAGGCGGAGATTAAGCTCGGCTGGCTGCCTGCCCGAAGCCACAGATGCTGAAATTAAAAACGAATTAAGACCTCGTTGAACAACTGCCGTTATTTAACACCAGAATGGCTAATTTATCCAAAAAGCTAGGCTGTACACACATTGAATTATGCATTGGGTGCTTCAAATTTCTTTTGTGAAATTATTTTTTGGGAAGGAGTCTCCGTTTTAAGATGTTCACATTTTTTGAACATACCATCTCACATTTAATCTCCATTTGCTCTCTTCTGAGATGATGTTCCATTAGATTTTGGACTGTGCTTGTGTAGATTTGTGTGAGATTCATTTAAGCACCTGGGTGTTAGTAAAGTCAGGTAGTGATGTAGGCTAGGTGAGGAGGCCTGGGGTTTCAGTCAGCATTCACATTCATTGAGGTCAGATCTATAGCAGGCCACTGAAGATCTTCCACTCAACGAAAGGGAAAATTTCATGCTACCAAATCCAAAGAAATTATATGCAGTACAATTGTGTGTCTCCAAAATGTTGTGTCCCAATAGTTTTGTTTATATATTGTACTTGTGGTATATAATATACTGTATGTTTTCAGGTGCACCTATTTTCAGATTTGTTAATTTTTACATATTAGGTTCATAAATTCATGAATGATTTGTTTGGATCAGGTCCACGTTTTGCCCCAGTGAGCACTGGATGGTTTCACAGGCGCCCATTTGAATATCATAAACATATCCAGTCTAATGTAGGATATTGTCTCAGCGGCATCAATGCCTCCCCTCCTCTCTCCTCTCCTCTCCTCTCCTCTCCTCTCCTCTCCTCTCCTCCCCTCTCCGGGGCTGAGCTCTAAGAAACGATATGATTAACGATACAGGATCGGTGGTAATTGTTAAGATAGGTTTAGAACCCATTTCCCCAGATAATTCAGCCGAGAAGAGATAAAAAAAAAAAAATCGTCCGAGATGGAGGGGCGAAGAAATTTGGCTCAGCGGCACTTTAATGTCCTTATCTATTTAGAACAGGGACTGCTCGCCCCAGTGAGTCGCATCAATGTATGCTAATGGTGCTAATGCCACGCTGTGGGAAAAAAAAAAAATCATTGCTAATTTCCTTCACTAACGTGTGCTGCTTTACATACATTATTGCCTTGTGTGAAGCAGAACGCAGCTGTTATATGTGATCTGAATGCAGGGTCCTTTCTGTACACATATACCGTATATGTAAAGGGGTCAGCACTAATATTATTAACGTGCGTTTAATGCAGCTTGCATTTTTGTTTGATTATTTTTGTTAAAAATAAATATGCATAATATTAAAGTTACTTGTGATCAACATTTAAGCATTTTACATATTTTAAACTATTTAAAATAAACTATCTGCTCAGTTAAATACTATATAAAATATTTTATAATATTTGACAAAAGTAATAGAATAATCTACTCTAATAATAGAATAAATCAGATTAATAAAATACACTTTTTATAATAAATTCAGTAATCAATTAAATCAACATAAATTGCATACTTGATCAATTGCTTTATTTATTCAAATGATTAAATACAATTAAATGAATGAAAAAAAATGTAATGAAAAAATGTACATTTGTTAGACCAAATTTGTTATTTGATCTGTGGATAATACAGATGTGTGTGTGTGTGTGTGTGTGTGTGTGTGTGCGTATTTTAATATTTAATTTTCTAAAAATATGTCTACTTAACTGTTTTCAGTAAACTGTTACTTATTTCAGCATACTTAAACAAGTGTCTTCATTACTTCCATCGTTTAGTCATTAATTTCCTGGAGATGTGGAATTGTCATGATTTTCTTCTTCTAAGAGAGATTTTTGAAGCTGGACATAAAACATTAAAGAATCTGTATTGCTAGTCTTAGCTGCTAGCTACTTCCTGGTTAGCGGCTAATGCTACACTATGTTGTTGTTGTTGTTGTTGTTTATGCATGCATGCGCAAAACAAATTTTCTTTTTCGGTACGTGAGCAGCCACAGTAACACTGCATGAACTCTAGTTTCTTTTTATCCCCCTGCCATTGCTGTTTAAAAAAATTGCATAACTAATTAGTTTGGCTGATTTTTTTCCGGTCTCTCTCGCGAAAAGCACGATAGACAAAAAAACTTATAGGGAATTGTTTTTATGGAGTTTTATGATGCAATAATGAAATGTAAACAAACGAGCCACAAAAAAAGCATTTTTGGGGGGGGTCCGTTCATCGCGGTTTTGGAACGTAATCGCAGCGATAAACTGGGGATTACTGTACTTATAGGTGGTGTGTACTTATATAAAATATATTTTAGATTCGAATTTATATTTTATTTTTTATAAAACGTTAACGCAGTAATACGATGTCTTTTTTTCTTCTTCCAATTGCACAATTTCTTCAAGACCCTACAGAGAAAGAAAAAAATCAAAAGAAAGGACAATCCAATATCTTATTTCTCAAGGTTTGAACTCAAGAGAAACTGTGTTGAGTCACAAGTCCTCAAAGTTCAGTATTGTTTCCGTGGCTTTATTCTGTCTCCTCGCACCACCGGTTTGAGTGTGTGTGTGTGTGTGTGTGTGTGTGTGTGTGTGTGTGTGTGTCTGAGTGTGTGTGTGTGTGTGTGTGTGTGTGTGTAAGCCAGTCAGGCTGAAGTCAGTAGTATAAAACGACATCTTTTTGAACTAGTGAACAAGGAAAAACCCTGAATAAGAGTGTGCAGTGGGAGAGAAAATGTCAGAGAAACACTGTGTGTGCTGAGAGAAAAATCAGATACAATGTGTGTGTGCATGTGTGTGTTAGATGAAAACATTGGTGTGTTAAAAGGAGGACTCAGGTGCACCGTATTGGATACGCAGTGTGCATGCTGAAAAAAACACTACCCTGGTTTTGGGGACGCGACGTGTTCCGTATAGAAGTGCCTTGGATACACACTGGGGTTATTACGAGCGAGAGTCAGACACACAGTGTGTTTTATGAAGAAATGCAGGATACACATTGTGTGTAATAAAACAACTTTGTGTCAATATGATTGTGGGTTGTATTTAGGCAAAAGAAAGAAACCTTTGGATTTTGGCTAAAATTATTCCACTGGTTTTGAAGTTTTGGTTTTATGGATTCAAATTGTAAATTGAATTTAATTGTAGATCATTCTTACAGGTAAACAAATATACAGTTGATCGTCCTTCTTCTCTGAAAGCTCTTTATCACGTGTAAGGAGAACTCGGTGACAGGGTGCGCACGTGGTCAGAAAAGTAGACGTGGTCAGAATAACACCAGTGGCCCAGTTCCCGTTGTCCACAGGACAATGACTTATGCAGGTCGGTGCTCCCTGTGACTGTGCGTTCAGCCTTGTGATGTCATCAAAACTAGTCTCAAACCGTTTTGATACCAGCTTGTACTTTCATTCTTATGATCGTAATCTTCATATGGAGCTTCTGAAGTTTCTTTTCGTGTTTGTGTGAAAAAAAAGGGGAGCAAAAGCTTTTTTTTAAACTTCTTTCTTCCTTCCTTCTTTCCTGAAATTTCACAGAGTTTAAAAAGCATAAAGAAGAAGCATAAAGATGGAGCACTTACTATGTGCTTCACTGAAATGCCGGGGCGATTGTTTGTTTGTTTTTGTTTTTTTGTTCTACGAGTTCAATATTTTATTCGAATTGCATACTGATACTGCGTTTTGATTTCCTAACCAACTGACTTCTCTCTCACGGCACTCATTTAAGCAGAACTTTCGCTTATTAACATCTAATCTCAGAGCACTCGGGTTTCCCTCCACATTGGAGCATTTCTACCCTTTTATGCCAGCTTGTAAACCCTGGATTTGCATGATGAGCTACAGTCAGGGCAAATTTCTTTCAGACACGCCGCAAACACAGTGACGCGTTTTGCGCCGTGCTTCCTGGCAATGCGTGGCATCTGAAGCAGTGTGTGCTGCCTCGGATTTATTCTGTTTGTGTGTGTGCTGTAAAAAAATTCGGATTCTGTGTGTGTGTGTGTGTGTGTGTGTGTGTGCGTGCGCACCCTGTGTGTCTCTTGAGACTGGCTTGCATTACAAGACCTGGAGGAGGATGTACACTATCAGGCACACACAGGTGCAAAACAAGTAGGATTTTTGGTGTGTGTGTGTGTGTCTTTGTGAGAATGCCCTACCGCAGTTCAGAACAAGCTCCCTTGGTTAATCCATTTGTCTGGGCTAAGAGACAGAGAAGACATAGCAGCATGAAAAGGACAGAAAATAGACATGGGATGCTGGTCCAATCCAGTGATTGGACACCTACATCGCTGGCAAAACACACACCGACTGCATTAGCAGCACAACATGCATTTACTTTATTTATTAATTTATTTGCATATTAATTAATTTGTTCATTTTGGTATTCGGAATTGGTAATCATTCATATAAGCAATTTCAATTATAATGATATAATAATAATAATAATAATAATAATAATTATTATTATTATTATTATTATTAACATTATTATTATATATAGTGCCCTCCACAATTATTGGCACCCCTGGTGAAGATGTGCTCTTATTCTTCTAATAAATTTATTTTTTCAACAATATACAACAATAATACAACCTTTAATTGGAGTACAATTATTCAGTGGAAAAAAATCCCACATTAAGAAATACTGTTTTTTACATGAAATCATGTGTGCCACAATTATTGGCACCCCTGATGTTAATACTTCTTACAACCCCCTTGGAGAATACAGAGTGATGGATCTTTGACCATTCCTCTTTGCACAATGTTTCTAGATCATCCAGAGTCCTGGGTACTCTCTTATGCACTCTCCTCTTAAGTGGAGACATGTTTTCAATTGGGTTGGGGTCTGGGGACTGAGATGGACATAGGAGGAGCTTGATTTTGTGTCTGCTGAACCATTTTTGTGTAGATTTTGCCATGTTTTTGGTCATTATCCTGCTAAAAGACCCATTGACGACCTATCTACAGTTTTCTGACCGAGGCCATCAGGTTTTGATTTGAAATGTCCTGGTATTTTGAAGAGTTCATGATGCCATGCTCCCTAGCAAGGTTCCCAGGGCCTTTGGAAGAGAAACAGACCCACAGCATAACAGATCCACCACCATAATTCACAATGGGCATGAGGTGTTTTTCCCCACATACTCATCTTTTGTTTTACACCAGACCCATATAAAGTGTTTGTTGCCAAAAAGCTCTATCTTAGTCTCATCTGACCAAAGCACATGGTCCCAAGTGGAGTCCCAGTGCCGCTTAGCAAACTTCAGACGTTTATGTTTGTGATTGTAAATGAGAAAAGGCTTTTTCCTTGCATTCCCCCCTGAACAGCTTGTTGGCATGTAGACAGTCTTCGGTGGTTGTTATGGAGATGCCACTCTTTGATGCAGTTCTCTAACAGTGAGCTTTGAAGTTCTTTTACTTTTCTTATCATCCTCCTCACTGTGCGTGGTGGCAAGATCAACATGGGTCCTCGTCCAGCCTTGTTTGTCACTGTCTCAGTTGTTTTAAATGATTCTTATTAATGATTCCTTTGACTGTAGATATGGTCAAGTTAAGGCGAGTCTATTTTCTTGTAGTCATTGCCTGACTTCAGGTCAACACACATCTGCCTTACTTGAATGGGGTGTTTTCTTGTCTTTCCCATGTTGAAGAGTGGATAAGAGAAATACGGATCTGTGTCACATCAGATTTATACCACATGGAAACAGGAAGTCATTTATTATTAATTATAAGTTTCTAGATACTATGATCAACTTGGAACTTTTAGGGGGACCAATAATTGTGGAACAGGTGATTTAGATAAAAAATACAACCCTTTTTTAGTCATGGGTTTATTTGTATTTTTTTTAATTCAGGTTAGATTTTTCTTTATTAGAACCCTAAGAACACCTCTTAACCAGGGGTGCCATTAATTCACACGCATATATATATATATATATATATATATGTATATATGTATATTCAACCCCAAAAATTGCATCAGTGTTTATGCAGGAAAAGTTATGTGTATTTAGAGATTGATTACGCAACTGGCCCGGAAAAAGTCCTCAATATTTGGACAGAACTCAATTCAATTATCCATAGGCTGGGGAAAGGAACAGCATTACGTCTGACAGTCTGACACAATCCCAATCGCAATGCGTCTTGCTATGCATTTTAGAACACTCGAAGAAAAAACTATAAAATATTTTTTAAAAGTTAAGATCAGTATTAAATACGTGCTCAGTGTAATGTCACGCTAGGACAGGTGGACGCAAGTAGGTAAGAAAGCACAACGTAATCTAAATGGGTAATTAAACAGGAGCAGGTCAGTAAGTTAGCAAAGATTTGAACATGCAAGAAAAGGACGTGAACGAAAATACAGAAGCGATATAGATATTTAAATATGTTGAATATTAAATATACAGAATTGCACTTTATGTGCCGAGGACACTTGCTAGTCCTTAGCGCTGGTGTTTTCTGTTATGTAGCTTTATGTTGTTAAATGTAGCGCCAGGGTTCTGGAGGAAAGTTGTCTCATTTCGCTGTGTACTGCGTCAGCTATAAATGGATGAAATGACAGTAAAAGCTTCTTGACTATATATAAATTGTGTTTTTTAAGTATGTATACTGTACATAAAGTAAACATGGAAGTAGAGACACTTGAGGATCAAGAGAGACGTGAAGTTGTAGCTCATTGAATAAGCGGTTAGACTTTTGATCAGAAGGTTGTAAGTTAAAATCTTAGCATTATCAAGCTGCCATTGCTGGGCCCCATGAACAAGGCCCTTAACTCTCAATTACTGAGGTATAAATGAGATAATTCACTCTGGATATGAATAAGCAACTGCAACATTCCATAAATGTACATGTTAATGGGGTTACCAATACCGGGGGTGGGGTGGGGTGAAGTGGGGTTATAGCATGAACGAAAGCAAGCACATGTGACACTGTATGAGTTTTATTCTTTAAGTTTAAAGGCAGGTTATACTCACTTACAAGAAATCAGTCAATCAACCAAAAAAACAACCAACAAATCAAACCTATTGATTCATCCTACATATAGGAGATTATACATTTACTGCGCTGCCTGCACCGTTGTTGTTTTTTTTTTTTAAATCCCTTAAAAACACATGGACTTCCTGTACTTGACTAAAAGTACAAACACTCCTGGTTAAATATGACTGCAATAAAAGTCCTTCTTCCACAAGTCTATTTTAATAAATGCGTGGTCCGGTTTGCTATTGTAAAAGATACACACTCGCAGAAGACTCGGACGGGTTTCGACTGCAGGTCAAATGACTGCTCCGTTCCAATCCAATACTCAAAAGCAAATTTCGATTCATTTTTATTTGTGTAACACTTTTAACAATAGACATTGTCTTAAAGCAGCTTTACAGAGATAAAGCAGTTATAAAGCTGTATAAAAGAGTGTATAAGATTAGTGCCTATAAGTTTGTTCCTTGCATGAGGAAGAAACCTTTAGCGGAACCAGACTCAAAAGGGAATCCTTCCTCCTCCTCAGCATCGAATGTCCATTCATTACAGTTCCAACATTGTAAGTTAGTACAAATTAGTGATCAATGCTTCAATGCAAAACTGTTTATGCAAACTGTGGTCCTGAACCTTTGTAGCAGACTGTTGATATTAATTATTCTAGTGCAAATCCATTTTCAAAGTTCTTGAGTTGCTCAGGAACTATATGGATCTTTAGGCTGGTGATGTGGAACCGTCCCTGCTGTGGAACAATCCAGTGGAAGGACATCAGGATGGATCGCGCAGATCCGAAGAGAAATAAGGGAGTGGAGCACTGGATATTGTTACCTCAGGAGCGTTTAATTCGACGGTTAAGATTGGAAGTATTCTCAAAGTTTCATAAAAGTTTAAAGACACTGAACAGGATTAGAATTGCAAAAAAAACGGAAGCTGATTTATAATTGAATATATATTTTCCGATCTCAAACCCAAATGTCTTTTGTGTGAGGCCATGGAGACATCCAACTGATAATTGATAAACATCGTCAAAAGCTCACGTCTGACGCATGGCTCATGTTCTTGTTTTAGATTGGCTCGGTGTTTGCGAGTCTTCCGGTACAATGAGATGCCTTGCACTATTAATTTCTCCTGGCAGAACAAACAGTAAATGGATAGATCCTGTCACCTTGGGTGGAGTAAGCAGCCATTGGAAGAGATTCCAAGAGAGGAGCCGAGAGAGGAACATAAACAATAGATACCCCCCGTTTCCCAAACTCCAACTTGGACAGCTTTCCTCCTCCATCTATTTCTTTCTCTTTCAACCTCTGCACCAGCGAGAGAGGTGACTGAGCCGGTGTCAGCCACTTCGCAGATAATAACCAGAGGTGTGCGATTCAGCCTGATTCCATGCTCCAGAGATCCAGCGAACCCACACACAGATTTTGACAGCATGTCTTTCTCTTATTTATGTAAAACTCCTCCAGCTCAGGTCATCATTCTCTTTCCTTTTCAGCTGATCAGGGGTTCCACACCATGCTCGTATTTCAGCTCATATCCCAAGTCGAGAGAGCACAGCTGTGAATCTGGGTTTATTATCAGAGGGCACCTGTGTTCAGAGGCTCTGCTGTAAGGAGCTATAGGAAGAGAACCCAAGAGAGGAACCAGGAGAGGAACACAGGTTTATTAATGTCCAATATGTGAGAATGAATGAATTGGTGGTATCGTGATCTCTCGACAATAACGGTTCAATCGAAGGAGTTGTAGTTGTGGTGATACCACATGGGTTATGAAAGAATATTGAAAGATTGAGAAAACCTGCATAAAAGCAGAAACTCGTTCTCGTCAGCCGACCAACAGTGTAATTACTTTGCCTGAGCAGTCAGATACAAATCATCTCCTGCAGTAATTGCGAGTGATCCAGGTGCCCCAGAGTTAAACGCATAACTCCAGAGTCTTGGTTTTTTTTCGTTCCCCGGGTCGAAATTCCTCATAACAAGCTCTGAGTCTATACCCTGCGTGTGTCTGTGTGTGTGTGTGTGTGTGGGTGATTTAGCCAGGTGAGTGTTTGTGTTGCTGTGTTTTCCCAGTGCATCCATCTTGAGCGAGAACAGAGAGGAGATGACCTATATACAGAGCCCTTTTGTTTACTTTTGTTGTGTCTGAGCAGCTGCTGGTGGCTCACAGGAAGAGGAAGCAAAAACTATCCGCACCCTTTGGCACTGTAGTTTTCAGGGGGGGAAAAACCAACAACAAAGAAATAAATAAATATAGATGTATTTTATATTAGAGTTGTGTCTGGAACTATAGTGGAATACCCAAAGGAGTGTTTCCTGGGCTTGAATGCAGATGATGTAGTAGTAGTAATAGTAGTATAGCTTTGAGCAAATTATAGCAGTAAAGATCTAATTCAGCACCTCGAAAAGACTTTGTGTAATTATAGTCTGTTGGAGTCTCTAAATCAGTGACAAGCCCTCTAGGCCTTCAGTAGCGTCCTACCTGAATCAATCTACCTCTTAGTAACATCGTTATATCACCCCAGCTACAGAAACCATCAATATTATAGAGAAACTCAGTATAACAGAGCGCTGCATCACAGACAGGAATCTCATACAGTGAGAAGGAATGCCGTTACTGCCGTTACTAAAGCAAGAAACCCAATGAACACAATTCAGCAAGTCTCCTTGCACTGTAGCCACAGCTGCACCTCCGCAACACATACATCATCTCTAACAGTAACATTGATATTAGCCTCATAAAATGACTCCGGGTTTCTGTTTTGTTTTGTGTGTTATTGTACAAATTCTACATAAAAGAAAACGCAAAAAAAAGGGTAAATGGTTTATGAAAAAGCTTAACAATGTTTCGAACTCTTTTGTTCCAAATAGGCCACTTAGGCACTTCTGGATAGATGTTAACAGCATTTCATTGGCTCTGTACATTTCCTTACACAATGTCAATAAAGTTTAATCGAATCTTATATTTTGGTGGACATTTCTTTAGGATGCCCAGCTTTTCTCGAAAAAGTCTGTCTTGTAAATGTGTATCTAAGACCTAATCAGTTTCTTCTCCTCTGTCAGCTATTGTGGAATAAAAAAAACAGCTTTTAAATCCACACAAATATATATGAGCTCGTGAAGTTTGCAGGAGATGTGATTTGAGAGCTCTGAATTGTTCGCTTTCTGACCATTTCATTAACGGATGTAAAAATGGTATTTTGTCGTCTGCGAGCGGTCCTTGGAAATAAGCAAGTCACAATTTGATTGGTTAAAATAACAGCTTAAAGCAACGTGGATTTGAATTGATAAGATGCCTGTAATGTTCCCAGTGATGGCCTTACAGCAGTTCCCTTTAAACCTTGCAATACTTGATGGGTGTAAACCTGATTGGATAGAAATTAAGCTAAACTTAAACTTGCGAGTGCTATGATCTTATTCTGATAAAAGCATTGCTGGCTTTGATTGGCCACGACTGCTGTAAATAAACTGGACACCATCTTTGTATAATATGGATGAACTAATTTACTACAGCATTGCTACTTTTTCTAACCACCTCCTGACCTTTCCTTAAAACCACAGCAAGTGGTGCGTAATTTATTACCTTAACCAGCGCGTCCGAGCGTTTTAAGTAAAAGGTCAGGAGGTTGTTAGAAAAAGTTTTCCCTTTTTAAACCACAATGCCAAAAATGGGTTCGTGGTCAAACATATTTGACGGTTTGGTGGAGGAAATGCTGGAGGGATGGCTAGCGAAAGGTCAGGCTAATCTCATATTATTAAGATTTTCATTGATGACACTTCTGTGCCTTTAGCAATGGCTTCATCATTTTTGCTAATATCTATCTATCTATCTATCTATCTATCTATCTATCTATCTATCTATCTATCTATCTATCTATCTCACGTCAGTCTTATTTTTTAGTAAAATTGGACTGAAACCAATAGAAATGTATTATAGATCATATATATTATTGTTAAGAGATATAACAATATTTAATTGCTGTTGCAGTAGTAAAGTTAGTGAGCTTGAGAACTTATCTGCATAGTTGATAATGTGATTAGCAAGGCTAGAAAATCATAACAGGAACATATGATTCTGACATACCAGAAATTGTAAGAATACCTACAACATCTCTAAGCTCCACCCCATACACTCATTTCATCCATCCTGAACGGTGTGCGGTGAATCGTGAAACCGTGAATTGGCATATTTATCTCACTTTTACAGCCATATAGCACAATATTTTTTTCGTTATTTGTTTACTCTCCTCCCCTGAGGTGTCCTAAAAAAGCCGTAAAGAGGCACAAAGACGGCGGCTTCTGCGCAGCTACAGTAATTAGCGCTAGTTTATGGTTCATCAGGGGCTTTGCTTTATGATTCCGTTTTAATTAGGCTTTATTTTAGTCGCGCATGGCGCATCATCGCTTGTGTAAATCGTCGTCTCGTTCCCTTCAAAGCCCTTCCTACATCATTGTTTGCACCTTGATGGCGAGCCAACTCATTCGAAGATATATGTCCTTTCCTGTGCTGGTGCAGCAGGACAAATTTAACTTGATGTAATACTGGCTGGCTTTAAAATTTTGAAGAAATTTTAGAGTTTTGGACTAGGCTTGGAGCTAGCGAAGGCAAACACAAATAAACGCTTTCTTACACATTAAAATATTGGAGATATTTTATTATTTAAATTTTTTTTGATTGTGTATGTTCTATCAATATTTAATTTCATTTTATTTCAGTGAAAAATCAACAAACATTAAAAGAAAAGCACTTATAATATCAACTGTATAAGTATGCACACCTCATACATTGTTTCGGTAAATTTTGCTCGTAAAACAGCACTCAGTCATTTTGAGTAAGAGACATCTGGCAGTTTTATTCCCCCCTATCTTTATCAAAAATCTCTCAGATCCAGAAAATGGTGAAGAGATCTCCTAATCAGGTGTACATCAGGATTTATTCCTCCTCTTCTGAAGCCGTTTCGTTGTTGAATTGGATCGTGCTAGAAGGTGATATTTCATCTTTCGCTGTCAAACAGAGGCAAGTCTTTTGATTCCCATTACTTTGATTAGAGCCCCAGTCCCAGGTGCTTACGACAATGCAGCCACCTCCATGTTTCACTGTTGGTGCAGCCATCACCATGCTTCACTGTTTATTTATTTTTTTATGTTTATACACTAAATATATATTGATGAAATATGCTAAAGCTCTATCTTATTGAAATATACATTTTTGGAATGTGGTTTGGAGTGATTTCGGCTTGAGTCACCAAATAACAAGCATTTTATAGACGAGATAAGAGATTGCTGTCACCTGTAGAGTGACCCTGAGCTTATTGAGAGCCTCTGTAAGTGTCTTGCTGCCTCTCTAAAAAGTTGTGATGTCATTTTGTCTGTTTTAGTCATTCTTGGTGATTCTTAGTGCCTTATTTTCTCCCCTTTTTAATGATGACCTTTACAGTGTTTCAAATATATAATGGTTTGGATGTCCTTTTGTAACATTTTTCCTGATCGAAACTTTCCACAATAGGGTTCATTGCATGCTTTGTGAGGACTTCACAAGGTTACTGTCAATTTCTTTTCTTCATATTAAAGCCTGGAAAGTGATCCGTCTTGATTTATCTTTTGTTTTGTTTTTTTATCCTACGAACACCTGCGGTTTTAACAGGGGTGTGTAAAATGTTTTATACCCACCGTATAACCCACGCCGTTATTGTTTCTATAGTAACAACTTACACTTGTGAGCTGGACAGCACATCCCAAGTGCGTACTTTCAGTGCTATGCACTTATATTATAATGCTAATAATCTGAGAGTAGCTTACTGAGTGAAAGTTGGTGAAAGAAAATAAAATAAAAGAGTGCAGCACATTAAATGGAGTGCTTGGAAATTAGGATGAGTTTAAGGTCAGGAATTACATTCTAATGGGGCACTGGGACCTCCATGTACCTCGGGAAGTTGCAGAGAGACGGGGCATACCAAACTCTCTGCACAGCAGGGGTGTATAAGAGCAGAACAGGTCGTGCTCTCTGACAATGGGCTGGGAAATACTCCAAGGCTTTATTCTCTCCACTCAATGCGAGCAATAACACTGTGGCTCTTAGCTCATGCAATGCGAGTGCATTCAGAGTCTAGTGCTAGCGCTGTGCAGAACGAGCAGACTTCATGTTTCAGACTTCATATTTCATACTTGCACATGAATTGCGGGTTTCCAGTGCGGGAAAAAAAGCAGAGAGGGTCGAAAAAAAAAAAATGCTTTTAAGAAAATAAAAAGCCGCTTTGAATGTGAGAGAGGACACGACTACAGGAAGTGAATAATTTTTTTTGTTGCAATTTTTAAATGAAAAATTGCATTATTTCATAATAAATAATATACCATAACAAATAATAATAATAATAAATATTTATATAATTGTAATTATTATATACGGTAATTTCCGGACTATAAAGCGCACCATATATAGAAGCCATATATAAGCCATAAAGCCATATATAAGCCATAAAGCCATATATAAGCCGCACCCACTGAATTTTACAAATATTGTTATTTTTAACATAAATAAGCCGCACCTGTCTATAGGCCGGTCTACACTAATGTACTTTACACAGGCTTTAACGAAAGACACTTTACACACGGTGTAACGGGTGAAATATGTTGCGCTTCCTTTAGGAGCATAGCGGTATTTTGGGAATAGCATGCAACTGCATTCTGACGGTATTACTGCGTGTGTGTAAGACTGAGGAATATGTCCTTATTATTTTCTGATGCTCATTTCTAAGTTTCTT
This sequence comes from Silurus lanzhouensis, assembly GCA_039877035.1. NCBI lineage: Eukaryota > Metazoa > Chordata > Actinopteri > Siluriformes > Siluridae > Silurus > Silurus lanzhouensis. Next base: position 1,584,383 of record JBCEWE010000348.1, on the reverse strand, counting down.
TGACTAACCTTTAACGCTAATAACGCTTTAACGTTGCCAATAAAAATAATATCATGCGTTTAAAATCGTGCGTTTAAAAATTACCCGATGGAAGTTTTTTCTCCCGATGCCGTGCAGCTCAGAACACAGGTGAGGTGCGTTTTTTTCATTTCCGTTCGAAAATTTCATTGGTCTAATGTTATGGGGTTCAGTTTATTGGCTTGAAGTTTGTGAAACCGGGAAAAACCCAGGAAAAATTCATAAATTAATCTTCATAAATCTAAATTAATCATAATTAAATCTTCTCAGAAGAGTAAAGTTTTTTTATAAGAGCAAATTGAGACTAAATGTACAATGAGATGTTCAAAAAGCAAGCACATGCCAATCTCATGGTCTGGTGTCTACAAATTTTTGTCCATATGGTTCCCCCCACCCCTTCAGCTTGTTATTTTAATATTATGTATTGCTCATTTATGATTTGAAATCAAACCACATAACAACAAACAATCCTTTATTTTATTATGTTTAAACAGGTGAGCAAGAGCTGTAAAGTTATTTTTTGGCACGCAGTTACAGTGTGTAGAAACATATTTGCGTTTTTTTTTTTTTTTTTTTTTTTTTATCAGTCGGCTCGATTGCCCAGTAGCCATGGAAACACTGGTGAACGGGTTCAGGCTGAAGACAGGATCACACTCGCCTCTGCAGAACTCCGGCAGGTTTGGATCAGGCTAACACATGGCCCGTTCGGGTCAGTAATCGCGTGTGTGTGTGTGTGTGTGTGTGTGTGTGAGGTTGTAATTAATTTTACTCTCACTTCGCCCACATCAAAGTACTGAAGACTTGCCTGCTCACTCACGAATATCCCAGGGGTGCTGCCAGGGAAGGGTCAGATGAGTAGACCGAACAGACACACTCGCACAGTCATTTCTCTCTCTCTCACACACACACACACACACACACACACACACACACACACACACAAATAATTAACAAATCACACTATGATCAATAAAAAAACCTTTGTCAGAGTAACATCACTAGAATTTATTACAAAGCAGTGCTTTTTATCTGGATATTTGAATACATTTTACATGATTAATTCATCATTTCTTTCACTGGAATTGTAACTGTTGCTGTTGATTTCTCTCGAATCATTCATTTTCACATACTTTCTATATCATTTCTTTTTTCCTGTAGGACTCATTCATTTTTACACATAATGCTTATTTCCCCATGCGATTCACTTAATTTTAGGTCTCGTTCGTGTTTCTTTCTTTCGTTTTCTTTTTTCTTTTTTTCAAATGATTCGATTCCTTCAATCACAAATCTGATTCATTCCTTTTCACGTGACTTTTATTTTCACACTTAATTTCCTTCATTTTCATGTGTGATTTATAGCATTATTTAGCTACAGGGGATTCCTCTTTTCCACATGTGATTTGTTCATTTTCTCACGCAACACATTTTCACGTGTTATTCCTTTATTTCTCAACCAATACGATTTGTACATTTTGTACACGTGGCTCCTCTATTTTCCTTTATTTGAATGTGTGATTGATTGATTGATTTTCAGATAATGAATACATTTTTTACATGTGGTTCTTTCATTTCCTCATGAGATTTTTCATTTTTAAATTGGATTTCTTCATTTCATGTCACTAGATGTGATTTTTTAGACATTGCTCTGGAGTGCAGACAATAGATTTGCCTTTTCTCTGTTGTTTTTTTGGCACGTCTGCTCGTGATAACTCCTGCGCAGCTGGAGACGACAGAGACAGAGATCTCCAGTGCTGGTTAATTCAAACGGCTGGCATCAGAGCAGCCTCCAGCCTTCATCCTATGTAGCGCGAGTCCAGCTGGGGAAATAAAAGAGCGTAATCGAAGTTGTAATGCGAAGGGTGCGTTTGAACATTTCTGCGCGACGTTGTTACAAGCCGGACGTAGGAGTTCAGGAGAAGTGGAGAAACGCAGCTCTGGATGTGTTTCTTGCTTGTTTGGCACATCCTTGTTTGTTTTACTTGCTGGTGCCCTGCTGTCGGGGTGGAACCCTGGTGGAACGGCAGGATATCGGTGGAGTGATGATGCCGGAGCTCCACTAACAGTATCCCTGGCATGTTCTCCCCTTGGCTGCGGATACCGAGTCAATTATTTCTTCTAAAAACAATTAAAATCCCATTGTGTGCTAGCGTTTGGATCGGGAGCCACTAAGAATCTACCTGTTTCTGGTCTGATGTCGAGTTTATCCTGGTTTGCACTTGGTTGGAATTGAGTTCTCTGCAAAGTTTTGCTTGCAGCTTATCCTTTTTGCCCTATAACCCATCTGTTTATTTGCTTAGCACAATATTGTCCTGCCATTAGCCTCTTTTGCTTCCACTCAGAATCAGGTGGGGTTTAATTTTTTTGTTTTCCAGCAGAGTAGTGTTCTTACTAACATGCTCATTTTAATACATTATCATTTCTATAGTAACAGCATACCATATGTATAGCAACAATATTGTTCTTCTTCTTCCGGCTCCCATTTGGGGTCGCCACAGCGGATCATCCGTCTCCATACCCCCCTGTCCTCTACATCTGCCTCTTTCAAACCAACTACCTGCATGTCTTCCCTCACCACATTCATACACCTCCTCCTTGGCGTTCCTCTTTTCCTCCTTTCTGGCGGCTGCATCCTCAGCATTCTTCTGCCGATTTACCCCATGTCCCTCATCTGCACATGTCCAAACCATCTTAATCACACCTCCCTCACCTTGTCCAGAGTGTAATAATAAACTAAATTTTCTAAGAGCTTGGTATTGTTTTTAAGGAAATGTAAAGGTGCTTTTTACATTACAGCACAGTGAAATTCTTTCTTCCCATATCTCAGTGATTTTGGGGAATTGGGGTCTGAGTAATTTTTAGTTTTGCTTACAAACGAAACAAAAATTGTGTTTGTTAAAAAAATATCTGTAAACAAAATTCTGTATTTTCCTGTCACATGGCTGAGCTGTATGCTCATGCTGACGAATTCAATACATTATCCCAGTTAAAGAAAGTTTCATATGAAGTGATCCTCAGTGATTCTAACACTAGCTCACATACGGCCTATATCCAATCCTCTCACGCAGTTGTAGTTGTAAAGCCATTCTATTCCGTCTTGTCACTTGCTCCAAATGAGGCTCCCTGTGAAGAGCGCCTGTGTTACGCGGTGAAAATGTCATTTCTTTCAGGCTCTCGTGGTGGAGGGGGTGTGGAACCGAGGGCAGGGAGTTAAAGCTAGATTTAACAGGTGCAGCGCTGCCTGGCATGTCAGGGCCTCGTTTAACCAGCAGGTCATACCATTAAGTGAACTAATTCAAAGTGAATCATTGGCCTTATTTTTTTTTTCTTTCAAAAATCAAATACAGTGTAATAGTGTGGGTTTTCTTTCTACCTCTTATTAAAATTTGTTGTAGGCTGATTAGGTCAAATGTTCTAAAAAGATTTTCTGGCTATCTGTTCTTTCTTATTTATCATTTAAAATAGTACTTGCTAGCTTGGACCCAGTCCTAGCCAATAAGCTCAAATATATTCTTTTTGCATTGTCAGGGCAGTACTGGACTCAAACTAAAGTTCCCATTATACATCACAGTCTTTAGTTGTGGTCACACTGGACTCCAACTCCAAACACCCAATTCCAATTCAGCTTATTGCAAAGTACAGTGTATGCTCAGTTGACTTTGTTCTCGGCTGTTTGGTCTTTATTTTGTGTTTTCATTTCTCCGTTTTTTGATCTTGTTCCAGTTTCAGGAGCGCTTTTAAACTGTTTCTGTGATGTGCATGTAATTGGAAAACTGGAGTGACTAATCATGAGGGTGATTGCGATCATGCAAGGGTCTGTTGGAGATTGGAGTCTGGGCCAACCATGTTTGAAGGCCATGGTGTCTGATGGGAAATGGGGTTCGGGTCTGGTAGAGACCTGACACTAATAAATTAGAATTGAATAAACTGAGTTTGGATTTTTTTTTCTCTACATTAAATTTCCAGTACCAACAAATTATAAAAAAATATGCTCACTCGGACTGGCTACAGGAAATGCGAATCATTCGTCACGCTGAAAACAACCGGGCATGAAAACATGCACTTCACCTGTGTTCTGAGCTGCACGGCATCGGGAAAAAAGCTTCACCGATGGTGATTTTTAAACGCACGACGACGCCAAAAGAAAAACTCCCGAGATAAATAGTTGTGAAAGGAAGGAGGAAGACAGTGAACAATGACTTTCTTGGTAGGCTACTGTTTAGATACAAGTCGTGTTACAGGCGCTGTCTTTCGTTAAAGCCTGTGTAAAGTTCATTAGTTTCAATGTTCCGTGCGGCTTATTTATGTTCAAAATAAACATCTTTGTAAATTCAGTGGGTGCGGCTTATATTTGGGTGCGCTTAATAGTCCGGAAATTACGGTATGTGCTCAAACCAACTGTGAATACCATAAACTTTCCCTTAAAAGGTTAACACAGAGTATGTCCATTTGCTAACGCAATTGCCATTCATTTTGAACAGCTTTAAATCTTCTGGCCAGTGATTTTCTCCCCTTCAGCTACTGCTTGCAATCTTGGGGTAACCATGGACAATCAACTGTCCTTTTTCTCACATGTTGCTTAAGTGGTTTGCTCTTGTCAGTTTACAAAATCACTACAAAATCTGAAAGATTTGACCATTTCTATCCAAACAGGTTGCTCAGGTGCTTGTTTAGTCTCTTGTCATTTCAAGACTGTACTACTGCAGCTCTCTGCTGGCAGGTCTACCTCTTAATGCTATTAGTCACCTGAAAATGATCCAAAATTCAACAGCATGAATTGAATAAAACTTTCAGAAGTTCTCCCACACGACACTACTGCTGCGTACCCTTCACTGGCTTTCGGTAGCTGCATGCAGCAGATTCAATACAATGATGTTTGCTTAGAAAGCCAACACTGCCCGAGATCGACTGGTCCCACATTTTCTCAGGGTACGAGGTAAGTATACATAAATTCTCTTCTCTGTTCTGGTACCGAGGCCTTGGAATGAACTTACCCTAGATGTCTGAACAGATGAGTCTTCTAAGGCTGTTTTTAAGCAATTGATGAAGACTTACCTGTTCCTGAAAAACTTAAACTACTCTTGTTAAGAAGTTTTCCTCTCTAGCCCGAAGGACCATATAAGGATTTTCACTATTTGGTGTGCGCTGATCAGGGGATTGTACTCGCCCCAGCGTGTCAGTAAAAACACGGTACAGGATTCAGAACACTCAACTTTACTGGGTATAGAATTGATCGTATATGAGGTAATTCTTGCTGTCTTCTGTTAGCTAGTGTTTGTTGGTTGCGTGATGCAGAATGCATGCTGCTGCTCAGTTTTCTGCCCTTTTATACTCTTGATGGGGGACGGTGCACTGTCATAGGTAACTTGTCATTGCTTGGTAAACTGTATGTCTGCCTCTAGTGGTGAAGTGTGGAAATACCACTGTTGATTTACATTTACAGCATTTAGCAGACCATATCCAGAGCGATGACACAAGTGCTTTGAGTCTCTATCCATGAATAAATGTTATCATGCTTTTATAAAACCATGGCTTCATCTTTGTCGGTCAATCTCTGCATATACTTATATGGCCATGTGGAGTTTTTGGTAATAGAAAATGTCAAAATATCATTATGTAAAGACTGTATATTTAAGATCTAATCAGTCAATCGTGTGACAATGGTGCAAAACATAACCTCATGGAGGTACAGGTCAAGAGCTCATTAAATATGAGTGAACAAGGTGTAACTAAGGGAACTTGTTCGGTGTGCTTGTTGGTACCAGAAAAATTAAATTGATTGATTTCTAGCTTTTACGCATGCCTTGTGGTAAAAAAAAGAAAAATCCAGATGGTATCTGGCTGACAGAAAGGCTATGCACTTTTCTGTCAGGATTATGGAGAGAGACTACATCCCAGCAGCCTCTGCTCCCTTAAATGTCTTGGTCACATGTCTCTGATTGCTCACACCTGAATCACACTGTTTGTAAATTCGCACTTCACTTTCACAGAACAATTTGTCCCATGTTCGATGTACCATGCTTCTCGTTGTCTCATGCTGTTGGTATTCAGTGGTGTAAAGTATTTGAGTTAATGTACTTTGTTACTGTATTTAGGTGATTTTTTTGGGGCTACTTTCTAGTTTTGCTGTTTTAAAATATGTACTTTGTACTGCACTATATTTTAACTGACACTGAGAGTTAAAAATTACATTTTGCACTTCTGTGGAAGATGTCATTAAGGCACAACACTCCCCTACTTACATCTGCTGTCTGGGAGTGACTTTTTAGCACCGCTGGCCTCATGTTCAGTCAAAAAAGACCTTGAATCAATTTCCAAAAATTTGAGAACCAGCTTTTGTTGAAGTGAAATAAATATAATATTATTATTATTATAAAAAATATTGCCGCTGTCTGAGACTGAGAGGCGCATCACATCACAGTCAGCTCTGAATATTTGTTTTGAATGACTTTCATTACATTTGTCCATTGAATACAAACGGTTCTTCTACTTTGTGACATGATACTTTCATTGTATTTGTTAAATGAAGATCTCTTTTTGAAAGATTGCTTTACTACCTTGTCTTTTTTTATGTTGCTGTGTTGATGGTTAATGCAGTGTTGAGGTGTACAATTCCTTTGAATTTTTGGAAATTATACCTCACAAATCAATTGTTGTTGAAGATTCCCTAACATGACTTGGTTTTGCGGTTGAATAGTGCATCTTAGTGTACGTTCAATATCCTCGAGTACTGTTCAAATCCATAACTCTTAACAATTTTACTCGTCATATTGGAATCGGTGACTGTAATGGGTTAAGTTTTGCAGTAAAGTATCTATACTTTTACTGAAGTAGGATTTTCGGGTAATTTTTACAACTCAGTTATTGTTCATGCTCAGGTTTGTTCTTCCTTAATGTTTTCTTCTTACTTGACAGATTTTCAGCTGTGGTGAGTAAAAAAGCATCACAGAATACACATATTGTAGTACAGGGGTGCCTAATCTTTTTCACAAAGGGCCCGTGTGGGTGCAGGTTTTTATTCTAACCAATCAATGGCCACACCCAAATGAGGATGGGTTCCCCTTTTAAATCTGGTTCCTCTCAAGGTTTCTTCCTCATAACATCTAAGTGCGACAGTCGCATTGGCTGCTCATCAGAGATAAATACACACCATTCACCTTTACTCTTAAAACTCTGTAAAAAAAAAAAAAAAAAAAAAAAGAAAAAAAAAGCTGCTTTGAGACATTGTCTGTTGTGAAAAGCGCTATAGAAATAAACTTGACTTGACCTGATAGTAATTAAAAATAAAGATCATTAGATTTGAACAGGTAGAATTTGGTGTGAACTGGCTTGGTTGGAATGAAAACCTGCACCCACATTGGCCAACTCTGGATAAGATTGGACACCCCTGCTGTAGCATCTCAAAACCCTGATGTGGACGGAGCTACAAGCCGGTAAATGTACGTGTGTGTGGATTGAAATGCATTCAGTCCGTTAAAAAGCCATTATTTCCTTCTCCCGGAGATGTAAGAGAGACCTGCGTACATCTCACTCACACCTTGTCCACTAAGCCTTCTGCACCATTTAGTCCACATGGCCCTGCTGTGATCCTCAGGCTCTGAATGAACCCGAGTGGCTAAGTTTCTGACAAGCCTGACATGCGACGGACCTCTGAGGCGAGAAAAAACATTGCGAGAGAAAGAAACGGAAAACAGCAGGAAAGATAGAACTGGTGAGCGGCCGGTCCAAGCGTGCTATAAATCACATTTAAGTGTGCAGCGAGAGCACAGACATCTCACACATTGACCCGAATGCTTTTCCACTGTAAACCCGGTTAAGGAACGAACGGAAATGTCCGCAGGAACACACACAAAAGTAAAAACTGTTACATTTGGTTCTATTTTCCTGGAACTTTTAGCCATAGCCCATGTCAGAAATTGTCTTTATTTATTTTTATCAGTGTCATGCATCTCTCTCTCTCTCTCTCTCTCTCTCTCTCTCCATTGAAATTCCACATGTGTCCAGGGCAGGTTTGTCTCCCTCTCCCGGGGTGTCTGTTTGAAATGAAAATTGGCTCGGATAACACGTGTGCCACACACAAACACACACAAACTCGCACACAAACACCGTGGTCCTCAATGCCTCGTTTCAGCAATGTCCCTGAGGCGGTGTGTTCACACCAGTCTTCACGCAGGGTTGAATTTGCAACGCCATTACGGTCAAAAGACGCCTGAAAAGTGGGACGAAAAGCAAAATCAACGATGAGTTCGTATTCTTTTTTTTTTTCACTAATCTCTTGCTTTTCCATTTTTTTAATGTGTAGACTTTCCTTTAATTAATCTTTTTTTTATAAATGCTTCCTTAAATTGTTTTGAGGTTACATGTTGCTTTTGCAAGCAAAAAAAAAAAAATTGCTTTCTTCTGTAGCCTGCATTTTATATCCCAGACTTTATAACCCAGGACCTAACAGCAGATGTGTAAATGCAGGGCTGAGGCTATTGAAAAGCATTGGACATATAAGCTCAAGGAAAATCTGGTGTAACTATGTATAAAGACGTGTGTGATTTGCACGATCACCTGCAAATCAAAGTATGTGCTCAAACCAACTCCTGAATACCAGGAACTATTCCTTAAATGGTAAAACATTAACCATGTGCAAATGCTTCACTTTGGACAGCTTCAAATTCTCAGCTCTGGCCAGTGATCATGCCTTTCTTAAAACCATGGCAAGGGGTTTCATCTTGGTCAGTTCATCTCTGTATGTACCCATATGGCCAGGTGTCATGAAGGCAGTATTGCATTCAGGATCGGACTGCCACTGATTTAGCCCTGCAGGAGAAATGAACCCCACACTCACCCCGGTTAGTGCAATATGAGGCGTGCTTTGATGGACAGAAGATTGTGGACGGTCTACACATGGCACTCTTTCCCCCTGGGCATCAGCATACGGACTCTGTGTCTCCATGCTGTCCTCGCTCTGATAACCCTGTCTTTGTAAAGGGCACGTTCGATTTGACAGAGCCCGAGCGCGCCCCACACCTCCAGCTCACCGCCTTTAGAGAAGCCATGACCCTTGGCACTGTAGCACTTGCAAACACACACATACAGTATATAAACCTACTGTGGTGTAGCAAGGTTGTTTTTTTTACAGTTAAAATTCTGAGAATGTAAATTACAAGCTGATCATTTGAATTTGTCCAAAGTGAAGAATTTGCGAATGTTTAATGGATTTACTTTGTGTTAACTATCTAAGGGGAAAGTTCTTGGTATTTAGAGTCGGTTTGTACACATACTTTGATTTGCAGGTGATCATGCTAATTTAGCAGCATGTAGTTAGTCCTATTTACACCAGTTTGCTTTTGCACATTTGCTTTTATGTCCTGAAAAGTCTGGGATAGAAAATGCAAACTATAGAAGGAAAAATAATTGCTGTCAAAAGCAACATGGGACCTCAAAGCAATTTAAGAAAGCAGTTCTCAAAAAAAATAAATAAATAAATATCAAATTAAGGGAAAATCAACGCACTTCACATTCACTATAAGAAATAAAGGATCAATTAAAAAAAACCCAGACTAAATTAGAGTTAAAAAAGCTCTTGTGCATTTCTGACTACAAACTCATTAAATGCTGTGCGGCCATTATGAAGAGACGTCTTTAAAATAAAAAAAGTGAAAAAAAAAGATACGCAAACACTATTATTGGTTATTATAGTAACAGCTAAACGGGTGCTTTTACCTGTCACTGTGCTGTATGTAAAGAGTCTTCAGTATCAGTGCTTCATAAGAGACGAACACAAAGCTGTAAGGATGAGATTCATGGCAGAACCAAGGATTTTGGTTAACATGACATAACGTGCTTTGCAAATTAATACAATGTATAAAAATAGGACAAAAAAAACCTGCTGGAAAAGGTATAAAAGGAATAAAACACATTGGGATGCACAGGAATTTAGGAACACTATTACTGCTTTGTAACTTAGTGTGTGTGTGTGTGTGTGTGTGTGTGTGTGTGTGTGTGTGTGTGTGTGCGTGCGTGCGTGCGTGCGTGTGTGTGTAGGGGAGCTAACTGACATTTCTGGATGTCTCTTTCTAGCCGTTTCTCTTTCCAGGAAATGTCACCTCAAGGGCGGCGCGAATCGAACATATCGACACCAGAAAACATGACTCAGTAAATCATGGTGAGTTGGAGCGATGAAAAAAAAAATAGCTTCATGTTTTAATAATGAATATTTCTCGCTGATTAATGAGGTGAACACTGAGCAGTTCGAGTGATGGATAGAGAAGATGTAGCATCAGTTTAATGTAGTTTTAGGTTATAGAACTGGCAAAGAATTCACGCCAATGAGATATGGACAAAAGTGAAGGGACACCACATGGTTTGAAGTGGAAAATCTATAGAGCACCTCAACCCTATTAAAACCCTTTGGTATTAATGTAAACTCTTACTGCACCCCAGGCCTCCTCCTTTTTAGCCATATAGTGTAATGTAATGTAATGTAATATACAATCACTGTGTAAATCGGTTACAAAACGGCCTTTTAATGGGTTTGTAGTAAACTGACTTTGTAAAAAGCAAACCTGAGCATGAACAATACCAACTGACTTGTAAAAATTACCCGAAAATCCTACTTCAGTAAAAGTATCCTGACCCTTTATATTGTAATACTAATAACTATGAAATAACTATTTCATTACTGTTTTATTACTATGTACTGTAATAACTAGTAATATGAGTTATATTGGTAGGAGAATGCTGAGGATGGAGCCACCAGGTAAGAGGAAAAGAGGAAGGTGAAGGAGGAGGTTCATGGATGTGGTGAGGGAAGACATGCAGGTAGTTGGTGTGAAAGAGGCAGATGTAGAGGACAGGGGGGTATGGAGAGCATCCAAAAGATGAAGAAGAAGACTGTAATAGCTAGTAATGACGTACATCAGTTTCCACAGGTCTGCAATAACAGGATCGTCAACACATTCAAATCTTAAAGAAGCATATTGTCTGGATACAGCATACATTCTACATCAGTAATATGTATTGTTATTTTTAGGTTTTATTTCATATATAAAGCGTGTTCTTAAACCACATTGAAAAATTGCCCATGCATTTTTTATGTATGTGTTTTCAAATGTCTCAATCGACAGCAAAATTGATGAGCAAGCAATAAAGCGCATGATGGTATAGAAATGAATATGTATTTATTTTATCCTGGTGTTTATGAATAGAAACTCATCCATCCTGAAAACCTTCCCCATGTTGGAAATCTTACTGACACCAGAGTCTCATTTTATAAAGGTTACACAAACATGGGACTCCACCATGTAAACAAATGATTGCTATAAAATCAATGTGAATTTTTTTTAGCTGTAGATTATGAGGGATATATGCCATGAGTGGAACATCCTTCTATGTATTTAAGTGCACCATATAAAACCTCAAGATTTTATTACTCAAATGTGTTACCCAGCATTAAACACCCTGATCTCCAGCTCAGATGTACCACAGTTCTGCTGCTGCACTTGCAAAGACTTCTAAAAGTTTCCCTCTTCTTTAAAGCGTATGTTTGAAGGTAAGAAGGTAAGAAGTAAACGTTGGAGATTTCTGTGTTTTCATGCATAAATGGTGCTTTTTGTTTGATTGGTTGATTTTATTTTTATATATATATATATATATATATATATATATATATATATATATATATATATAGAGAGAGAGAGAGAGAGAGAGAGAGAGCGAGCATGATAAGCCATCAAGTTTACAAGTGTAAAAAATATAAGTATCTTTAATAAAGTAATTTTTTTTTATTAGTATCACCGTGCATCAACAATTCTCTAACATGATTTATGATCATGCGTCCTGATGCGTGTCTTTCTGGGATGGATGATAATGGATGGGATGATAATGATTCACGTATTTCCGTATCAAGGCGTACTGTTGTATCAGGGCACCGTTCCACTTTGAACCGACGACCGATAAAACTGCGACGCTTCTGGTGGCTGCCTTTTCTACGTCATCATGCAGCTTTCTTGACAGATTGAGGTCAGTGCTGTGATTTAGCCACTTAAACACAGTGTTCTTTTTTCTTTTTTTTTAAGCCGAACTCGTACCAAAAATCCTTTCTCACACACAAAAAACGGCGAAATCGAGCCTCACACATTAGGCACCATAACCGAGTAGTGCACACAATTTAGGGATTTCAAAGAACATGTAATCATGGCACATTTTCAGACTTCTCAGACTCTGGAACTTTTAAATCCTGAGCCTGGTGACATATCGGGGTGATAAAATGGCGGGAAATTGGTGGTTTGGGTGGTGGAAAGGGCTGTGGATGTGGATGCGAGAATGCGTGTCGCTTCTTAGTACATTATGGCACTACAAAATATAAGGCTGGATTGACATCCGGAAAAGGTAAAAAAAAAAAAAAATTAAAAGAATGTCTGTTTTGCACTCGCCATTCAGTTACACCAATTGAAGATTGAAGATTTGTGTTTTTCCATCTAGACAGGATTTTTCCCGAAGCATTTTGACCACCATCTTTATTGGCAGGATATTGTTGCATGAATTTTACTGGTATAAAAAATTTAATATACAGGCAAACAAATCCAAATCTGCAGGCAGGCTCCATATATATCGTGCTCTGAATCGCACACACAACTTAATACCCCAAGGTCTGCGGTTATATCTGGCCAGGTGTCCAAAAAGGAAATAATAATTATTCCAGACAACCCTATACCTCAAGAAACTCTCCCGTGCCCTCCCACACACACACACACACACACACACACACACACACACACACACACACACACGTCAACCCCGGTGTCCATGTAAAAACCTGAATCTTTATTTTGTATATAATTTCTGCTAGATCATGAATCCTTATGTTCATGTTTTTAAAAAGTGCAGTATGAGCTTGAAAAAAACAACAACAAGATGATGGATATATATATATATATATATATATATATATATATATATATATATATATATATATATATATATATATAAGCACATACACAATAGCAGGGAATTTTCAGAGAAGGATGAAAAGATTCATGAGCCAGACTCTAGTGCACCTACTGTATAATAATAATATTTACATTTGTTTCCTGTCAGATATTTTGCTTATCTTTGTGACTCTTGTGCACGAATAATGTATTTTTTTCCCCACCATTTTAGTTCTTTTTGATTTTGTCTTGACCTTAAGTAGGTGTGTTTGTATTCAGAAGTCTACTATTAGCACTTTTGGGGACATAAATATAAAAAAAATAAACCAAAAAATTCTGAAAAGGAAAAAAAAAAAAATCTGAAAAGGAAAAACAGAAAAAATTCCTGAAAAGAACATCAGCCCGCCTTTCGGAAATCTCTATCTAAGGCGCTATAAGATTGGATTGTGGTCGGATGTAATTGCAGTAATCCAAATAATGGCACTCATCCATTATTGGCACAGCAGGGCTCAAGACTCACAATAATGTATTAAAATCAATACATCAGAATGAGGCAGATGGGATTAAAAGACTAGACGTTTTAATGAAAGCCAGTATGAGGCACCGGCGAAACATCGCAACATGGGCCTTTCTAATGCGTTATCGCTTGTCTCTTTAAATAAGATGTGGCTATTTGTTTTAGGCAAAATGTTCATCGCTGATCTATTCCAGATGAAGCAATAAATAAAAAGTAAATAAATAAATAAACAGTCGCACTTGCGCACAAGTGTAATGCGGTTTGCCAGAGTTAATATAAATGCATTGAATTCATTGAGGCGTGCTGTGCAGCTTCTGCTGGGTGCTCGTTGTTAAGTGTTTTAATTGCCATAGTAACAATAAAAATGCTATTACAACTACTTTTACTACTATATATATATATATATACATACATACATACAGTGGGGCAAAACAGTATTTAGTCAGCCACCAAATTGTGCAAGTTCTCCCACTTAAAAGATGAGAGAGGCCTGTAATTTTTATCATAGGTACACTTCAACTATGAGAGAAGAAAATCCCGAAAATCACATTGCCTGATTTTTAAATTTATTTGCAAATTATGGGGGAGTATTTGGTCACCTACAAAATAAAGTAAGATTTCTGGCTCTAACAGACCTGTAACTCCTTCTTAAATAGGCTCCTCTGTCCTCCACTTGTTACCTGTATTAATGGCACCTGTTAGAACTCGTTATCAGTATAAAATACACCTGTCCACAACCTCAAACAGTCAGACTCCAAACTTTAGCTTTACATGGCTTTACATGGGTTGGAGTGAAAGATTTCCTGCTATAGAGATCTGATTCCCGCCCTATTGAACACCTTTCAGATGAATGTGAACACCGACTCTGCACCCCAGGTCTCCTCACCTACACAGGTTCCTGACTTTACTAACACCTTTGTCTAAATGAGCACTGGACTAGGATGTTTAAAAAGTTCATACCATCTTATGCACGTACCATCTATATATATATATATATATATAGATAGATAGATAGATAGATAGATAGATATTTTATATATAGTATTGTATGTAATATAATATATATCATTGTATTCTATTGTTTATATTCACATAAATATTCAAATAACTCGCACCTCCTGACCAATCAGTTTTGAGGCTTGTGACATTGAACAAACATCAATTTTCGCTTCCATGATGACTATAATCAAATGACTTTATTGCCTCCAGAAGCTTATGATTAACCCTAATTAAAGCTCATCAACCCAGTGTGCCTCAGTCTATTTTGCCATTCTTGTATCTTGCTGATCTCCTGAAGCAGTGCAGTCTATTGATCAATTCACTCAACAGTTAAGCCTGAGAATTAACACCATTTCTAACTCAGCTGAGGGGGTGAGATGTTTTTTTTCTAATGTCAACTACATTTCTAGTAGACCGAGGATTAGTGTTCAGCAGCTCTGTGTGTGTTTCTAATTGCAGATTAAGTGCTGATAGATAGATAGATAGATAGATAGATAGATAGATAGATAGATAGATAGATAGATAGATAGATAGATAGATAGATAGATCGAGAGAGAGAGAGAGAGAGAGAGAGAGAGAGAGATAGATAGATAGATAGATAGATAGATAGATTGATCTATATAAAGTAAAATAAACTGAATTTGAGAATTTACAGAATAATTAAACACAATACAATTGCACTGGATTTAAAAACAAAATATTTCCAATGTACATAATACATAACGGAATCCAATGGAATACAAAAATAAAATAAAAAGAGAGAGACATGGGGCAGTATTATCCATTATCAAAGTAACAATTGTTAGGAGGCAAAACCTGTGCTTTTTATTATTCCCAAGCAAAATGCAACTGTGCAAGATAAAATGTATTGTATGTATGTATGTAAAAAAGTGGGATGAGGAAGTGGTTGTTTTGCAAATAAAAAACAAAAAAACCCAAAAAACACAGGATGAGGAAGTAAATGCTGTGCAATAAAGTCAGGATTAATAAGTAGGTGCTGTGCAATAAAGGCAGGATGAGGAAGTAGGTACTATGGGAAAAAAACAGGATAAGGAAGTAGACACTGTGTAATAAAGACATGAGTAAGTAGGTACTGTGTAATAAATGGAGGACAAGGAAGTAAGTACTGTATAGAAAAAGGAGGATGATGAAGTAAGTGCTGTGCAATAAAAGGAGGATGAGGTAGTGGGTGTTGTTATTGAATTTTTTAATTATTAAACTTTAGGGAAACATACGGTCCAAAAACACAGACAATAAGTTGTTATCTAGTGTTGTGTAGTGAATCCAGAATTTTTGATTCATTGGTGATTTGCTGGTTGAGGGCCCAATACAGTTGGATAGAAACTCTTTGTTATTCTATCTGTGTTGACCTTCAATGAGCAGAAATGTCCTCCTGACCACACCACTGAAAAAAGTCCAATATTTAAATGGTTGTGGTCCTTCATTATCTTCTTTGTCTTGGTCCTGCACCAGTTGCTGTACATGGACTGCAGGTCAGGGAGGTCAGCTGATTGCACAACTCTCCATAGAAGGCTTAATTGTCCAGGAAAGGTTGTAAAATATGCCATAGTTGAAATATAAAAGCTTGTGTCTGTCTAAACTTTGAGCTCGGTGTACGGACAAATGTTGGGTACCGATGCCATTCCCATCCTGTCCACTAGGTGACCATTGTTTCATCTACATTTTTTTTTACCAAAATCTTTTAAAATATACACACGCAGGGCCGGCACTAGTCAAAGGTAGATCAGGCACTTGCCTAGGGCCTCCGGCTTGAATGGGGGGCCCCCATCCTGCTGATTGGCCCACCCTCCTTAGAGCTCGTCGCATGTATAGTTGATTTGTAAATGTGCTGAATGCACTAAACCCATGCCTCATGTACAAGTTCAGCAAAAAAATCCCACAACAATACCACTTTTGCTCTGGATGTATTTGCAAATATTGATGCATTTTCCCCCTATTTTTGTATAAGCCAGCGGAATAATCGGCTTCTCGTGGGCCGTCTTATCTCGGCATAGGTAAAGTGAGGTGCTTTAAGCTCCAGACTGCCACTCAAGCTCCTGCTGACGTAATTTCTTTGAGTGAGCATGAGAATTGTAAGGAAACGCACAGAGCGGCGGCGGCAGCAACGCAAACTGTGAAAGTAAATAGATCGGATTATTAGTCACTAGTAGTCTAAAAGTTTTTGCCTTCCACGATAAAATAGAGAAACCCCAAAAACGCATGTGTACAGCTGAGTTATTTTGTGGCTTCAGCAGAATCAATTGCATTTCTACTTGTTTTTTTAAACAGTTCAAAGTAACAGAAGGTGTTCAAAATCAATTTGTTGGTCGTTATAGAAGATTGTTATCAGGATAATAAATATTTGAAAGCAATGTATAGCAATGACAGAGACGGAGTTCAGTTTATAAACAATAGTCTGTTATTTTGAATAGGTTCCCTGGTGGTCTAGTGGTTAGGACGCGGCGCTCTCAACGCTGTGGCCCGGGTTTGATCCCCGGTCAGGGAACCAACCCCAGCCATTAGGGTTGCACAAACCTTAGTGCCGGTCCCAAGCCCAGATAAATGATGAGGGTTTCGTTAGGAAGGGCATTCAGCGTAAAAACATGTGCCAAATCAAAAATGCGGATGGTCCGCTGTGGCGACCCCTAATGGGAGAAGCTGAAAGAAAGAAAAAGTATAGAATGTCTTTGGGAGAATGGATGCAGCATTCTTGAGAAAGCCAAAAAAAAAGCTCCTATATGTATACACGACAATTATAGCCATAAAGGTATATTGCATATGATATTTGGACTTTTCCAGCCATATGTGGTTCTTCCAAATATTGTGTTGGAGGCACACACTTTTCCTTCACTTGAACTAGGAAACCCAAAGCTAGCGGCATGAACAGATGCTTTACATGGTTTGGAGTGGAATGGAAAATGGATTCAGTGGTTAAGATGTTTGAAGGTGGCGAGTTCAAATCCCAGCACCCTCATGCTGCCACTGCTCTGCTTTTGAGCAAGGCCCTTAACCCTCAACTGCTCAGTTGTACAAATGAGTTAATTGTAAGTCGCTGTGTAAGTGTGTCTGTTAAAAAATGCCTCAAATGTCAATCTAATGGAAATGTGAGTGGAACATCTTGTGTGACCTGCTATATATCTGAAAACCCTATTAAACACCTTTGGGATGAACGTGACTGCTGACTGCACCCCAGGCCTCCTCACCTCACCTGCATCAGTTCCTGACTTTACTAACATCCTTGTAGCCAAATCTCATCAGGAACACTTCAGAACCTAGTGGGGCATCTTTCCAGGAGAGTGAAGGTTACAAAAACAGCAAATAGGGACTAACTATGGCAAAAGTGTCTTAGGCTCAAGTTTCCAGAAAATTCTGTCTATATAGTTCATATAATGTGAAAATCAATTAGGATGGTCTTGTAGTTGGGTCGTTTTGACCCGAGGAACATTGCAAAATATAAAGCGTCCAGAATACCCAGTGTTAGGTATTCTGAAAGAAATAATTACCCACACAGAGAAAAGCATTTTGGGGGAGAAAAGACAGTATGATATCCATTACTAAGCCATATCCATTACTTTTTTTTGTCTTTTTTTTTATTTTATTTTTTTATATAACTCCACATGACCAGGCACAAAGCCATTAATCCATCAGAACGGAACTTTGAAGAAGTGGTTTCCTGCTTCTCCTGTGACACAAATGCCTTTTTTTCTTCTTTTTTTTTTTTTTTTTTTACTTTTTCTCCCACAACAGGCCATCGTAGTGAATGTTAGAGCCTGCAGCTTGTGTGTGTGTGTGTGTGTGTGTACATGACGTGTACAATTTTCCTGTCTCGACATCCAGATCTCATACCCCCTCCTCTGTTTTTGTGTATCCTAATTATTTCTCCACTTCTCTATCTCTATCCGTGTGGCCTGGGTAGGCAGCTGGCTCTCAGCCCAGGTCACAGCGAGAGAGGGATGATGATGAAATTGCCATGGAAAAAAAAGTGAGAAACACAGAGCTGAGTGAATAGTACACAGTGTGATACTATAGTATGGAAAAAAAAAAAAAAGAAAGAAATAAACCACGATCCATGAAGCATGGATTTTATAACCCATGGAATTACTGCAGGGTTTAAAATGAATGAGGCTGAATTTGGGTCAATGAATAATATTATTAATATTAATAATAATAATAATAATAATAATAATAATAATAACAACAATAATTAGATGTTATGAAACAACACTTACTCCAACACGGATTTAATTATTGAATTTCAGAGAGTGGTGTTACATAAGGGTTTCACAGGAAAAAAAAAAAAAAAAGGGATGCTGGGCCACAGCCTACAGGTTGGCAAATCGGCTGTTTTAACACCGCAAAAGAGCCATGACCCCTGGAAAGAGCCCAGTTATTTATTTATTTAATTAATTTTTTTTCCCCCTCTCGTTGCTGGGGAAGACTCTGTTCCATCTGCCTACCATCTGTCTTTGATCTGCAGATCTGTGCCAGAAGGCAGGACGCCATGCTAATGCTCCTCTGCATCCAAATACAGCAAAAAAGAGGTGACGAATTAAATCATACATTTTATAGACCCCGAACGTCTCACCATCCAAGCTCTAGAAATGTCTTAAGGGTCCAGGAAAGGTTGTAAAACATGCCATAGTTGCAATATAAAAGAATTCAGCAGATGTACAAGCTTGTGTTCGTCTAGACTTCGAGCTCGGTGTACAGACGCTTAATTTCGGTTCCGATTATTATTCATAGCAGTGCCATTCCCATGCCTGTCCACTAGGTGACCCAGTTTTTTGTTTCATCAACATTTTTTTCGAAATCTTTAACAATATACACATGCAGGGCCGGCGCTAACTATAGGCAGGGCAGGCAATTGCCTAGGGCCTTGAGATTTGATAGAGGGGGGGCCCCCATAACTTTAACAAACCTATACACTAGTTGATCAGTCAAGACGGGCAACGTCCATTGGATATAAACACCTGTCACTCACCTGAAGTAAAACCTGTTAATAACACTGTTCAATGTGAGTTCCCACCCTCTGAATGCATTTCGGAAATAACAGCTTGTAAGCCGTTGTCATGTATTTTTGACTATAAATATAAACGAAGCCTCATTCTGTCGATTCGCAACAGTGCCATTTAAAGCTGGATCACTATTTGCAGACGGTTTATTCTAAATTTAAAACAACTCGAGCACCGTGACACTTTAAAAATACTAAAGAAAAAGTCACAGATGTTAGATACAAAAATGACATTTTACCCAATTTTACTGTACAAGGAAGCAAAAATGTTCATTATTTTAAATAGTGGGTAAGTGGGTCACTGTAAATAAGAATCCTGAACAGTCCTGGATGATTTAGTGAGTGTGTCTATGTTATTTATAATAAAATTATAATCCTAAACCTACTAAAGTGAGCATTTTAATGTAATGAGAAAAACATTATCTCAAAGCAAATGATTATTTTACAGTGTAGCGTAGTTAATGTCATGTCATGGCCAAGGAAGAAGAAGAAGAAAAAGAAGCTTTTTTCTAGATTACCTATATATCCTTTTTCTTTTTTAGTGTCGAACTGTAAAATGTAATTAATATACACATTTAAGTAAATATATAAAAGTACTAATAACAGGTTTTGTGTAAATAAAAAGGTTAGAGATTAAATTGGTTTTAAGTGTTTTTTAAGGTGGAAGGCTGCGTCTAAGATAGATTTTGCATTGGGCCTCCAAATGTATAGAACCGGCACATAGAACACATTATAGCGTGTACACACTGCTTCTGGGAGCAAATGTAACCAAAAGAATTACTCACATGACTGAATGCATGTCCATAAAATCTCTGGAGAACCCTTCATTCCAATATTTAATTTAATTTAATTTAATTTAATTTAATTTAATTATTTTATTTTATTTTATTTTATTTTATTTTATTAAATTTAATCTTATGCCATTTCATTTTATTTATTAATTAAATAATTTAATTAATTCTGGAAATAATAATAATAATAATAATAATAATAATAATAATAATAATAATAATAAAAACATTTTAGAAGAAAAGCCAAATTAATTGCGAACCAGATTTCATTCTGATTTTTAAAATTTTTTTTAATTTTAATATTAATTGTGAGCTCTGTCTACAGATGGTCCACATTTCCGAAAGAAACCGCATGTGCATTTAATCTCATCGATTTATTAACAAGAGAATGAAAAATAAATGTACGTCTGAAAAAGGCGGTTCATTTTGCATATTGACATATTAAATACATAAAAGAGTATATTTAACATTATTAATTTGCTTTATATATATATTTCGCATCTGCATCACAAAGAACGAAAAAAAAAAGACCACCACCTTATGCTCAGGTTAGATGAATAAGAAGAAGATGTTCCCGCCCTCAGGATGAAGCCTGAAAACGAAGCCTGAAAACGTCCATGGGGGAATTACAGGCATCTCTTTGTGAAACCCCCCCACCCCCTGGAGCAAATTCATCCTCTTTAAACATGTGGACAGAATGACTGGCCTTCAGTACCTTCATCACTCAATATGTGGATTCTCTCCCGCACCCCAACACCCACACGCACACATCTGGGTTTCTGCCATATATTATTAACAGCAGCTTCAAATCATCACAGGTAACTTAAATAATGCATCAGTCAACCTCACGAAGACAGAGGGACTCATGAAGAATTCAGCTGGTAGGCTTGAGGGGCGTCGCTTATCAAGAACGAAAGCAAGGAGCAGCGAGTGTTTATCCTCTTTTATATACGAATGCGGAGCCATCGAAAGGGACCCCGGGGCCGAAGGTGGCAGACGGCATCTACTATGAGAAAATGTTGGCATTCATTCAGCACCAGATCTGTAAAAAAAAAAAAAAAAATACAGCAATTGTGGATTTAAAGAAAAATAATCAACAGTGGCATGATGTGATGCAGGAGGATCATGTTTATTAATGTTTATTAATGTACAAACATATTAAAACTCTATTTTTATATGAATATACTTGCTATATTTATCTTTTCTGGTTGTAAATAAAACACGTTCTTCACCAGGGTCTGTATTCCTCTTTCTAGAAGTTATCTCTAGCTTGTAAGGTTGCAGTAAAATAACTACTCTGGCAAAAAAGGCATGGTCCTAGATGAGCTGCAAATTCAGTCTCGGGATTTGTTTATGTGTTTTGCACTTCTCGGCCACCGTACCAATCAGATTTCAGCCGTTACCTCACATCACATCAAAATCTGCACTGAGTCTTCATAATCAGGCGCCTTTAGCTACAAATCCATAAAAATGAAAGCTATTGAGTTAAACAATCAGCTTGCAAGTTGGCGACACTGGGGATCTCCAGCAGGCGTTCAATATTTGGATTTCAGGCCTAGGTCTTCAGTGGTGTCCTACCTGAATTAATTCATTTCTTAATACCATCATGATGGCTATAGAAACCATTAATATTATAGAGAAACGCAGTATAACAGAGTGCTGCAGCACAGGCAGGAATCTCATGCAGTGAGAATGAATGCCGTTACTAAAGCTAGAAACACAATGAACACAATTCAACAAGTCTCCTTTCACTGTAGCCACAGCTGCACCTTCCACACACATCATTTCCAGCTAAAACATTGATACTAACCATCATGCATTTTTTGTAAAAATAAATAAATAAATAAATAAATAAATTATTTCCATGCATTGCGGTTTTCCTGTGGATTTAAAATGAAGGCAAAATGTGAGTTTTTGTTTCAGTTCAATTGTTTTGAAATGTTTTGGCCGACCTTTCCTCATGAAGTCTTGTAAATGACCTTGCAAGTGTATGTGAGACCAAATCAATTTCTTCTCCTCTGTCAGCTATTGTGTAATGGAAAAAAAAAAAAAAAACAGCTACAGATGCAGTTTGCGAGCTCTGACCAGTTTGTGCTCTGACCATCCATCCTGAAACTGCTGAGGTTATTGTACGCCTGCTGGAGATCCCCAGTGTCTCCAACTCGCAAGCTGATTGTTCAAGTCAACAGCTTTCATTTTTATGGATTTGTAGCTAAAGGCGCCTGATTATGAAGACTCAGTGCAGATTTTAATGCTGGCAAGATGTGATGTAACGGCCCAAATATGATTGGATAGAAACTCAACTATAAATAGACACTACAGGAAGCAGTGCAAGTGAGAAACGCTATGAAATAAAGAAAATACACAATTGGGAATAATTTTATACATATTCATGGGAAAAAAATTATATTTTAGTATATATATCAGTCATTCTGATTTTTGCTGGACTTGATGTTTGACACTGGTCCTTACATGTAGAAAGACTTGGACCTAAGAAGGAGATGGACAGAGTTAATGGAAGTGACACACACGCACGCACACACACGTATTTACAATGCCCGGAGCATGAGCTTGGAAAGTGTTGGCGTACCTGATTCAGCCCAGAAATATTAAGGCTGCTTTATTTTTGTTATTTGTTTTCCCCCAGTTGAGTTGTTTGAGAAAGCGTTAAAAAAAAAGCACGTGTCATAAAAATAAAGTGAGCCCCGAATCTTCGACAGAGTCCGCCTGTCTCCCGAGTCCCCCTTCACGACCCACCTTTACACTTTACTGTAAAAAGTGGAAACTGTCATTTACACTGAGGCACCAACACTGCTAAATATAGCTTGGTAAATGACACAAAATTGGACAACACTTGTGTCCAGTAGAGTAGCAATGTAAATTAAGTATAGCTTTGGGTGTTTTTAATTAAACGTTGCATCAGAAACAATTAGATTTATTTTTTTAGGTAAATATATTTATTCTAATCACAGTCATTGTGGCTCCTAATGCTTTCCCTTACACACAGGATTGAGACATCATGTACACCTAGGGGAAATTAGCACAGCCATTCTTGTTGATTAGAATATATTTTTTGCTTGGACTTTGGAGGAAAAAAACTATAATAATTTAATAATTTGTGGAGATGCAAAACTCAATATCATTTGACAATAGATATCATATTAAAGCAGCTTTACAGAGATAAAGAAGTGATATAAATTATATTGTTATATAAAAGAATGTATATTTGGTGCCTCTAAGTTGAGTTTAGTGATTATAAGTTTAGTGCCTATAAGCGCCAGTGGTGACTGTGGGAAGGAAAAACTCCCTTAGATGGCATGAGGAAAAAACCTGAGAGGAACCAGATTCAAAAGAGAACCCCATCTGCAGCACCGATTGTCCATTCATTACCGTTCCATCGTTGTTGAGGTGTACTGCGCAGAGATTTATGCTTAAATGCAGAACTGTTCATGCAAACTGCAACCCTGAGCCATTGTAGCAGACTGTTGATTAATTCCAGTCCAAATCCATCCTCAAAATTCTTGATTTACTCAGTAACTTCATGGATATTTAGGCTGTAGATGTAGACCCCGCAGAGTGGTCTCTAATTGAAGAGAACTCCATCTAAAGATAGGGTGTCAAGATGAATCGGGCAGATCCAAATCATAGAAAGGGACAGGATATGAAGAAAGGGATATGCTCTGGGTTGAGCCGGAAATTCTGCACCTGTGAAGCAGCAACTCTACCCAAAGTCCCACCAGGGCACAAGTATTAAAGATCCCAGGAATTGTTAAAGGCAAAATTCCAAAGTATTGAACAAATGGACCTTCATGTTTTTTTTGAGTTTTTCTTCTATGGGTGTGGTGTTGGGGCAGTGGATTTTGCAACCTCCAGAATAAACAGAATCAGCCCAGAAATAGAGAGCATGCCTTCAACATCAGTACACAGTCTGCGTGTGGCGTTACGTAACGCATTTGCATTTGCGTGTGCATTTTCTTTTTCCTAATACCAAACAGATAAAGCCTGGAACGAGGTGTTAGTTAACACCCACCAAAACACACTGCATACCATTGCATACTGATGAAGGTGCTTGTTTATTTGCATTCATTTTAACATGCTGCTCTGCGTTTTCTTCTTCTCTTTTAAACCAATTGTGAAGCGAATCTTGAAGTGGCTCAAGTAGACCATCTGCCCCGAGGTTATGGTGGCTTGGGATGCTTTTCCGCTCAGCACGATTGTAAAGAATCATTATTTGAGTAAGTGTGCTTACAGGATTTGTCACTTTTTTCATACCATTCTGAATTAATAAAAAAAACACAGGGGCTCTTACACAAGGCATAGATATTTCTAATAAATTGGCCAGAGTGGAACTAGCAATTAACATGTATTTTGAACAGGTCTTGCAGTGCAATTCCTGTCTGCTAGATTAATGTTTAATGCATAAATGTTTATCGCTGTATTACGTGCTCTGTTCGTTAATTAGTGTTCCCCTTTAGGTGATATTCCAGACAATGAAACTGATTCTAATATTTTACAAGGATTTCGAATCTAATAGCACAACAAAAAATTCAGATTCTGAAAACATTTTCTGTGTTTGTGTGTGTAATATGAAAGACATTAGTCATGTACATGGCCCAAAAATGTAACTCGATCATGTCTTATTAAAGTCAAATATCCACTTAATATTTCACATTTCATTATTAAAGAGACAGGATCCAACTTATTTTCATTCTCCTTCTTTCCCGAATGTGTACTGGAAAACCGTCCTATACCTGCAGAATTAGCTTTAAATGTTTAAAGCAGAAAAAAAATATATAAAAAAAGGACATTTCTAGACTCAACGTTTAATATTTTGAAAGCCAGACATCTCATAACTGTGTCCTTGTTCTGCACTGAGGCCAAAGGAAACAAACTTTTCAGGATGCTGTGATTAGTCTAAGCCAACTAACTCTTTAATGTGAGTGATTTAACCTGGTGCTGGTGTTAAATGATAGAGTCAGGTAGACAAAACGGTCTAGGGCTGCCCACATGAAGCAGCAGATGCCCTAAAACCCATGTAATGACAGGGGTTGAGACCCAGGGAATGGTGGCTTCACCCTCATGTGGTGAAGCAGATCTGGAAGAGATCGGCAGGGCTCATGTAGACTTGTTTGCAACCGAAAAGACATTGCACTGCCCCCTTTGGTTCTCTCTTATTCCCCCAGCCACTCTGGGGCTGGACGCCTGAGGCTATGCCTGTATGCCATCACCTCTCCGGTGACGCCGCGCTTCTCATTGGATTTTTCTCTAGCAACTGCTCGGCAAGCGGAGCATGACAAGCCGCAACAAAGTGCACGTAAACCTTTAGGGTGGAGGGAGACAACCCTTTGGTAAATTCTCCTTGAAGAAATTCCATCACTGGCCAATTGGGCAGTTAACTGGGTCTAACTGGTGACCTCCGCACCATTTATTGAACAGGCGCTACTTTGTGGCATACGACCTCCTCATGAAGGGAACTCTGGAATGGACTCTATGACCTCAGAAAAAGGACCAGTGGCTAAGAGCTGTGCCTGCTCATGGGCCACAGCCACAGCCTCCACAGCTCAGGGTGGGGGTGAAGCAAAGCGCCCTTCTGGATCTGTTATTTCAGCTTGTCAAGAAGGCGAGAGCGCAGACCCCTCCTGGTGGTTGATGTAAGAGACCACCGATGTGTAGTCCATACGGACCAGCACGTGATGGTCCCTTAGGTCTGAAAGGAAATGCTTCAACGCTAGAAGCACGGCCAGCATCCCAAGGCAGTTGTTGTGCCACCAGAGATGGGGCTCTTTCCATAGACCTTGGGTGAAGCGGGCACTTATGACCGCCCCCTACCTTTGAGGGAGGGATCTATCGTTAACGTTACGTGACGACAAGGAGCCCCCCAACACAGAGCCCTGTAACAGGAACCCGGGATCTCTTCACATGTCTAAGGCCCGTGAGGCTTGCCGCGTGACCCGCTTTTCCGTTGGACCGATTACACACATGGTCCAGAGGAGGCGTTCCCAAAGTGTTGTTGACGCAGCTCGAGTTCATGAAAGTAAACTATCTTTGATCACTCAAAGATATAAATAAATAAACAAATACAATTGAATGTATTATTTATTGTTATCATTATTATTAGTATTATTAGAAGCTGCTGACATGAAATAATATACACAGGGACAAAAATAGTCTGATAAATAAAGCAGTGTTGATCTAGGATTACACATGTACTGTACTGTATAAATAACAATAGATTTAAAAAAGAAATAAATACACTAAGAAATATATTACACATACAAATTCTGTCAGGTTTCAGATTGCTGGTTTCGCATTAATATATTAGTATAATACTTTGATTTACGTTTACTTTAACAGTAAGTCTCATCGAAATTATGGATCCCGGCCAAGTTAGCACCCAGGAGTAAGACTTCCGAGTGGAAGGTCTTGCGTTCAAATCCCAGCATGACCATGCTGTCTCTTGGACCTCTGAGCAAGTCTCTTAATCCTCAAGCTCTCAGTTGAATAAGGAAGAAAATTTGTTTATATGTCGTAGATGCAAAACCAGTCACATACCTCCATTGGCCATTTATTTCTGATAGCCTCAAATTAAAATAGATAATAATTCCTTGAAAAAGTCAAAATTTCTCCAGATTTTTCAAAACCTGGGGTTCATTAAAAGGCAACCAGTTGGAGGATTGCATTTGCTACCAGAGGTTAAAAAGGTAAGATGGAATTTAGCCATTTTCAGCATCCAACCCAATATATTCTAAACAACGAACTAATGAGTAGAATATAACATTTTTTATTCTACAATTTTATACAATAAAATACATTATATTGCATATACTGCATCCTTCAACAGTTAGTGCATAAGGTAACCTGGCCACATTTATGATTCAGTTTATTTATCATTAAAATGATTACAATTTTATCCAATAAGTCAAGGACTGGTCATTGAAAAATATACTGTTTTTGTTCTTTTTATTTGATAGTTTTTTTTATAAAGTCAAATCAAATGTGCTTAATTGTATTTGTTGTGTTGTATCAGATCTCAGCTCCACTGTCCATGACTCTTCCCACACACCTGCTGCCTGTTAACAACTCATTATGGCTATGTGAGTTTGTTATCCAACTTCCTGTTTCTACTTTACTTCACAACAGAATTGAATACACATCAACCTGGTCCAAAGTGGAATCAGAGACGTTTGTGTTTTCTTTGTGCTCCAAAACCGAATTATCAGCACTGCAGGCCTCGTGCGTCACTGTGAATCCTGAACTGGCACTGAATATCTTCACCAGACTGATCATCAGAGCACCAGGTAGGAACTGAGGAGCTGCTCTGAGTCTCTGTTCCTTCTCTAGCACCTGGTCATGTCTTGTGTTCAAACCTGCTTTGCAATGGCTCTGCCTTCAGCTGCTGCTATTGCTAGTTCCTTGTCTTTTGTCACACTGTTGCAGAAAAAAAAAAATCATTAACACAAAGGTTAATGTTGGGGTTAGTAGGAAATGAATCTCTATCGCATTAGCTCTTTCACAATGATGGTTTTATTAGCTGGAATCAATTTGCTCAATATTAAAGGTGTCACTGTTTATCATAATATTTCAGCATCTAAATTGTTTTGTTCCTCATTATTAATTTCAGTCAGCAATTGGGTTTAAAAAAATGCTACAAACATCTAAAGCTATATCCTCAAATAAATGTTTAAATAGATAACTGCTTAAACGTGGATAGCTGGCAAGTCTTTTTATTTATTGATTGTAAAAATAAACACTGGTTTATGCAAATCAACACTGATTTACAGACTTAAACATCTACAAATATTATATATTTCATGAGGTGATTTGAGGAGGAAATGAAGGCTTGTTAGACTGTGTCCTTCATTTTTCTTTTTTTTTTTTAAACAAAAACAGATTTTTAAAATTAGGGAAGATGTAGTTTAATGATTAAGACTCCTGGTTTCTGATGCAAAAGTTGGGGGTTCAAGCCCCAGTAATGCCAGGCTGCCACTCTGGGGCCTTTGAGCAATTCTCTAAACCTCTTTGTACTAGTTCTATATCATGATTTTGAATATATAAAGAAAGAATTACACTGTGCTCTAGTGTACAGAAAAACCCTTTTAACCTGGTGTGTTTGGCGTTGGACCTGGTCCATTAGTGGCATACCGTGTCTCGTGTGTTTGTGCACATCGTCTAATGAGCAGGTGACATTGAATTGAAAGCAGACTAGTAGTGCAAAAAAAAGGTGTAGGAGTTGCTCATTATTCACATCAGCTTGGAGTTTGGCGTACAGATCAGGGTTCAGATAAATGTTTTCCTTCACAAAAACAGAATGTTCTGTCACTCCGGCGTCCTTGAAACAGAAGTGCACCGAAAAAAGAAAGAGCGAGCAAGGTGCGAGACTGCGAGACGTGAGACCTGGTGAGTCTGGAAAACAGCAGGATGAGAGAATGAGAGAGGGATTGCAGGAGACAGCGTGGAGGTAATTAAGCACATTTATAATTGATATTTTGAAGCAGACATGAAATTTTAGGCTTTTTTTTTTTTTTTTTTACGGGGCCACAACAAAAATCGGAATCAGCTGGAAGAATGGGAACGACTTGTCAGGGATTTCTTAAGTCTTCGCAGTCAAATCATATGATGTAAATGTTTGTCTCAACTTGTGTTGTGTGAGTGCATTAGTTTAGCTAAATGTAGTCTTGATTTGAAAGTTTGCAGTGCTTGTGCCATATTTGTTTAATAGAGAGCATTTTGTTGTTCTTGAAAGCAGCCTCACCATGGATGACCATGACTACAGCCCAACATGATATGCTCATGAATGCCTTTGGAGACTTGTGTAAATCAGCCACAAATGTTTTAATAAAGTCATGCACTGATGTAGGTGAGGTGAAAAGGCCTTGGGCAGTCAGTGTTCCAATTGATCCCAAAGACCTTAAAAATGGTTGAGGTCAGATCTTTATAGCAGGCCACTTTAGATCTTCCACTCCAACCCATGTAAACTATATTTTCATGGAGCTGAATTTGTCATGCTGGAGCATTTAAGGGGAAAAAAAATCATGCCACTGGATCCAAAGGCATCCTATACAATTGTATACCTGCAAGTTTGTGCTAAAGGATTGCTGAAGAACCAAATATAGCTGGGAAAGTCAGGTGTTCCTATACACACTGTACATTATCTGCTTTTGTGTTGATATTCATCAGATATAAATTACTACACTTTTTTTTATATTATTTATATTTTTATTTTTTTTTTATAAAAATTTCAAGCATGTTCTCTTTTTTGAATTAAAAAAGTAAAGTTTGTGACATAGAACCAAAATTTAAATACATGTCTAATATACCATATAACATATTTTTCCATATAAAGAAACACGTTCACTTTACCCTGACTGAAAGAAAGTAACAGCAGATTTCAAATGTAAAAAATTCAGTCAGTACAAGAGCACAGGGCAAAAGAGTTTGAAAAAGGGCGGAGCTTATTGGGATTTTTGTTAATATAGGAGAGTGCAAAAATCGTAATTAATTTGTTAATAAATTATCAGGAGAAACGATAAAGACTGTTTTTGAATTTTTTTTTTTTAGCCTGTTCAAAATGCTTGCACGTTCCCAGGTCTCCATCTGAATTTGAAATCTGCACTCGACATGGGATTTAAAGTGTTCTCAGCCTTAAGGTTATAACGATTGTTGTTTCCTCAATCCAGCAAGTGGTTTAGGTTTATTTTTCTGTCCTTGCTCTGAAAGGCCATTTTATCGACAGGCTGGTGTAGGAGTGCCACTTGGTGACATACTAGGCCCTTTTTCAAGCTGTCAATTAGAGTTAGAGAGCTGATTCGTCCACACTTCTAGCTCCAGTGAGATTTCCTGACCTGCTAAAAATCACTACTCTGCTGCTAATAGTACTGATGCTTTCTGCGCTCATTGTTGTGAATGTGGAGGCAGAACTGTAATGGGGTCTTTCATTTTGGAGCTTTTGTATCGAGGGAAAATGGGAAGATTTCTCAGCGGTGGAAGAGCCCGAGGTAGAAAATGAGAGACTATAGTCCATCACTGCTTGAAATGGTAGTGCCCTGCAGATGCTTCCATTACGTATAGGCTTAGATGGGCTATGTGTTAAAATGGACTCTTAAGATGACTAATGGAAACGGTTCCTTAGCTCTTGTCTGGGTTTTGCATATTGCAGCTCGTCATCATGGCCTTTGTATACATTTCTAATCATTTTATTCTTCCTGCTTTCTCAACTGGGCTTCTTTTAATGAAATTAATATACAGTACATTTCAGACATCAGCAGTTTAGTGCCTTAATAGCAGAGCTTAAAAAATGGATGAATGGGGAGGTAGTTGGGCATTGTGTATTCATGAGTAATGTAGTTCTAAAGGGGAAAAAAAAATGGATATACTGCAGATTTATAAGGAGATGACACCTTTTGAATTTGATTTTCTAAATCGTTTATGGTTTAAACTCTGTCAGAATCACTTGCGTTTTAATCATTTTTTATTTATGAATATGTATTAAACTATTCTTTTTATTTCATAGCATTTTTCTTGGGTGTGGTGTTTGCAAGTTTAACTATAGGTTAGAGTTTCTATCCAATAATTTTTCAGCCATCACATTATGTGTTGCGGGGGCCAAAGGAATCTGTCTGCTGTGAGCACTGTGGGTAAATGAATAAAAAATGTGGGTGAATAAAAAAAAAAAATAAATTGTTCATGTTGCTTAAAGACGTATTGAATAAAACTTCAATAATGCCATTCCTTTTCGCTGCATGAGATGACGGTTTGTGATGCAGCGCTCTGTTATACTGCGTTTCTCTATGATATTGCTGGTTTCTAACACCGTGGCGTCATAATTATGCTTTTAAGAGGTGGATCGATAAAGGAACATCACCGAAGGACTTGGCGTGAAATGCAGGACCTGGCAGTGTCTGAAACGCAGGCTTAGTTCATAACGAAGCCTAAATGAAGCCTTGCTATTGAACAGGAAGTTTTCATGTGCACCTGTAGTAGACGAAGCAGTTCAGTGGTTGACCTGCATTTCCGAACGCTCTCACACACATCATAATTAGTTGGTTTACCATTTTGATGTAGTTTTAAAGGCGTGGTTAAACAGAAAACAGCCTTGGTATTCAGTTAATATATTAATTCTTGAATACTTCTCAATATTCTCTGATTTGACTTATCACTTGATTAGAATGAACGCAATCCAAATCTCAGTAACTGTAAAATAAGATCAGGGATGTTGGCTAGCCAAGTGTTGGATTGGAACATACCACAGTTCTAACAAGCGCTATGGACAACCTGGAATTGGAAAAAAAAAAAAATGTATGAGAGATTCTGATACAAAAGGTTTGGACACCTGACCATAAAACTGGTAAGTGAATTTTCACATTCCATTCCACATTTAGTCCCCATTTGCTCTTAAAATAAGCTCTATTCTTTTTTGAAAAATCCACTAGATTTTGGAGTGTGTTTGTGGAGATTTGTGCACATTCAGCCA
Organism: Silurus lanzhouensis; assembly: GCA_039877035.1. NCBI lineage: Eukaryota > Metazoa > Chordata > Actinopteri > Siluriformes > Siluridae > Silurus > Silurus lanzhouensis. Next base: position 1,552,660 of record JBCEWE010000348.1, on the reverse strand, counting down.
CAAGGGTGTTTGTAAAGACAGGTACTGGTGTAGATAAATAGAGGAGGCCCCGGGTGCAGTCATAATTCACATACATCTCAAAGGTGTTCAATAGGGTTAAGGTTAGAGCTCTATAGCAGGCCATTTAAGATCTTCCACGTCAACCAATGTAAAGCATGTCTTTTTTGTCATTCTGGAACAGGTTTGGGTCTCCTAGTTCAAAGAAAGGACAAAGTATTATGCTACAGCACACAAAGACATTCTATACTTTCCTTCTTTCTTTCGGCTTCTCCCAATAGGAGTCGCCACAGCGGACCATTCGCATGTTTGATTTGGCATGTTTTTACGCTGGATGCCCTTCCTAACGCAACCCTCCCCATTTATCCGGGCTTATGACCGGCACTGAGGCTTGTGCAACCCTAATGGCTGGGGTTGGTTCCCTGACCGGGGATCAAACCCGGGCCACAGCGTTGAGGCGCCGCATCCTATCCACTAGACCACCAGGGAATCATACCCAAAGACATTCTATACAATTAGTAAAAAAGTTTCAAGCATGCAGAACGTAATTTCCCACATTTAAATAACACATTACAATAGGATGATGTTCCGCAGGCCTCTTCGGTGGAAAGAGCTGGAGAATCCCTGAGCTTAAATCAAAGTTCATTTTGACATTTTTGAGAGGAAGAATTTCTCATGTGTGATCAGCTTTCATTTTCCATGTTTAGCTCATTTAGAAAATAAAATTGCAACACCTAGCATGCTCAATCCCTTAGCTCATCTAGCATTTGAGTTCAGTTCGAACGTAATGGCACATTGATGAGGGAATCCCTAAAGTGCGACTGATGCGAGACAACAAATGCAGCATTGAAATGCAGGGTACCAGGGCTGAGATTTACAGCGTTCGTTTGTTTTGTGCTTTCAGTACAGAACGATCTGGATTATGCCCTGTTGTGCAATGAGTAATGCCAGGATGGGACTTTTGCAGCATAAAAATGTTATTATTTTCCCTTTTTGGTCAGTCACGCTAGGGAATAAAGAGTGGACAAAACGTAGACGCTGTGTCTCCATTTGCAGGACAAGCTAACGTTTTCTTTTTTTTGTAATGGAATATGGTAATGGGACTTTTTTGCAACACTTTTCCCGGTTAGTCCCTATTAGCGGTTATAAAAACCTCCATTCTTTTGGGCAGATGTTCCACTAGACTTTAGAGTGCGTTTGTGGAGATTTGTGTGAGATTTCATTTATCTACAAGGATGGTAGTAAAGTCAGGTACTGATGTAGGATGAGGTGAGGAAGTCTGAAGTGCAGTCAGCGTTCACATTCATCCCAAAGGTGTTTGATAGCTTTGAAATCAGAGCTCTATAGCAGACCACTCAAGATATTTCACTCAAATTTAAAGAATATCTTCATGGAGATTTGATGCGAGGCTGGCATTTATCCATCTGAAAGGCTTTTTACTAGTTGTAATGATTGAGAGAGAGAGCTTTTTATGAGGCAAGTAAAGTGAAATGAGAATAGGAAGAAGCGGCAAAGAAACTTGTAAAGTAGGATTTATTTGTAGTTATTTGCAATACATAATTCAGGAGCGGTGTGGTGTATGAGGAGTCATGCTGTTACGCATAAATGGCAGCTCTGTTTTGTTTTTTACATGCTGGAACAGGTTTGAGTTTCCTAATTGAACAGAGTTGAAAAGTTTATTCTACTGCATCCAGGGAAGCAACCTATACAATTGTGTGTCCTTTGTGGTAACGGTTAAATAAACTTCTCCAAACTTCCAGATTTACAAACACGGATTTGAACTACACCTCAAGAAAAAGGGGGAGTGATCAGGACCAAGGGGAAGAAGCTTTTATTGTATGTTCTATGAAATGGCTAGTTTTCTACACCAATGTTAAACGTGTAATAATAGTAAAAACGTAATGCTCAGCAGAACTATTGAATGACACTCAAGCTAATTATCCTATGCTTTAAATGCATTAGCAAAAGAAAAGTCAGAAGCACGCACGTCATTATTACTCATTTTGCCTCCATTACAAGCTACACAGTCTTTTTAACACGCAATATAAACCAATTGTAGCATATAGCAAAAAAAAAATTAGCATATGCACAGTTGTTCGAAGCCGACATGCATTTCAAAATTACAATTGAATCAATAGAAAGACAAAAACAATTGTTTATTGTATGTATGCCTTTTTGTACTCTACAGCACCCCCTTCCGGCTTTAATGATGTACTGCAGATAATCACACTTTATTCTGCTGTAGCTGTTTCCTTCTTTGGCTTTCACAGAAAAGGGATGTTGTTGCAGTTGGGCTGAAAATTCTTTGTTGTCTGGAATAATGAAAATGAATCATAAAAAAACTGGGTTTAATGATGCGATAGCTATCCATTACCATTGAGGAAGTACAGGAGAAGGTGATTGGTCGTTGTCTTTGGGTGGGAAGGAATTTTGTTAGTTTGATAGCCAGTCATGACCATTTGTGCGCTTACATTTACATTTGCGGCATTTAGCAGACGCCCTTATCCAGAGCGATGTACAAAAGTGCTTTGGGTCTCTTGCAATGAATAAATCTACACTGGTACACCAGATTACAAACTTAATATAAATATAACTCTTGATTTCTACAAAGAAAACTTGGAAAGTGCTAATTTAAGTGTTTCAGGAAGAGGTAGGTCTTCAATAGTCGCTTGAAGATAGTCAGGGACTCTAGGGAAAGTTCATTCCACCACCTCGGTGACAGAACAGAGAAGAGCCTTGAAGTGTGCTTACCTCTCATTCTGAGAGAAGGCGGTACCAGTCTAGCGGTGCTGGAGGATCTCAGACAGCATGGTGCAGTGCGAGATGTGATGAGGTCACTGAGGTAAGATGGTGCTGGTCCATTTTTGGCCTTGTAGGTAAGCATCAGTGTTTTGAATCCGATACGTGCAGCTACCAAAAGCCAGTTAAGGGAGCACAGCGGTGGGGTGGTGTGGGAGAACTTGGGCAGATTGAACACAATTCGAGCAGCTGCGTTTTGGATCATTTGCTCTGCCAGTAGAGTTGCAGTAGTCCAGTCTCGAAATGACAAGAACTTGTGTTCTGAAGATTTGGCTACCCAATGATATGTCGCTTTAGCACTTAATCATCACTTATTGGTAGCTGTCATGTGATGGGACAGTACAAGCTACTGGCAGTAATTGAAGGACTTGAGGTAACACTATTCAGTATTCTGCTGTGGAGACCAGTTTGATTTGGAATTCATATAAAACGAAACTTTTCGCCCTTTTTTTTTTTTCAAGTTTGTACTGATTTCTCATATTCAGATCTACTCAGGCTTGCTATTTCAACCCCTTGTATTTGTTAACTGCAAAACAATTAACAAAATAACTATTTGCCAAAGTCGTGCAGCATTATAATATACAAATATTCGATCTCGATCGCTGTGTGAAACAGGCTGGGGTTTGGCATCGGCTGTGACGTGCCTGTAATGATTTGCGGGGAATTAACCAATTTCCTTACCCATATGCCGTCAAATGCTCACCACATCTGTCAATTTGAAGTTGATGGGTGTTTTTATTTTTTGGTTTTTTTCCTTCTTGTTGGAGCAGGCGGCACCAGACTGTGCTGTTAGCTTTTCACTGCATCCCTGGTAATGAGGAACACACTGCAAAACAGCTGAGAAGGGTACATGGTGTGAGGGCAACCAGGGAGATGAGAGAAGAACCATGGCAACTGGCTGAGTAGGTCTCTGAACAACAGCAGAGGTGTTAAATGAGCTCGAAAACTCATTTTACTTGTCAATAACGGTCCAATTAATCAGAAATGCCGATCGGTATAAATCGGACGTGCATGTAGGTCCTTGTGGTCATGAGAAAAAGTTGAATCATGAAAAAGTAGGCATGACTTGTCCCATAAGGCTTTTTTCTCATTTACACTGAATTTGACCTGTGGTGCTATTTATTCATAATATTATTTAAAAAAATTCTCATTTCTATTAAAATGCATTAAGGCAAAGTAACTGGAAACATTTTAACGTGTTAGCACGTGTTAGCAATAGCGCATGATCACACAATCCAGAGTGGCATTGTGATAGTCAATATAATTCACAATTGCAAGTTTCTTTTATACATTCTACAAAGACTTATATTAAAAACTGTCATTGTGGCATAATAACAGTAAGCCACACTTACTGTATTAGCACAGTGACTAGCTCTCCAGCTAGCATACAATAATTTGTACATTGTTTCCAAAGATCGGTTTGATTGTTCATTTCACCACATGAGAATGCACATTCCAGGCTAATTTTTAATGTTTCAGGCATTTATGAATATACATGAAACCTATGACACAGAGTTATGTTACATTCATAGATTTTCATAAAACAAATATATGTGTCACAACACTTTTTTTTGTCAGAATATTTGAGAAGTCTGCCATATAAGCTTTTTCACTTCACAGTGCAATGGTGTGTTGGGAATATTTTATAATTCAGGTTTGTGTCAGCTGTCATGCAACCTTCATGAGCACATGCTAAGCATGGAGCGATCTGGTTCTCAGCTCGCTGTTTTGAAGACATGCTATATGAGATCTGTTTCGGCTGGAGGAAGGGAACCTTGTTATCTTGTGACATGGTGTGAAGCGTTGTTACAGACATGTCCGCAGAGGTGGCATGTTCTTTTTCTGGAGTGTGAAAGCACAACACTAACGGGTTTATATTTCACCATGGATTCAGACGCGTGTAGCTAAGAGACGCCGAGGTAAATCTCGCACACTCCGTAATCCAGCGGCCCACAGTATCGCGCAGCAGGAAAAAAAAAAACGCAATAAAGAAAACACTCGACTAAATGCTAATGAGATCGTATGCTGCAAAATCGTGTAAGGAAACAACTAAACAAAAAAACCCACAAACGAATATACTGCAAATATTTGCTTTTGCGAGTTTGTTGAGTTGCCAACAGCCCAAATAATTTCAAGCAAATGTTTATTCACCGAGTTGTTTAATTAGCCCCAGCCCCAATGGCCCCCTGAATTTACATGCAGATTTTTGAAAAAATAATTAAATAATGAAATAATGTCCTGTTTGCTCACATACACATTAAACAATCTGAAGGTGTAGTGTGGTATCTGGCAGCACAACATTAGCAGCAGATCCTTTAAGTCCAGTTAGCTGTGAGGTGGAACCGCCATGGTTCAGACTTGTTTTTCCAGCATGTCTCACAGACAGTCGATTGCACTGAGATCTGGGGAATTCGGACCTTGAACTCTTTCTCATGTACATTAAACCATTCTTGCACAGGTTTTTCAGTCTCGCAAGAGGCATTACCCTGCTGATTAGGGGATACTGTTGCCATAAAAGGGTGTACTTGGTTTTCCCAGGAGAACATTGCCCAGAAAATCCTACTCTCTGCTGGCTTCCCATAGTCAGGGATGGGCAAAGATACATCTAAATGTATTTTAAAATAAAAAAGCAAATACCTTAATTTTAAGTTTTATCAAAATAAACTACAAAATACAGCAGCCACACCATGTACCAAAAAAAAAATATATACTGTATTTTTGTATTTGAAAAATACTTTTACATGGGAGCATGAAATTTCTTCACAAACCTTCCATCAACTGGCCTATTTGATCATCTTCACCATTACACTGACTCAGTTGATAAAGTTAACAATGTTTGATAGCAACAGCTTTTCTCTGGCTGAGTCGTGCAATAAATCTGACAAATGCAACCAGTTAACAGATGAAGGTTAGTTTTAAAGTAACCAACAGTTTCATGTTTAACAGTTTGTGAATGAATCATAATTGTATCCTAATTTAGTTACTTGGTGTTTGGTAACGAAGAGCGACTTCACGTCAGCAACACTGATTTAATGACAAACAAGTCATTCATAAGAAGTCAACCAATAGAAACTATTTGCTTTGAATACAGGTGCTAACTTTAACTTCAACTTAAATCATTTCATTTGCTAATCATAAATATGTGTCAGGCAGTCATTCATGCAATGGGGTGCAAAATCATGATGCTACTTAACAGCTACTTCAATTAGGGTACAATCTTTAGCAATCAAATAATGATCAATCATTGGACACCCATTGGAAAGCTGGCAGCCTGCATATTTCTTACCTTCACCACCTTCTTCCATATGGAGCAATTTTCTTCTCTGATCTTAACAAGTCTGGGCAAAATACTGAGTAGGCACCAATCAGAGGCCCTAGATTTTTCCCCCCACTTGAACCAATGAGCCATGGCTGCCCATGACCCTGTCAACAGTTTACGTTGGACTGCTTTAAGTAGATACTAACCACTGAATACCAGGAACACCACACAAGACCTGCTTTCAGAAATGCACTGTCCTAGTCGTCTACAAATCACAATTGTCAAAGTCGTTAAAATTCTAGCTCACAGTTGACTATTTATCCTGCTTTCAATAAACAGACTCTAAGTTATATATGTAACCCTGGTTCCTTGAGAGAACGAGACGCTGCGTCAACAACGCTTTTGGAACGAGTGTCCAATACCGCCAGACTGACCAATCCCTGCGTAGTGTGGATGGGCACAGCTAGGTCGAAGGACTGAGGGGCCAGGAGTGGCACTAAGTTCAAGGCTGTACGACCTGATGAAGGTCAACAAGGTGGACCAGCCCGTAATGTGGCAAATGTCTTGTAGAGACCCCAGAGGACAAGGCCTTAGAGGCCGGTTGGACCCCGAAAAGAGCGGGGAGACCAGCGGACTCATAAGAGGAGTGGATAGCATCCACAATCCATCTAAGGAGGGTCTGCTTATTGGCAGGAAACCCCTTTTTATATGGACCGTAACGGACAAACAGCTGGTCCGACTTTCTCCACACAGCAGTTCTGTGGACGTATGTGTCCAGTGCTCGCACCATGCTTTGGTTAAGCTGATGCTTGTTTGTGGATTTCTGCTTTTCATTTTGCTTAATTTAGGTTGAGGTGATCTGACTGACTGACATCCATTTACGGACTTTCTATTTCTTTGAGTTTGCAGTATGTCTTGGGCTGTTATGTTATCTATACTTTGATTGTACGGTATATCATTTTTGCAGCTATAGGCAGGTGGTTTGAACGTTCTGGCTGATCGATGCATAATTGTAGATCTGAGAAAACACTATACTGAAAAACTGACCATCTTCTCCCCAGGCTTTTGTCTGTGACTTGTAAAATAGACAATGAGAACTTGACCTTTCACCCCCTCACCACTTATCTCACTTCCTCATTGGTTCACCTAAAGATTCTTTAGCATGTGTCCAGGCAGTCTTCACTACCTTTTGGCATTACTATTTGTCCCCTGTTATCCATTTGTTTTAAATAAACAAGTTAGACTCGAAATCTTTTCCTCTCTTGAACCCTCTCTTGTCTCTTTCTTTTCTCGTTTTGTTAGTTCTGATGTCACAGGCTTGAATGGATGACCTTTTTAAACCGGTGCTGGATCGTTCTCATTTTTCTCATCTTCACTGCAAAATCTGTCATCTTCGACCTGACCTCATTTGTTTCTGTTGGATTGCTGTGACATTGACACACTCCCACTTTTTTTTTTTTTTTTGTCTTTACTCTTCTGTCATTGGATATTCTTTCCATATATCTTGGCCTGACCTGGAAACTACATATAGAGGTACTGAGAGAGAGAGAAAGAGAGAGGGGTATTCACTAATGACCAAATGACAAGGTGACAGGAAATGACCGTGATTTGGACATGTTTTAGTGTTAATGATGGCAGTCAAAACAGTGTGTTGTGGGAGAATATAAACAACAGGAATTCTTTTTTCAGTATCTGTTTCAATGTGTATCACTGGTACCCGAACTCTCACAGGTCATCCTGTTATTTAAATCTAAGCAAACTGATGCCATGGTTCATAAATGCAATTTATATAACACAATTTGCACATTTTCATAGGAATATTTAACACCGATAAATTCTGATTATAAACCATACCCCTTAACATCATCTCTGAGATTTTGAGCAAGTGTGAGAAAGGAAGAGAGAGGTAGAGAGAGCGAGAAGCCCAAGGTGCCAAAATGATTCTGACTAATGCTTCTGTGTAACCTTTTACAGAGGTGACTGCTGTTTGTGTTTCCAGGCTCTAGGCAAGTTTTCAATCTCGATTTTGGGTGCAGATGTGTCTGCTTTCTCATATCACCTCTAAAACGGAGGATTCATTCTCTAAATCCATTGACTCCATGTGTTAACCGAGGCCAGACCGATGCCGGACTGGAATTTCATTAGTACACGTATGCGAATCAGGAATTACAATAAACCACATAGGTTCATGCGTATAATTGTTTAGTGTAAAAATGCCAATTTTCTTAATAGGGTCAAGGCAAAATAATTTAAAATTAAAATAGCAGTTAAATATATAAAAAAGTGAAAAACTTTCTTTTGGCTTCTCCCATTAGGGGTCACCACAGCAGACCATCGGCATGTTTGATTTGGCACATGTTTTTACGCTGGATGCCCTTCCTAACGCATCCCTCCCCATTTATCCGGGCTTGGGACTGGCACTAAGGCTTGTGCAACCCTAATGGCTGGGGTCGGTTACCTGACCGGGGATCGAACCCGGGCCGCAGCAGTGAGAGCGCCGCGTCCTAACCACTAGACCACCAGGGAACCTTTTTATATATATATATATATATATATATATATATACAGTGCCCTCCACAATTATTGGCACCCCTGTTTAAGGTGTGGTCGTGGACTTCAAAAAATTCTCCTTTTTTTTAAAACAACATAGAACCCAAATGCAAAAAAAGAGAAAAATCCAACCTTTTATTTAAGTACATTACTTTGGTGGTAAAAAAATCACACATTTAGAGAAAAAAAAAAAAACTTGAAATCATGTGTGCCACAATTATTGGCACCCCTGATGTTAATACTTTGTACAACCTCCTTTTGCCAACAAGACAGCACTTAATCTCCTCCTATAACATTTCACAAGATTGGAGAACACAGAGAGAGGGATTTTTGACCATTCTTCTTTGCACAATCTTTCTAGATCATCCAGTGTCCTGGGTCCTCTCTTATGCACTCTTCTCTTTAGCTCGCCCCACAGGTTTTCGATTGGGTTGAGGTCTGGGGACTGAGATGGCCATGGGAGGACCTTGAGTTTGTGACTGCTGAACCACTTTTGTGTAGATTTTGCCACATGTTTTGGATCATTATCCTGCTGAAAGACCCAATAACGACCCATCTTCAGCTTTCTGGCAGAGGCCATCAGGTTTTTATTTAAAATATCCTGGTACTTCAAAGCGTTCATAATGCCATGCACCCTAACAAGGTTCCCAGGGCCTTTGGAAGAGAAACAGGCCCACAGCATCACAGATCCTCCACCATACTTCACGGTGGGCATGAGGTGCTTTTCGGCATACTCATCTTTTGTTTTACGCCAGACCCACTTAGAGTGTTTGTTGCCAAAAAGCTCAATCTTAGTCTCATCTGACCAAAGCACACGATCCCAGTTGAAGTCCCAGTACCGCTTAGCAAACTCCAGACGTTTACGTTTGTGAGTGTTAGTGAGAAAAGGCTTTTTCCTTGCATGCCTCCCAAACAGCTTGTTGGCATGTAGAGAGCGTCTGATGGTTGTTTTGGAGACTCTGTGACCCCAAGATGCCACTCTTTGATGCAATTCTGTGACGGTGAGCTTGGGAAATTTTTTTACTTCTCTTACCATCCTCCTCACTGTGCGTTGTGGCAAGATAAACTTGGGACCTCTTCCAGCCTTGTTTGTCACTGTTCCAGTGTTTTAAACTTCTTAATGATTCCTCTGACTGTAGATACTGGCAAGTTAAGGCGAGTGGCTATTTTCTTGTAGCCATTGCCTGATTTATGAAGGTCGACACACATCTGCCTTACTTGAATGGTGTGTTCTCTTGTCGTTGCCATGTTGACAAATGGGTAAGAGAATTAGGCCTCTGTGTCACGTCATATTTATACCCCAGGGAAACAGGAAATCATGAATTACTAATTAAAAGTCCCTAGATACCCTGACCAACCTTAGCAACTACAGAAAAATATATATAAAAAAAAAAACAACAATTAAATTTTTCAGAGGAATTGTTAGGGGTGCCAATAATTGTGGGACACATGATTTCAAGGTTTTTTTTTTTTTCTAAATGTATGATTTTTTTTTTTTTACCACCAAAGTAATGTACTTAAATGAAAGGTTGGATTTTTCTCTTTTTTTGCATTTGGGTTCTATGTTGTTTTAAAAAAAAGGAGAATTTTTAGAAGTCCACGACCACATCTTAAACAGGGGTGCCAATAATTGTGGAGGGCACTGTATATGTGTGTGTATATATATATTTATATATATATAAAAGTAATTCTGTTACCAAAAATTACAAATATGAACTCCCTTTACAAAGGGTTCATATTCAGATTTGTTTAAAGCTTGCTAAGAAGTGGGTAAATATTTGTATTAAAAAAGTGTCTCATATAAAGAATCAGGGTACACACTTAAGCCAGGATACAAATTTTAAAAATCCTAAAAGATCTAAAATCTGTAGTCTTTGATCGCTGGTTTGACGTGTTCAGACAGGCGATTAATGACTGTCGCTATAATTTTTTTTTTTTCCTCCGAAAAAATCTAGCAGTGTCAAAAGATTTCAGACACTTTCCTGCAGTGCGACTTTCTCCTACGATGAGCGTCAAACTAAGAAACAATAGTAGTGCCGAACCCGAGGACGCAATTAGCTCAACATCTTTAAACCACCTCATGTCAAAACGAGGGAGGTGGACATTACAGCAAGAAGAGAAACCTAGTGAAAGGGAGGGAAAAAGTATTTGTATGACGTTTTAATTATCATTGCATGTCATAAAACAAAATGAACGCTACAGATTGTTTTTGTTTTGCTGCCAGCTACCGTTAGCAAGAGAACGCGGGTTCGAACGCGTCTGGGATTGATGTAAAACGTCGGACGAGTCTTTTTCTTGTGTGCATCAATTTTTGACACGAGTTCCTACTGTGTGACATGGGGATCATGTCTGTACTGTCTGACAATCAACAATCGCAAAGGATTATTAAAAATCGCACAGTGTTTTTCTTTGAAAAAAGTTTATTTAACAAGCAGGTAGTATTTTGTCAGTATATTGTTTATACATGATTTGTTTCAGTTGGTTGGCTTCCAACTTCATTAATCAGGATCTTAAATGAATTACACTTGATCCAGCATGGAAGGCAGACATGGAGGAGAAAGTTTGGAACTACAAATACATACAAATATTTGTGCTTTGTTCAATGATATTTAAAAGAACACCATTCATAGTGGAACCAGACACAGTTACTATTAAAGGAAATATTGTTGCTTCCTGGTCAACATGGCTAATTGTTTAGCTATGAATGCTAACTCTTCATGTGTGTACATGTGTGTGTGTGTGTGAGTGGAGCAGGCCCACAGCAGAGCCCATCTAATTGCAGACTTGATGCGATCTGACAGTTTGATGAGCCCTAAATCAGGCAGGTACAAATACACAAGCGCTCTGTCAGTCATTAATGACGGCTATTATACTAGATACAAATACACACTTCCAGTCATGCGTGCGCTCACGGCAAACTCTCGACGAGCTCAAACTCTTCCTCGTCTATCTATCATGCAGGTGATATTTCCATTAACAGTTTCAGCTCGAAAGATCAAATCTGACTGTAGTTTTAAAGATGCAACGTTTAGGCACCTAGTTCTGGATAAATACACCCATACTCACCTCGTTCTCCTGCACCACACTCAAACATGGGCTCCTTTTTGGGCCCTAAGGCATTTCACTGCTCAGAAAAAAAAAATGCAATAACGTCATAACCATTTGACAGCAAAATTTATTATAAACTATAAAGGTGCAAAAGAATGCATACAGAAGTGCTGTGTAGATTTTTTTCTTTATTTCGAAGCTAAAATACAGCTTGAAGGAATATGGCTTAATTCAACAGGCAAATGAGACAATTTGTTTTGAGCTGTGAGATTTGCATAAGAATGCAACCCAGTCCCAAGGAGCAATTTATTTTTTTATTTTTGTTCCCCCAGCATCACTGTCATGTAAAGAAATGTTTATATGTGGTGGTTGAATCATTGTTATGGAGAGAGGAAAAAAGTGATGTAAAACGTATATAATCCCATGACAGCGTCACACTAAATATACAATAAAAATAACTGGAAATAAAATAGAATTAAATTATTCCGATTCAGGAGTTTGTAATTTACAAGTTACTCCATATAATGGATTTCTTAGTTTGTGAACCTTTTCAGCAGCCCATGACATGTTGAAGGAGTATAAGGAAAAAACATGACATACAGTAAATGACAATAGTGCAAACATAGAAAACAAAAGTGTGTGCATGTTTAAAAAAAGTGCAAACATGGATGACATGCATGTGTGTACTCAATTTTTTTTTTTAAATAAATGTGGGAAATGTGTGTGTAGGAAAGATGGACTCTCAGTATCAGAAGTAAGCCATGTCTACACTGATGGGTAAAGAAGCAGTGGATGGGTGGTGTTCACAAGCCTGGTGACCTGTTAAGGTTCAGTATGTAGCACTCCTATAGCATCTGGATGATGGTAGGAGAGTGAAAGACTGTGCTGGGGGTAAAGCTGATCTTATTTATTGATCTTTTAATGACTCTGGCCTGGTGTACTGGAGTGTACTGGAGATGGTTTGGACAGCTTTTAGCACCTGCTGTAGAGCCTTATGATGCTGAGAAGTACAACCCCCAAAACCGGACTGTAAAGTAGCCAACAAAGACGAGGCCAGTTGCACTCCTATAGAAGCTTTAGGGGATCCGGTAAATTTCCTCCGCCTTCTCAAGTAGTGCAGACACTGACTTAATAAATCTCTTTAAAGAAAATGTCACCAACATTTTAGTTGGTTACTGTGGAGCATCTAAGGTACAAATCTTTTTGTGATTTCTTGCTGGAACACTTTCTAAATGCTGTTTAAAAAAACAGGATAATTTGATAGTTTGTGCTGATATTTCTTTTAAAGGCAACTGTTAATATCCATGATTTTATTAGAAACTGCTGCAAGGAAATATACATATTTTTGAAATACTGGTGCCCACCATAGGATTTTGTTCTTGGTAGCTGCACAAACCTGTGATGCGAGGTGTTTATACCTTCGATCTGAGATGTTCTATTTGGCTATTCACTGATTGACCTTGTTCACACCGTGTCCCTGTATGTCCAGTGGAGTGTTACCCCATCAACTTGAGTGCTTGGTTCATTAGTTTATCTGTTGGGCCAGACCACTGGTCAAGGAGAAGTGTAGGATGAAAAAACGATTGGCGATGAACTAAAATGGAGAAACGAGTGGGTGAACTGGTTATCCGGGATCAAGATCCATTCCATAGCACTGGTTGACCAGGTCAATGGATCTTTCTCAAGGTTACAGTAGTGAGGAAAAACACTCTGGGTTAAGGAAAAAGACTCAACAACAAAGCTGGGTGATGCCCCGGGTTTAGGGATTACAAATCAAATGTGTTGAACAAATCCAGTACTGGGTGTGTATAAAAGGATGTTAAACATGTTATGTTGTCTTTAGGAATACAGCAGCAGATTTTAAGGATAAATCTGCATTGTCCAGGTGAAGCACAGGTGAGACACAAGGGTAAATATTAGGATGTTCCAAGAGTATCACATGTGCAGCAACTTTGCCCAAAGGGATCACATAATGTATTTAGTAAAAACATGGCTGGAAAGGGATTATAATTTTAGAGGCACACTATTACTGCAGTAAAAGTAAATATGCTCCCTTCAAACTTTCACTTTAGTAAAAGTACAAAATAATTTGCCATTAAATGTAATCAAGTACCCAACCTACTATGATTTCTTATGGCTATAATGTTCCTATTATTATTTTTGTCTCAAGACTCTTTACTTAATAAACTCAGTTTATGTGGAACGACTCTATTGTTACTCTAAACACACCAATCTATTAATAGGATGATTAAACACTGTCTTTAAAATGCAAAAAGGCCGCAGGTGTTGTCAAGTTCGAGTCAGGAGTTTCTTCCATCCTTTATTCGTCTCAAAATACTTTGCCTGCTGTTGATCTGTATGTTGGTGCTAATTAGATACCACAAAGTGGCAAACAAAACAAGTTTGAAACTGAGCACTCTCTACCCTGATTTGTGGCTTGCTTTGTGCTTCACCAGTTCTTATCCACTCCTAAATAAGTGTTTCGCAAAATGTACTCAAGTAAAAAGTACGATATTTAACTTTGAAATGTAATGGAGATAAAGTAAAAGATTTCCCAAATAGACATCAATAATGTACAGATATGTGGAAAAAGCTACTTAAGTACAGAAACGTATTAAATTTACTTTGTTACTGTCCACCACTGCTAGAAAAAGACAAGCTCTAGACATTAACTGTGTACTGATCTTCCTGATCTTCTAGTTTTACTGTATCCTCATCCTAACATCAATTTATCTCCTACCAATAATCTGTTCCAATCCTAGTCCCTCTGTGGATCCCTCATCTTCCTCATGCCGAAGCAATGCGAGGGGTGGAGTAAGTAAATGACAGGTCTGACAAGGAAGAAGCTCGGATCCAGGCTGTTTACATCACTCAGCAATCACTTGGACTGTTAAAACTGCAGTGCACTTGCATGGATCCATCCCCTCTCTCCATCTCTCTCTCTCTCTCTCGCTCTCTGTGCTCCTTATCTTCATTCCTCACTGTTTCCTTCTGTGTATTCTCCATCAATCTTCTCTCTCTCTCTTTCTTTTTTATAGGGAGGAGCAGTTGTAGCCCTGCCTCTCTCTCTATCTCTCCCTCTCCCTCTCTCTCTCACGCGCTTTCTCCGGTCCTCCTCTGCTTCTCTCCCGCTCACGGCATCAGCAGCATCAGCAGCAGCTGCTGCATGCCAGACAGGGAGAGCTGCGTCCGTTTGCGATGACACCATCTCAGTCCTGGGACAGAAAAAGACAAACAAACAAATAATTACAAAGCCTTGCATTCGGACCTGGATGCCAGTGTTGGATAAAAAGAACGTGAGGAATACCTGAGCTCAGGTTTAATTTTTTTTCCTCTCCTCCCTCTCTGTCTCTGTCGTTCTCATTTCTCTCTTTACCGTCTGTTTCTAGCACCCTCCCTTCCCCCTTCCTGCTTCTTTCGCTCCCTCATGCTGCGTTCTCCCTCCCTCCATCCCTCCCTCCCTACCTCTGTCTCTCCCTCTTTTTCTCAGTGGCGGAATGTAGCGAAGGACCGAGCGTGCGCTCGTTCAGTCCGTGCTGCATGAACAGTGGCGGGACACGGCTCGGATGCTGCTCAAGCAGGAGAAACGGATTTATCCTCCCTGTGGATTTGATCGCACACGAAATGCTGACCTTTACTGGCTTTGCAGTCTCCTGCTTGTTCTCTAGCTGCTGAATTTGTTGTTTTTTGTCTCCAGCGTGTGGAACAGATTTCGGTTGATTTTTACTTACATGCAGATGGTATCTGCGGGAGGTTCAGCCCTAGGAGGGGATGCTGGGAATCATGGCTGTTTGCTAGAGGGACTGAATCTACGGGATATGCGAAGCCAGTGAGTGCTAACGAGAGTCTAAAAGGAGTCACGGAACAAGACTGTGGCCAAGCTAGGAGATACAACAGAAAAGCGGTAAACCCCTCTGGAAGCTGGTCGTCCCTCTGAGGAACATCTAAGAAAACATAAAATTGAGGGATTGGCATTTGACAGGTCAGATTGGGTGCCTGAGCTGAGAGACTTGATTTGAGGAGTGGTAACGCAAGAGTGTGCTGCTGCACCGGGCTCTGCCGAGCGCCTCCTCACAGTCGCATCTGCTCTCTCTGCATTCCTCCCTTTTCGCTCCACCCCACCGTTCAGTGTCTCCCCTTTTTCCTATGCCTAGTCGGTTTGTCCTTGGAATCTGAATCCTATTTCCGCCTGTCTACTTTTCACCTGCTTCTGGAACAGGACTAAAAGGATCATCCCACATTGGATTCTGCGAGCCTTGTTTTTTTTTTTTTGACCTCTGGAATTCTAATGGGTGTCTGTGTGTGTGAGCTTGAGTGTGCGTGATTGCATTAGCAGCATTGAGTGTCTGTGCTTTAAGGAGTGATAGTTGTATGATGTCGGTGAGTATTTGCATTTGAGTGTGTGTTCTGCTCGGATTTCTTCTTTTTTTTTTTTTTTTTTTTTTTACCCTGATGTTCAACGCTATGAGCCACCCTTGTCTGATCCTCTTGTGTCTGCTGAGTGCCAGACCCTGGGGTTAACCCTCCCTAAACCCAGGGCAGGATGAGTGAGACTTCTGGAGCTGTAACCACCTCAGGGGTGGTGATCCTGGAGGAGCCAGAAGTTGGTGGGGCTTCTGGGGGACGTCAAGGTGGAGAGCGTGCTGGAGCTTTAAGGTGCGCCTTTTGGCCAAGACAGCAGACTTGGTTGTGTGTAGTTCCCCTCCTGATTGGCTTTGTGGGTCTCGGCCTTAGCCTCATGCTGCTTAAATGGATTGTTGTGGGATCTGTGCAGGACTATGTACCAACAGACCTTGTGGGTGCTAAGGGTATTGGCCAGGATCCCTTTTCCCTAGCCAAGCCAAGTGCTCTGCCCAAGGGCCCAGACAGCACCACTTCCTCCACAACTACCACCACTGTATCCTCGACCATCTCCACTATCACCACAGCAGTTAGGGGCAAAACTCGAACAGCAGCACCTCCAAATGTCAACCCAAGGGATGGAGGTTCTTCTGGAAGCCAAGTGACCCAGAAGACCACAACCACTACAGCCTTTGGCACTGCCTCCCCTGTACAGACATCCACCTCCAGCCCATCTTCATCCAAACCAACCGTACTTAATGACTCAACCCGTGAGCATTCAACCACAGAGAGGCCAGTCAACAATCCAGCTCAGACCCACATCAGCCGCAAGACACGTGAGTCCTGTGATCGCCGTAATTTTCCTGCTTTATTTTTGGTGTAGTCAGGTTTGTTTTGTCTGTGTTAAATTTGGTTGAACGATTCTTTATCTTTAAAACCTAATTTTTATTTGGCTGCATGATGGAATGTCAGTTCCAATGTATTCCTTTCATTACGTTTTTAGCTATCAAGAAATATACACTTTATTTTACTTTGCTGTGTGGTCCAAAGGATTTCACAGCTCCAAATCCCGTCACAAAGTACATGCCAGGTAAGTTTTGCTGGAGCCAGAAAGGTTCAAGGGCCTAAATTTGAAAGCTTTACATTGTTTGGTTTCTAATTCTTGCAGGTTAATAGCCTAGAGCCTTTACCATTGAGCTACAACTGCTCCATAACTTCATAGATAATATAGTTTTCATTGTTTTCATTTCAATCTTCTGCCCCCAGTTACATGTGTAACAAATAGGAGGTTGGAAGTGAAAGGTTTAATCAAGAAATTGAAAAAACTAATGCAAACATTTCCACAGTTCCTTTTTCAGTGTAAACTGGGAACAAGGATTGCAGTTAATGAATGTCTGATCCAAATGTAGACATTTGGCCTCATTTGGCTTTAATACTTGATGTTGCATTCTATAAAGATGGCCTAGATTTGAATATTTACATATCAAAGTAGGTTAACTAACTTATAACCTCCAATATTCAAATCTAGGCAAAATAAAAACACTTTACATCTTTACAATCTTTGGATTTAATGGTATAAAAGCAACAGATCAGGAGTATACCGGGCTCAGTACACTTCAAAACCGGCCCCTGTCTGCCTTGCTAAGTCATCACAGTCTGACGTTTTAAAACGAAGCAATCAGAAACCAGTTGTGATTAATGCAGTAAGCTATAATCTGGATTTGAATGAATACGTTATATGCATTTTGACTGGTGGTACTTAGGATTTAAGAACTGTGTTTTAGACTCATTACATCGTAACCAAGGATTATATACTTGCACAGACAGCAGTGCTACAGTGCGGTTGAGTGTTTTGGCCTTTCTGAGCTGAAAGTGTTCCAGTTGCACAGTTTATTGTAAATTCTTCGGAGACTAATCATATATATTGTTGCCAGACCGATAACATATTTATATGCAATTTAGCCACATGCAGCAGTCTGTTGGGGTCCAAGAAGCATTTGCAAGTACTTCTTCCTGTGGCCAGTTCTTGCCAACTCTCCTGGATCGATAACGAGATTGTGAATGAGCATATTGGTCAAGTTTTGTGATGATTGATTACTTCTGTCACATCCCTGCTTAAGCTAGTGGATGGGTATCCTGTTTTTTTTTTTTTTTTCTTTTCCTTTATTTTCTTGAAGTGACCTTTTCTGTCATTTCAACTTGATCAAACATACAGAGTCAATTGAAATGGGTATTTGAAAGTCCTACATTTCCAAATGACTCTCATACAAGCCTTTTAAATTTGGTCTGAACATGCAGAAGCATTGCAGAGCTATAGCACGACACTAACGTTTTTCTGTTGAACAGTTTCTGTCAAAATCTTTAGAGACTTCCATAAACCGTCCGATCGTGTAACCACTCAAGCACATCATTTCCCCCTTATAACCACAAAAATCACAGCCTGCCATTTTATAATGTAAGAGCATCTGGTGAAGCTGGCAAGGACCATCATCATCCGTCGTTGTTCAATCATGCAAATGGCCTCATTTTAAAGGATTTGCCAACTACCTGTTCTGTTCATTTAAAGAACAAAATTTTGGGTTAAAAAAAAAAGCTGCTGATGCCTTACAGCGACAGCGATAACAATTCCCAGGAACACAGGGTATTTATGAGACACCATCACTCATCAAATCTCACACACATTTATTCAGATTGTTGGATGTGCTACAAAGGGGTTTGACATCAATCATTTTTTAGTTAGCATCTCTTCTTGCATATAGCTTACGCAAAACTGTGGGACGTGAACGCTGAATTATAACGATACAAAGACCTTAAGGCTTGGACGTTATCACTCTCCAGATGCAGCTAAAAGCATCTCTTTTGGTTTTCAGTCTTAAATATTTGATCTGAGTGTCTCACTCTGGCTGAGTGTGATTTACTGGCACTCTGCGAGATTACTTTGCTCTGTGTGTGTTTGATCCAGATTAATTTACCGTCACTCCTGAGGTAGGTAGGGGAAAATTCCAGCGGTCCAACAAGGATTGTAATATACCGCCATGCTTACTTGAGGCTCTTTCAGGGGAAAAAAATTAAGAATTGGACATTGAAAATATCATAGGAAAATGTCAAGATCAAGATATTAAATGGAGTAATTTTTTTTGCATAATAAGTATAAAACAAATATTTAGACATGTATATCTCCATGTCCTCGGCAATACATGATTGGTTTCTTTGATGTTTGCATTATTTGTTACATTATGTTACATCTTATATGTAACGTATGTGAACTTTGCGGTCCATCCTTATATTTCTCCTACTGGACAGATTTTTCCAACTTATCGGCTAAATAAGCAAGGTTTGACCGTAAATCTTGCCTAAATGTTGCATTATGTTACATTATATATGTACCATATGTGAACTTTGAAATTCTTTAAAAATATTTCCCCTAGTGGCCAGTTTTTTGCCAACTCACATAAATAAACAAGGTTTATGACCGTAGATCTTGCCTAACTTGTTCTGTTATATAATTATGCTAAATTACCATAATTTAGTTTGTACAGGAACAACTATTGCTGTACAAGAATGTGCCCACTCAGCAAGTCGCTGTTGTGAGTAACAATCTGTCTCCATTATAAATGTACTGCTGATATCAACGGTATAAATACATCATCACATCGGCCAGCCCATTTTGTTCCACAGGGATCCTCGAGAAAAGGCTAGGCTTACACATTGCTCTTCCTGATTAATGGTGGCATTCCCGTTGGTAAACGCCCACGCTGATAGCTGAAGATACAATTGCTATTTTGTAAGCACTTTAAACAGGACTCAAGGTCATGCCAAAAAAAACTAACACTTTTTTCCTTGTTTTATTTTATTTAATTATTTTTTTATTAATATGCTCAGTGTTATTGATTAAATTGATAACTATGAAAACGATCAATATACCTAGTGTTATATATTAGGGTTATTTCCCACTTGGGAAAAACACAAACAGAAAAGCATATGGGGAAAATGGGTTTTTTATGAATTTTGACAGTGTGCGTGTGTGTGTGTTTTGACCTATGAATAACGCATACTGCTTTTTATTGACCCATGAACCATGATAGTGGTGGTAATCATGAATCATGGTAGTGCCAGAAAACAGAAACCTTCTTACCAGTCAGATTCAAGATTTTAACATGGGTGTAATCAAAATAATTTTATTAGTTTATTTAATAGTTTATTTCCATAGCACTTTTCACGACGGACATTGCCTAAAAGCAGCTTTACAAAGTTTGAGTTAATGTGTATTTATCCCTGATGAGCAACCATGGCGATTGCGGCAAAGAAAATCTCCCTTGGATGTTATGAGGAAGCAACCTTGAGAGGAACCAGAATCAAAAGGGGAATCCATCCTCAATTGGGTGATATCAAGAGTGTGATCATGAATCTTTAAACAATACAGAACACTGGAGAGTGAGAACTAACATGAGCACTGCAATGTAAGCTTATGAGTAATGTCCTTTCTACAGTCTTATACAGTCATTTAAGATTATGGAACTAGGAGCTACTGAGCAACTCATAAAATAGCTCAACATTTGAGATCATCATAGATCCAACCCCAGCTTCTCCATGCCAGAGCCTTTAAACACTCAAAGAGGTCCAATGTCCAAACTCCACATGAAGTGGGATCCAATTGGCACTGGTACGTCTCTAGATGGTTCGGGATGTTTGCGGGGTCGGCACCTACTTCTCTAAAGGTCCACAATCTTCATGATGTTGGACGTGACTGGAGCTGGCGCCAATTAGAGATGCCTCAGGATGGGTAGAGAAAGTGATGCAGTGGAGAGGAATTATCATAGCTGCTGTTCATAATATTAACAAGCACAAGTTGGATAATGTGCACACCAAATTTAGTGGAACATCTTTTGAGAAGAGTGGGGGTTATTATAATAAATCATTTGCAATAAGATGATCAAAAAGCACATACAAATCTTGTCAGTTTTCCACAAACTTTTGTCTTTATTGTAGCTACTACTACTACATGAAGTATCCTATGCATGTATTGTATGATTGATATGCGATAAATTTATTATTTATAATAAATATTCATGTGTCAAAAAAAGAGGGTGGAGCTGATAAGAATTTGTTCAGAATCTAGAACTTCATTTTTGTTCTTCTTAATATTGCTGGACTTGACTTTCTGCAATATAGATAATGGTTTAATACTTTCTCCTCTTCCGTGCCACCTTGAAGTCGCTATGGACTTATCTGGCGAGGCTCAGAGACATTAATCAGACCAAGTTGTGACCCGACCTGACTCGTTCAGTGTCCTCACGAAAGAACTTAATCCGAACTCCATTGATAAGATCATTTATCCGATACGATCAACTACAATATAAAATTGAATTTGGTTACATATCAACCCTTACAAGTGGAGCTGGACTAAATCCGGCTGATGCTTCTTTTTCTTCTCTCTCGCTCTCTCTCTCTTTCTCTCTCTCTTCCTTTTCAGAGATGAGTGCTTCTTAATGACCATCGATTTTTCTCTTGTTTCATAACCTAAGCTTGATGAGAATGATTGGCTCCTCTTTCTATGGATTCCTCAATGTCAGCTCCTCACCATTATCCATTAACCATAGCCTCTTTAGAGCTCTCCCCACCATCCCATGATTAGTTATTTATTCTCTGCTCATCTTTTTATGACCTAGAATTTGTATTTAAAGTGACAATTTTTTTTTCCCCCATGTTTGTTTTAGGGTCTCTTGCAAAGAAAAAAGAACCAAACTCCAGCTCTATTGAAGCACTTTTTCCTGACAAGATCATCTCTATAAACTGTAATGTCACCTTGATTTATCCTTATGAGATGTCCCGGCGAGGGAAGAAACCCTTAAATATTAATGACGAGAAAGAGAAACATATTCAATATGTAGAGGATGACTTGAATAATTGACGAAGGCAGGAGCTGACGAATTATCTTGGAGGGAGGGAGGGAGGGATGAGGGCATGGAGGAAAATGTCTGATTCCTTTCGACGCAGTGCTGAGGAAAGGATACAAGATGAAAGAAGGTGCTTTCATGCTTGTTGAGCAGGGACTCATCTCAGCCACTCGAAAACGCGTTTCTCCTCTAGAATCCCGGCGAGTTTTCCCAGCGCTCCCCAAAGTTGGAACGATGAAAGGTTACAAAGTGGCTTAGCGCTAGTGCCGTTTCCTCTGGTCAGAGGCACTTTGATAAAGAATTCGGTTTTAATTAATGAAGATTTGTATGTGAAAGTGTGCTAAAGTGCTCAGGAGGAGCTCGGGGGACCTTCAAAACTGCTGCCTTTTTTATTGAAATTTTCATACAGCAAGATGAGAGTGGGTTTTCCTTTTTTTTTTTTTTTTTTTTTTTTTTTTTCCCCCAACCTCATTTTAGCCTCCTTGCTACAGTACCAAATTACTTTCTAATGTTCTTATTTCAAAGAATAGCTGTGATAATGAAAGCTTGTTATTGTCGTGTACAGTTGACTTTTAATATATTTAATGAGTCCTGGCGGTCAGTAAAAGGTGCTGTAATGCCAGAAACGCTGGTTCAGACATACTCAAGAAACTCTAGAAGTCTCCTTTCCATGTTCGGTTAAATCCGACTCCCGCATCTGAACAGCAATTTTGATAAATGAAACACTCCTGTTTGCGCTTGTGAAATAACAAATGTGTTTCTCGGGAGCCCCGAATTAACGGCAGGCCCCGTTAAACAGACGCAAGGACAGAAGATGCATGTGCTGTTTAAAATAAAACAACGAGCAATTTATTTGTCATGCCCAAGGCGACCAGGAGTGGATGAAGCTTTGTCTTCATTAGAGCAGGTTTTGTTACGGTTACAGCGATCAGGCATTGAAATCAATCATATCGAAGATCATTATAGACCCCATTTTGTAATAGATATTTTGTTGGCATCAGAAATGCACAGCCTTTTGCTTGATATCGTGATTACCCGACCTTCATTTTACTTTTTGTTAAACATGAAGCTGAAGTGCGAGATGCCAACCTTCGTGTAATCCTGGAGGTCTCCCGTCAATTCTTATGGATTTGGAAATCCACACATTAGTACTAGTAATAACAGACACCAGGCCTATTTTATTTTCATATTGCTGAGTGTATTAAGGTGCAGTAGGAATGACAGACTGGTTGAAGGTAGAGGTTGGACTGCATCAAGGATTGGCCCTGAGCCCTTCTCTGTTTGCAGTGGTGATGGACCGGTTGACAAATGAGGTCAGTCAGGAGTCTCCATGGACTATGATGTTCGTGGTTGATATTGCGATTTGTGGTGAAAGTAGGGAGCAGGTTGAGAAGAGCCTGGAGAGGTGGAGGTACACGCTGGAGAGAAGGGGAATGAAAGTCAGTAAGAGTAAGACAGAGTATGTGTGTGTAATTGAGAGTGAGGGAAGTGGAATGGTGCGGTTGCAGGGAGAAGAGGTGGAGAAGGTGGAGGAGTTCAGGTACTTGGGGTCAACAGTGCAAAGTAATGGAGAGTGTGTTAAAGAAGTGAAGAAAAGAGTGCAGGCAGGGTGGAGTGGGTGGAGAAGAGTGATAGCAGGAGTGGTTTGAGATAGAGTATCTGCGAGAGTAAAAGGAAAAGTATATAGGACTGTGGTGAGACCGGCGATGTTGTATGGATTAGAGACAGGAGGTGGAGCTGGAGGTAGCAGAGCTGAAGATGTTGAGATTTTCATTGGGAGTGACGACAATGGACAGAATTAAAAATGATTTTATTAGAGGGACAGCACATGTAGGACGTTTTGGAGCCAAGGGAGGGAGGCACAATTGAGATGGTTTGGACATGTGCAGATGAGGGACATGGGGTATATCGGTAGGAGAATGCTGAGGATGGAGCCACCAGGAAGGAGGAAAAGATTAAGGCCAACGAGGAGGTTTATGGATGTGGTGAGAGAAGACATGCAGGTAATTGGTAAGAAAGAGGCAGATGTAGAGGAGTAGTAGTATAGAGACAGATGATCCACTGTGGCTAAAAGTGTAGTATGATATAACAACTGGAAAAACAGCTGACTTACTGTACATGATGAAGTTAAAAAAAAAACAAAGAAAAAATAGTTGTAAACCTCCACTGGAACTCAGCCAAACAGAGCTAAGTGACTGAGACTCCACTTAACCTACAAGGGTAACAGAAATTCAGGCCAAAGATGGCTGGTGTAAATGCTAGAGAAATTATTTTTAACATCAATTTCAGATAATTGTTTTAGTTTTGTCTGGAATAGCAACAGCGGTTCATTTCTTTGTAGCCCTCACCATAGATTCAGGTTATGACACTCCTCAATTGTAAATAAGACTTGTTGGAACTAACACGAGTAACCAATAGAAGCAAAAACACCCCCCAAACAAGCAAAAACACCCCAAAAAAAGTAACCCCCCACAGAAAGCAAAAGCTCAAAGCAAACAAAACCTCCTGCAATAACATAACAACCCCAACAACAGGAAAAATAACCTGTGGCAAGCAAAAACAACCCCAGAATAAGCAAACCCCTCCCCAGAAGAGAAAAAACCTCCCGACAATCAAACCCTTTCCCGTTGCAAGCAAAAACTTCTTTACAGTAAGCAAACCACCCTTACACCAAGCAAAACCTTCCCCACAGCAAGCAAAAAAGCTCCCAGAAAAAGCAAACAGCAGGGAAAAACACCTTCAAAACAAACAAACATTCTTAATAGCAAAGCAAAAATTTCCCCATAACAAACAAAAACTCCCGCGTAAAAAACAAAACCACTACCAGAATAAGCAAAAACACATGACCAGCCGAACCTCCCCACACCAGGGAAGAACTCTTCTACAGCAAGAAATAAACCTCTTCCACAGCAAGCACTTACTGCTATGAAGTCAGATTGAGCACGCTTGAAGAGTCTGTTTCCTGGATTTACGGATGGTTATCCGAAGCTATACACATTCTTACATAAAATGTCACAAGGATTCAGCCGAGGTTTTGTTTCAAGTTCTTACAATGAGGAAAAGTCAGAAGGATGTATCGGAAGGATGAAGGTGGGCAGCTCTGAGGCTGAGACAGCGATTTTGGACGTCTACCACTCAGCGAATCAGATTTAATGAACAAGCCTTGATTAGAGATGAGTAGCATTTTTCTGAGCGCTCGTCAGGTGGAGGTGCTGCACTCCTTCATCCTCTCATCCTTCTCTGAGAAGCAAACCCAAGCTATAGGCTATATAGTGTCATTTATTTTAACAAGACTTTCTTCGATTCTTTTCAATTTATTTGGCTTTAAAAAGACATATGGTCACTCTCATATTCGTGACCGTTAAACCAACAGACCGTTTCACGATCGGCGTTAATACAGCAGGTTCGAAACTCGGCCACTTGTTGTTTTTTGGTTTTTTTTTGGATGAGGACATAAGCAGGAGTGTTGGTTTCCCCATTTCTCGCTTGAGTGTTTTTTACTGGCTTTTGCATAGCTGTTTAGCAGCACAAGAGTCGCTTTTCCGAACACCATCCACTTCTCGGAACACTCGAATTTGACAGGTTTTGAAATTGGATCGTGTTTTGAAAACGACTCGTTCACCTAGTCTTTAAAAATGGGACAGCTATTGACTCACAAAAAAGTAAATGAACCGTGCCTGTCGACATCCTCAATATAAGCTTTAAAGGGCCCTGGAGATAAATAATAAAACAATCTATAAAATAATTATTATTAGAATTATGGATGAAATAATAGAAAACGATACCAGGTAAAACGAAATTTTGGCGATCTCAATTTAATAACGATGACCAAAGAAATCCAAAGGAATGATTCATATCAAAGAAAAACTTCTCAAACCAAAAAAAGGCTGCCTAGAAGGTAACATTCCACACCCCAAGCGATAACTCTTGCTCTACAGTGGTAGCATTAGAATAAACATTATATTTATTGCTGTTTCTACACTTTTTCACTTGTCTTTTGGTTAGCGCTAGTTGTGAGAAGGTGGAGTTTCTATGCGCTCACAGTTCCATTCGGAGGTGGTTTTTAACTCAACATCACATCCACAGACTGAGCAAGAACACCACAATAATCATTGCTTCTCTATTATTAACATGGAGACTGATTGTCAGTGGGAGGCCATAAGGGCCAGCAAGGTCTTCTCTGCTGGTCTAAACACTTTTAAAATCACTGACTTGCAGTTTAATTTTTTTTTTTCTGTCCATGAGTTTGTATTAAATTATTCCCAACAGTCTATTCTCTTTATTTTAAAGCTTTTCTCTCAGTTGCACTGCTTCTAGGAGCAGAACAACTGAGTGTCTTTCTGTATTCATTTTTATCCAATCAGATTTCAGCCGTCATATCACATGTTGCCAAGGTCAAAGCGATCTGCCTTCAGAATTAACAGTGCAGGTGTCTGCAGTATAAAATACATGTTGTTTGAAGATTTGGCTTTAACCAATCAGATTTTGGGGTCACCGGGGCCATCTAGCAGGCGTACAATTACATCGCCGTTTTCACCCCCTATACCTCCTATTCACACCGTATGTGTAGTGAACCGCACAAGCTCAGATAAATTTGTGAAAATTTACATTAATTGCTGTTTCATCATTCCACAATGGCTGCCCGAGAAGAATAAATGACCGAGAAGAATAAATTGATTTGGTCGCAGATTAATTTATAGGGACATTTTCAAAGGGGACTTTTCAAGAACAGCTGGAAGTTATAAGGAAAGTAATGCACATGCACAGAAAACCTGGGGTCATTTTATGAGGTTAATATCCATGCTTCTGCTAGCGATGATTTATGTGGGAGGTGCAGCTGTGGCTACAGTGAAAGAAGACTTGTTGTATTGTAATCATTGGGTTTCTTGCTTTAGAAATGCCATTCATTCTCACTGTATTAGATATCTGTCCAGGTTTCTGTATAATATTGATGGTTTCTATAGCTACGGCATTATAATGATACGGCCCGCACTGCTAATTATACTCCTCCCAATTCTCCATATATAGCTATACCCCAAAGCTTCTGATCTCTGATGCTACTGGCTGTTGTGTAGGTCAGTCGAGATCATCAACACATCATCACAGTGATTTTCGTTTTGGAAAGTCGACGTGCACAATCGAAATGCAGCAGTCTTTTGGTTAAATAACAGGATTTGATGATAAACAATATGTCTGTTACAGCCATTCATTGATCGAGGCATTTGAGAATATTACAGCCAATCAGAATCAAGCATTCAACAGCACTTACCTATAATAGAGAGCCATCATGTTCACGATCACAAGCACGCTTTATTTTGTAACAAATCTATAAGTTTCTTTCTCTTCCTCCGTCTTCGTATCGGCACAGCAGATCTGCCACGAGGGGACGGCAAGTCGAGAACGTGGCATCACTCTGTGACAGCGGACCGGTCGGCGACCTCACAGCTCAAATGGCAGATTTAAAAAAAAAACGAGAGGACACATCTACACATGTGCACACACAAACACACAGAAGCTGACCTCTGAGTGAGGCTGATGAATGGTTTAGCTAGCCCGCTCTCTACAGGCTGTATGCTGTCTATATGTGATGAGTTTGAAGGCTGTGTGTGGGGTGTTCCTGCTGAGAGGTGGGATTGAGAGCCCGTCAGCATGTGAGCTGTCACTTTTTCAGATACAGCCATCTGGGTTCAGAGTGAACCTGCTGGGCCTTCTATCTATTTTGAGTTTGTGATAAGAAAAAAAAAAAAACCCTGAAAACACATTGAATATGTTTTGGAATGAAAAATATTTGTGTTCAGAAATTCTGGTGATGTTTGCTTCAGTGCTGCTAATTGAATTAAGTTGTAAAGTAGATGTAGATGGATAATTCCATGGTTTGGGAATTAAACCATGGAATTTGAAAACTCTCTCAGGGGAAAAAGAAGAGCTCACAGTTTAAAAAAAAGTGTTATTTATCTGAACGTCAGCAGTTTTCTTGCACCTGTTGGAGCGATCTAGCAAATTACACTTACTCCGTCACAATACTCCGACTCACTCGTTCACCCGTAATTCAGTGTCTTAATCTAAAATTACAGTGCTGGATTCTGCGCTTTCCTCAGGCCTGTGGCTTTAATTATATATCAAACACTGTCATTCAGATTGGATTAGCATTCGGGCTCTTCTTCCCTCAGTCAACCGAGCAACAGGAAGTAGGAATAATGCGTCTCTTTGGCTTGTCTGTACAAGCTTTTAATGTAGGATTGGCAATATTAAAGATTTTCTTTTCTTTAAGAACAAGTGAAACTATTATTAATTTTTTTTACTTTTTTTGATGTAATTTTACACTTATTTATTCACTATGCAAAAAAAGGAATACTATAGAAGCTGCAAATTATTTGTAGATCCTAATCTGTCCCTCGCCTATCATGGGGGCTACGTTCCAGACCCCCCGCGATAGGCGAAAATCCACGAAGTGGCAATCTAATATGTATACAGTACAGTATACAAAATACCTGTATATCTTACGGCTTTATAAACCATCTCAACACGCTTATAAACCTTTCCTCTGTTCTTAAACACTTTCAATATTCTCAAACCTACATAATTTAACATATAAAATTCTATATGGGTACTTGCCAGTAGAGATACAACTTGAATGATGAAAATGATGATGATGATGAAGTAAGCGTGCAGTACTAATGATGATGAAGGTGATGATGATGAAATGAATGTACTGCATACCCAAGAAAAACATTACAGCTCTTCTGAAAGCTCTATAGATCGTGAATGCCTCTATAGATGCTTTTTGTGATCGTATTTTTTTTTGTCTTTCAAAAATGAACTAAACAAAAAATCCTAAAAAAGTTCGCATTGCCACTAGGTGGCGATCAATGTGGTTTTTGAGTCACATGCACTGCTAGCTAAAACTAGCATGCAGATTTACCATCAAAGACTATAAAAAAAAAAACTTTAATGACCAAGATACCTGAAAGAAGAATTTTGAATATTAAGGACGTTTCTGAATACTAATTTTATGGCTTTATTAATACTACAAGCCATAGAATTTAAATTCCAGTTTAATCCCTGCCAACATTCTATTATTTAGATATTATGAACAGTTTTGGAACACTAAACAGGTCTTTATAGTGAGGTTACCCTAAAAATGTCTCAACGAAATCGTGTGATAAATGAACCGTGACCTCATTCTGCGCTTAGGGAGTAAGTATATCACTGCAATGTCGGTTGAAATGGACTTTTCTTCAAATCTGACACTAAAAGAGCAAGTGAGTGGCGGAAGCTGGAGGGTGAATCGTTACGAGCCGAGTTCATTTCCATGTCTGAGTGTCAGGTCCTGAACCACAGCACTGCATGGGGAAGAATTTGATGCAGTCCGTGCGTGCATGTGTGCAAAAGGTAATAAGGTGGACATCGATAAGAAGAGGATAAATGAGACGATCAATGTACACTTGAGGAATAAATTAGGGTTCTTTCTTTGGAGGGTTTGAGGTCTTTTTATTTAAAAAAAAAATGGCGGTAAAGTTCTAGGTAAAACTTTCAAGGGTTCTTATAGCATTTTTAAACTCCAATCAATGCATTGATAGTCACGGTGCACTGATCATGCCTGCATCTCCACTCTTCTGGGGAAAATGTTCCACCAGATGTTGGGGGTGTGACTGTAGAGATTTGCACTCATTCAGCCACGAGGGTGTTGGTAAACTCGGGTAATGTATGTGAGGAGGCCTGGGGTGTAGCCAGGGAACATGTTTGGCTGAAAACGTTGTGTCCCAATACTTTTGCCATATACAGTAAACTATATGCAAGGAGAAATATTAAAATTGGAATAATTGAATATGGTGTAAGCATGCGTTCGACATTCAGGCACAAAGCTGTGGTGGGTGTGGCTTAACAGCGTACTTCATTCATTGGCTAGTATGTATTGTTTTCTTTTTTTTATCTGTATATTAATATTGTGTTTAATACATTGACAGGCTATGTAATTCCATATTTATATATTTATAGCCTGACAGAAATTCATCAAATAGTCAATGCAAATGATTCTCTTTAGACAAATGTATTGTATTTCGTAACCTGAAAAACCTATATGTACTGTAGATAAACAGTTTCTGGCGTTGTTTTGACATGCAAACATGCTACTGGTGGGGGAGTGTCACCTTTTTAGTTATCAATAGCAAAACCTAAATATTCTACCTTAATTTGATTTAATAAGTTCTGCATATGGGAGATTTGGACTGTATTTAAGATCAACAGTCTGCTACAGCGGCTCAGGACCACAGTTAGCATGAACAGTTGTGCATTTAAGCACCCATTACTGATCAACATACGTCAACAATGATGAAACTGTAATTAATGGACATTTCAGTGCCACCCAGATGAGGACGGATTCCCTTTTGACTCTAGTTCTTCCTCATGCCATTTGATGGTTTTTTCCTTGCCACAGCCACCGCTAGCTCGCTCATTAGGGATAAACTTATAGGCACTAAATGTAAACATTTCACTTTCATAAATCTGCTTTGTAAACATTATAGAAATAATGCTGAATTGAAATTTGCATATAATTACTTATAATATCTTGACTGAAATGAAACCCGGATATTAAGCATTGGCAGAAAAAAAAAATGCTCCGATCACGGTCTCTTGATGTATTCCATCACTGTCTAAGAAGCAAAAAAAAAACCCCGAAAGAAAACACAATAAATAATAACAATCTGCCGGTTGTGTTCTGATGTACAGCTTTTTCTGTGCTGTTCTGCTTGTGAGTGAAGTTTGGCATTTGGAAAACGTTTTTACGATAAAATTCGCAGTTTTGCACTAAGCAGCCATTGTGTTCACGCCTGCTTTGCTTTCACTGTTTCGATGTAATGACTGATGTTTATAGGATTAGATTAGACCAGAAAACAAACTTGATGACAATCAAACAAATAAAGAAAGCTTATGCTCAACAAACGACGTCTAGCAAAGAGCAAGAAGTGTGTTTTGCGATGTTTTATGGCAAATCTGAAATATTCACGACACCTATAACGCGCTAAAGGTCGATATGGTGTGCGTTTTCGACTTAATAAATATAGTCGAAGAAATCGTTTGAATTCTACAGCGATGGGAATCGATCGCGCTCTTTTTAGCGAGAAGATTAAAGGAAAACGTCGCCTTTCCCGCCGATCGAGTCTTAGCGTATCGTTAGCACGATCAATATCCCTCGCCCCTGGATAGATGCAGCAGCTAAAAGGAAATCGGGCTCTCGTGCTGACGGAATGGCAACATCTCTGTGTCTCGTCCTTATCTCGCTGACAGCGGGGAGGGCTGGGAGACTTCCAACAACAAAAAAAAAGAGAGAAAGAGAGATGAACAGAGATCTTTTATTTATGAAGACAAATGGCAGCGGTCCGGCACAGCAAGTCCTGATGGCAGATGTGAGTGAGACGGGTACCGAGGAGCAGCATCCTCTCTGCTGGGGACCAGGTTCTTATTGCCAGGCTACAACCCACGCGCCACAGGCTAGACATCAACGCTGTGATCACCACCACTTACAAGATGGGACCTCCCACTCTACATTAATGCAGTTGTGTCCCTTTTCTCTCTCTCGTACATTCCATTACTTCATATACAGATATGCCAGCTTCATTAAGAGATCATTTACATTGGTTGGAGTGGAAGATCTCCTTTAGAAATGAGTTTATTAGAGGGACAGCGCATGTTGGACATTTTGGAGACAAGGTGAGGGAGGTGAGATTGAGATGGTTTGAACATGTGCAGAGGAGGGACATGAGTTATGTTGGTAGGAGAATGCTGAGGATGGAGCCACCAGGTAGGAGGAAAAGAGGAAGACCAAGGAGGAGGTTCATGGATGTGGTAAGTGAAGACATGCAGGTAGTTGATGTGAAAGAGGCAGATGTAGGGGACAGGGTAGTATGGAGACGGATGATCCGCTGTGGCGACCCCTAATGGGAGCAGCCGAAAGAAGAAGGAGTGGAAGATCTCCTGCTATAGAACTCTGACCTCAAACATAGTAAGCACCTTTGGGATGAATCAGATTTGAGCACAAATTTCCACAAATACACTCCAACATCTAGTGGAACATCTTCCCAGAAGAGTAGAGGTTTTTGTACCAGTGAATGGCGATGAAATGTGGAATAGGGGTCTCAATAGGCACATACCAATCTTATGCTTAATTGTCCACAAACTCGTATATTATGCCAATTGAATTAGACCAAGAATAGTCTGATTAGTCAGATTTAATCAACTTTGACTTTGTCCAGTAAATCACAGGTTTCTAGGATTTCTTTAGGAAGTTATTTCTGTAAGTGGAAAGGAGTTTTATGGCAGATGCTTAAATAAATAAATAGTCAGGAGGTAGCTAAGTGGTTGAGGCTCTGGGTTACTGATCAGAAGGTTTGGGGGGGGTTAAAGCCCTGTATCGGCAAGTTACCTCTCTTAAACCCTATGTGTTCCAGGGGCACTGTATCATGGCTAACCTCAGCCTCCTAACATCGCTAGAATATGTGAAGAAAAGAATGTACTGTAAGATGATTCATATAGTCTTTCATTATCTTTCTTCAAATAGACCATACTGTATCCCTGAAATCTCTTTTAACAACTTTAGAACGCCTTCTATCCCGTGCCCAGGTGTGACTCAGAGGTCCTTCGGCAACTGAACCCTCCTTATTTTCTTTCAAAGTTACAACTTTCTGAGTTCTCTTTAAGTACTTTGTACTTCACCTCAATTTGATCTGGTGGAAATGTTAAGGTCAGGGGTTGGTGAGGGACCGAGTGTGAGATCTACCTGGGGATGAGACAAACGTGAAACTCGACGCGCCGGCTTCTGGGGGTCACTGGAAGTCTTCTCACCCTCATTAGCGCTCTAAGACACACTCACACACCCATTAACCTGTGTGAGACAGAAGTGTCCCGACTCTTGAGTACCTAACTCACTTCGAGCCCTTTACCGAGTCCAGAAAATTCTTCTGGGAGTACTGAGGTAGGGTGATGTATGATCTGGAAAAAGCCCTGCCAGTTGCTGGATCATAGCAATAGGAGGATATATATATATATATATATATATATATATATATATATATATATATATATATATATATATATATATATATTATATAATATATATATATATATATATATATATGTATGTATGTATGTATGTATGTATGTGTGTGTGTGTGTGTGTGTGTGTGTGTGTGTTTGAGCTTGTGTGTGTACGTGGCTGGCTTTGAATGAGGGAATAAAGTGCATCGGCAGTGAGTTAGAAATGATTTATATCTATACTCTGTTGTAAAATGAGTAATGAAGCTTTACGGGTTGCATGACCATGCATTTGAACAGGTGTGTGTAGGGGAAAGGGGTGGGTGAGTGTTGGTGTGCGAACGAGCGCAAAAACCCATTTTCAAAACGTCTTTGCAGGTGTTCATGCATTTGCATTGTGATTTCATAAATCTTATCAGTGTTTTAATTTAAAATAGTTTCTCAGTGTATGCAGAATATTGCTATCGAACCTTTCATACATTGATAATGTTTAATGTTGTTATACATGTGTACACACTTTTCAGAATTGACAAGTATTGAAATATACTGTACAAAAATGTGTAAAATTTTAAGTCAGTCTACAATGACTGTTATAAAAGTTGTTACAATTAGTTGTAAATGGAACAATTATTGCACTGAAGATTAATGCATATGAATTGCCCAAGATATTAACATTTATATATGTGTGGTATGAAAATCTATAACTATACTATATCGATACTATATATGTTGTATACTTTCCATACAAAAGAAAAATATATGTTCAAATATATATTTTTTTATTTATTTCAAAATATACAAAAAATTGCTAAAATATATTTCAATATCCATTTACATAAATATTTTCTATAAAATTTTTTTTGCAAATTTGTTTTGTATATTTTCGAAAATACATTATTTAATTATTTAAATATGCATTTGCCCTCCATATATTTCAATCCAAGACAATACATTCACATGAAACATTCTAAGAAAATCTTAATTTGATTTGACTTTGATCTCCTTCCTCATTCTTCTGTAAGGTTGGGAATGTTTTGTTTTTTTTCCTTTTTTTTACCCAAAAATTAATTTAAATTGAGCATCACAGCATAGACAATATATTTAACATATATTTTGGCTAAAATTTATATATTTCTTTACCGTATGGCCTTATCTATAATAAGCTTCATGGAGAGAAAGTTGTACGTATTCCAAGTGTAAAATGGATTAGAAAACTAGAAATAATCAAACAAATCAATGTGAGACACCTGACATTAGGATAGAGACAGGAGGAAAATCAAAAACAAAAGAACATGAAATTTAAAACAAAACAACAGACACACAAATAAGCTAAAGGGCTGACGGAGCAGAAAAAAACTAGATTTTTGCTAAATATTATAGCATGTTTTACACTACACTAAGTCGGTCTCAAAACTGGAAGGCATACCTAATAAAGCAGATGCAGATTACGGCTATATGTTTGTTTTAATATGCTCTTGTGTTTTAATGCTGACCAAATCGATGCATTTGATCTGAATCTTGATAAGCATATTTCTGGTACAGCTTCAATCACATAACAGAATGGTGTGTGCAGCTAAGACTGTATTACTGTAATGTCTTTGAGATAAAGAGCTATATTGCTAAGTCGTGAGAGATTGTGTGCTTTGATAAGGAGCTGATGAAGTCATTTTCTGGCTTCCTGCAATCGTGTGGACTGACATTGACCAAGCTTTGGTGTAGGTATAATCAGCGGCGTGGACACTGGCCGTTTGTCCTCGGCGGGGTGGAATTAACCTGTCTGGCCGAGGAAGACAGTAATGGACGTGGGGGGTGGAGGGTGGGAGGGTGTTCGGGGAAGATGAGCTTTCAGGCAGTAGGATGCACCTCTTTCACTGTGAAAGTGCAACTAAAATGGCCTTGCCATTGCAGCAGGCGTACGTGTGTGTGTGTGTGAGATGCCCAGTGGAAGGCCACACAATGATGGGTGGATGTAAAGGATGGCAGACCTTTCTCCCTGTGGCTAAGCTTTGCTGGTAATGGTTTGAAATGTGATCTCAATCCCACTGCGAAGAACGGCGGAATAAGCAGACTCAGGCCTTAATGCTGACAGAATCAAATGTGCTGTGCTCTATCTTTCTTTCTCTCTCTCCATCTATCTCTCTCTCTCTCTCTTTCCATGTGTGTGTGTGTGTGTGTGTGTGTGTGTGTGTGTGTTTTTACACAGCTGCATGCGCTCCACACACACATTTAGCTGTCCAAAGCGTTAGGAAGAAACTGCTTCGAATCCTGTTGGTTTTAGGCCACGCGTGACTGATTTGTGTTTAGCGAAGTGGTTCGTGTGAGCGTTGACTCCACCCTCCCCGACCTTTGCAATTAGATAAATGAGACGAGGCCTTTATGAATATGCATGAAGTCAAAATGATGGCTCATTTGCATAATCACTCATCAGGTGTGACATTCAGTGTGTTGTGTAATCAACAGGGTGAATGACAAGCTCGATAAAAGTAAATGTGAGATATAATAACTGTGGGGTGGCACTTTTTTTTTTTTTTTACAGGAATCCCATGGAAGTAGTAACATGATCAGATTTCGTGTGTGTGTAAGAAGGCCAGCGAGATAGTAAAAGGCAGCCGAATAGACAATAGTGGGATCATTAGCGTTTGTCTGTGATGAAACCAAACACTCATTCGGGATTAATGAATCCATTATACTCTCTCGGCAAACATAATGACTAGGCGAAGCATGTTGTTGATTGCCTCCATGTTTGTGCGCACTCGTGCTTGAGTGCGCTCGGATCCAACGCGCTGGAATATCACGACCCGATAGAAAAGGGCGCCATGATCCGCAAATGGATCGAGTTAAATTTTCTTAAAGAAAGTGAATCAACATAACACCTATATAGCAGGATTAGCTAATCTGGAATGCTAGTATAATAATAATATGAAGGCATGGAATCTCATCAAAGTCATAGGGAACAGAAACTTGCTAAAAAACGCATTTCCTTCTTCCTTTTCTTCCCCTATCGAAGTCTGTGATCATTCCATGTTTCTTCACAACAGTGATGCGAAATGCTATTAAACAAAAATGCTGTGCCTGCCATGAACTAGCTCTTTTGCTCAAAGGAGCAAAATAAATAGCATTCACAATCTACAGGAATATCAGTTTATGAAATCACCTGACTGGACTCTCAGTGCTAAGCTGCATGAATCTGTAGCTTGGTCTAGAAAGAAACCAGTCCCAGACTCACTTTCATATAATCTCCTGCGAGATGTTTTCTAACAGCAAATGATTTGACATGACGCCAAAAGTTTCATTTCACTTAACAAAACTTTTATTATTAGCTTTGAAAGACAGATGTCTATGCCATGCTAGTTCATTTCATACCAGCCATCTTTTCTTTATACTATAACAACCAGCCCAGTCTCACTGCATTTCGTAAAATAGTCACGAAATGTAATCTATTGATTTATGTTCATAGACATCATGTTACTGAGGACGACTTTCTATGTAATATTTCAATAGGAGGTATTTTTGGTGCCTCCGCCAACGTTTTTTTCTGTCACTGTTACCACAGAAGCAGTATAGTTTTTTTTTTCTTGTTTGTTATAGATATAAATTCGTGTCCATAAACACATAAGTAGATTAAATGTCGTGAGAATGTGTTGCAACAACACAACAGAAACTATTATTTCTTTGAAAAACATTAAAATCGATTTATACATGCTAATCCCACAACATTAGCTGTTTAGCTAGTTCATCAAACAAAAGCTAGCTAGCACATGTTTGATGCAGTTCCCGAATGAACCTAGCAAGATTATGATAACGGGCATGTTTAATGTCAAATTATATTACTAATGCTAGCTAATGCTAAAACAGAGCATTATAAATAGACTAAATAGAATAGCTAGACTACCCTAGCAGTTATCAGCATTAGCATGCCACTGTATTCTGGCAGCTAAGCCACCAAACCTACAGTTTACTAGCAGTAGACACAACTGTTTTGGATCCACAAATGGATCATATGCTAACTATGACTGGTTCATGCCTTCATTGATGAACTGGTAACCATTTTTTGGGTTACACTGGATGAAATGTTCATCATATCCTAGTCCTAGTTAAGAATCTGATTTGTTCAGCTGTGTGTGTGTGTGTGTGTGTGTGTGTGGGTTTTCATGTTTAATGTCTTCATACAGAAAGGCATTGCTACATATGGCAAGTGGGAAAAGAGACACAGATGCTAACCCGACTGAGAGATTTCTCATCAGAGCTCGGACCAACTCCAACCCTCAGAGACATCATTACAGAAAAATGGATGGATGAAGGGATGGGGAGAGAGGGAGGGGGGGAAAAGGTCTATAACTATTGTCTAATTCTGCCACCTTGAGTATAATTGCACAAATTATTCGTTATTTTTTTTAGATAGACATGCATTTATAATTTGTCAGAACGCTAGCATTTAACATTAACGACTTGAAAGCAAGCGATCCAAACGAATACAAATAAGACTAGCCCTGCAGTTATGGATGAAAAAATAATGGCACCCTAAATGCAAAAGAAAATAGGGGTTAGTATTCTTCAATGGCTGAATTGGTTTCATTACTGGCTTCAATGCAGTTTATCCAGCAGGCACCCTTTTGTCTATTATGACTAATTATAACAGCCATTAAGTTGTATCCTCACCAGCCTCTGTGCTGAAGTTAATAAGGCTTAGGATGTAACTGTGAAAACACCAAGCCCTCCGGCCATGTCAGAAATCATTGGGAAATTAAACGTATGTAATGAGAACACGAGGAAGCAAGAATGCATGTGTTTCTGTAATTTGACTTTTTTGTATACACAACAGGCTTAATAGACGAGCGCCCTTGAATTAAAAACCGGAACCCTTATTCTTAGTCATTGTTTATTAAAAAAAAAAAAGACTAAGAATAGTAGTGGAACATACTGTGGGGTACAGAAACAAAAGCCTCATTGACTCAGAATGCAATAGAGGCATTTTGATTTCTACTGATTTGACTCTGTGAAAGAGCTCTAGGTTACTGTCAGACATGGTTTGTTTATTAGGCTCAAAACAAGAACGCCTATTAAATAAAAAGCTGATTGTAAAAGGGCAATCTTCTTCATTTTATTCATTTAAAACCAAAACAAAAAATCTTTCATAGGGCAGAAATCATGTCAAATCAACGACCTCAAATCAAATCAAGGTTAACGTCGAAATTTACAATTTTCTTAGTCTTTTGTTTAGATATACAGGGATTGTTTTTCAGCTTTGGCAAGTTTTATCTGAGCATTCCATGTTCAGCAGAATGGAAAATCTCCGTGAATGGTTGAAACAGGCCATCGCTATTCAAGCGATATGTTTCCTCTTTCTGCTTAATTTTAGGAAAACAATTTAAGCTGTTGCTGGAAACAAACTTCAACTAGCTTTCTCTTTTGCACCACTACAGACATGACCGTTCTCTTTTTCCACTCAGCCAGCTACATTATCATCTGGTTTATAATGCCATGGACATTTTTTATTATTTTTTTTTTTTGTTTTTGCATTTCTGGGTTTTTATTTAGTTGAAAGATAATCGTCTGGGTCTGAAATGTGATAAATATGCGGCTTTCTCTGTATTGCGGTGCTGGGAAGTATGAGTGTTAAATGCCTTTCTCCCGCAGCGTTTTTGAATGCTTGAATTGGAACAATTTTATACATATCAGTAGCAAATTAGCAACTTGCTGTGTGGCAAGTGAGAAAAAGAGAATCTGGTGAGGGAATGGCTGGGAATTGGGAACGGATTTATAGCTGCTCTAACACAAGTAATTATAGGAACTAGCTTGTTTTTTGATCCAAAACATTAGCCATTAATGGAAAACAATAATTGGCGGGTCATGCATTTCACATCTAGTCCTTCAGCGGTGTCCCACCTGAATCAGTCTACTTGTTAATACCATCATTATGACACCACGGCTATCGAAAATGATATTATACAGATACGCAGTACGAGTGCTGCATTACAGACAGGAATCTCATACAGTAAAAATAAATGCTATTACTAAAGCAAGGAGTCCAATTCAACAAGTCTTCTTTCACTGTAGCCACAGCTGCCATGCCCATCATCTCTAGCAGAAGCATGGATATTATGCTTACAAAATGACCCCAGGTTTTGTCTTAATTTTGTGCGGTTTTTTTTTCTGTGCATTAAGGTTTTCCTGGGGATTTAAAATCAAGGCAAAGTATGTGTGTTTGTGCAAATTCTACTGAAAAGAAAACACAACAGTATAAACTGTTAATGAAAAAGCTTAACTGCTTGGAACTGTTTTGGCCGCCCTTTCCTCACGATGTACAGCTGCTCCTTAATAAGTGTCTATCTTTTAAATGTTCCTGCAACCAAATGCATTTCTTCTATTAAATCCACATAAATACATTTTAGCTTGTGTGCTTTGCTAACAGATGCAGTTTGCGAGCTCTGACTAGTGCCATCCATCCAATCAAAGGACATGGCGTTGGCTGGCGTTGTTGTACACCTGCTACATGAATACAGATTTTGACCATGACAACAATGCGATGGCTGAAATCTGACTGGATAGAAACCTAAACAGACACTACTGAAAGCAGCACAAGCGAGAGAAACGCTATAAAATAAAGAAAAACGATTATTGGGAATAATTTAATACATATTCATAGAAAGAAAATATTACAAATGATATAAAAAATTGTAAGTCAGTGATTTTTATAGTTTTAAGGCCAGTAGAAAAGGCCTTGCCAGCTCTAATGGCCCATCACTGAAAATTATTGACTATTAGTTTGCATAGACTGCTACAGTATAAAAGAAGTAAAGCACCCAGCACATGCTGTTATTATAAATCATCTTTAGTGTTATTAAGTGGATAACCAATGACACCAATAGTCTGTAAAACAAACAGCAAAAACAAAAATAAATTCTAGCAGTCTTTCTGTGGTATCGAATGCTGACCAGATCGATGCATTTTCATTTGTAGTGCTTCAGGAAGGTATAAAGGAGGTGAGTCAGCACCCTGAACCTTATGTAGGAGTGTTCCTCTTGCATGTAAGTAGGTTACTTGGAAGCCGTAGTGCTCGTTAATCCTCGCAATACTCCATTGACGCCATGTGTGAGACAGAGGAACAGGGAATGAGAAAACAGTGATTCGGCTTTATGCATGTGACTGCCTTGCGTTGTTGTAGTTTTCTTCTCTCTCTCTGCAGTAATCCTCGATGTGTGAAATTCTCTCCGAAAAAACACTTTAAATTTCTACCTGAAACATTCAACATTTGGACATACCTTCCCGTAAAACATTACTTAATCCTGTTATTGTTGATTTTCTAGGTTTTCTCACTTACATCTACCAAGCATTGGCAGACAGTCAGCTGCCTGCAGCATTAGCGCACTGTGGAGCACAAAATGGCTGCCTTGATATGAGAGTCTGTCTGTGTGTGTGTGTGTGTGTGTGTGTGTGTGTCTCCCCAGTCTAATCTGTAGTCTCCATCACGCTGACCCTGTCTCCATCTGCTTTTTTATATCTTTATAACCGAGTGGCTCTCGTAATCCTCAGAAAGAACAGAGCTGCAGCAGACTTTTGATTTGTTTTGGTCTCTGGTACGAATAGGTGCTTGATGCCAAACAATCCTGGTTTGTAAATATACATTTCAGAAGCCTTCAGTAGCAACTCGGCTCTGTTTGCGGCTAATGGCTCCTGGTGGCCGCTTTAGCATTCTTAGCCCATTTAGCTTAATGATTGCATGTAGAATATCTGTTTGCAATCATATCCCCTTTAAGTTCTATCATAGATATTGCTTGAATGCCAGTCTGCAGTATGCTACAAGGCTAAACTCCCAGGAGCCATTATGTAGTTCCATGTTCTTTATTCTCTCTCTTAGCATACCCTTCTTATTCTTGAATAATGTGCCTGCGAATTGTAAATTGAATAATAATGAGAATCTGTTTCTTGATATTTGAAATGCTCCTGAGTTTTCACTGAAGTCCCTGTGTGGGTTTGAAGTTGTTGGTTATTGATAGCAGGACTATATAAATGGAGGTGTTGTGGAAGAAATGGGGCAGAAACACAGGGGCATGCCTGGGGCAGAAATACAGTGGCATGCTATTTATATTTAATTAGAAGGAGGAACTGGCTAGTTGCAATGCAGTAGGTGTAGATATGGTTGGTGCTGGGAAGACTTGTATCGGAACGATGTTGAGAAAATGCAGTTGAGTAGTTAAGTTTTCTGACTTGTCATGTCAGTTATATTTGTGGGTCTGGTACTTGGGCAAATATAATATGGGTAGGTTTGTTGGGCTGGTAGCATTGAGTTTTGTAAGGCTGTTGATATATATTGTATATATGTTGTGTGTGTATATAATATAAATATATATATATATATATAATATATATATATATATATATATAATTTTATTAGTGGGATAGGGATTTTTTCCCTCATTTACTTTTCGAAAAGCTCCATTCTAGGAAGGTTTCCACTAAATGTTGGACCATGACTCTGGAGCTTTTCCCTTCCAGCTACAAGAGATTACTGAGGTCAGGCACTGATGCCGAATTAAGAGGACTGGGGAGCATTCTACAGTCCAGTTCATCCCAAAGTGTTTGAGGTCAATGCTCTGTGCAAGCCATTTGAGATCAACCACTCCACCAACCTTGGCAAACCATGATTTTATAGACATCTGGTCCACTTTGTAAAGAGGGACGTTCACATGCTGGAACAGGCTTGGATCTGTTGGTTCCAGTGATGGGAAATTGTGAATACCCACATCATATAAGTTCAGTTACTTTGTATATATAATTGGGAAGGTTTGTTTATTGGTTTAATGCTGTAAGGGGAGTTTAGGATGATGACTTACAGGTACCGTATGGGTAGGGTATATTACAGGGCATGTCGTAGAGGTAGCTTTAATTGTGTCGATACATCGGGGTTAGGGCAGGTTAGGACAGCACTAATCAGAGATTAAAAACTGTGGGAAAGGTTTGAGAATAAAGAAAACATTGTAGATAAACTTTCTATTTTTGGCAGAAAGCTCAAAGGACCAGATGTGTAAGGTAACCGAAAATCGTACTTGAGTAAAAGTATACATACCTTACTGCACTAATACATACCTTACGTCACTCCAATTGAAAAAGGTTTTGGAGTATCTGATTTAAACAGTACTTGAGAATTTGATACTTATTACACGTAAGCTTACAGATGCTCTAGTCCTCAACACCAAGACACGTTTTTTGAATAGCCAAAATCAGCTGAGTTGAGGTTTGATTTCCTAAAATAGAAATGAAGTTGTACACCACAACACTGCATTAATTGAGATCAACACAACAGCCAACATCTTTCAAAAAGGGCTCTCTAATTAACAAATAAAATGACAGTATTATGTCACAAAGTAGAAGAACCATTAACATTCAATGGACAAAGTAAAAACAAATATTAAGAGCTGACTGTAATCTGCAGTCGCAGGTAGGGATGATATTTAAATCTAATTTAAATTTTTAAAAATTTTTGGAATTTATTCACATTGTTTTTGGACTGAAAATGTGGCCAACGGTGCTAAAAAGTCGCTCACAGGCAGCAACTGTGGGTAGGGGAGTGTTGCGCCTTAATGACATCTTCAACAGAGGTACCAAATGTAATTGTAACGGTCATTGTCAATTGAAATGTAGTTGAGTAAAAAGTACATATATTGTATCATATAAATGTCGTTAGTAGATAATAAAGGTTGCTTATATTTTTGATACTCAGTAAAACTAGAAAGTAGCCACAACATTACCCAATAACAGTAACAATTTATTAAAATACTTTACACCACTGCAGATGACAGATTGGACTAAATAGTGTTGAGATGGTATTTTAAAAACAGGACTTGTTATTGGGTAAATACTGTATTGCTGAGTAGATACAGTGGGGCAGATTTGCTAATCAAGCAAAATAATTAATAGTTGGACAGATCTATTAGTGGTAGGTTCTGTTTTTGTTAAATGCCAGGGCAGGTTTGCAGAAGGTGACAGATCGGGGGACAGAGTGAAACCAGCAATGCATGTCAAGTAATTGCAAAGTCATTTTAGAGTTGACCCCCTTGGTCTTCCTTGAGATTTCTGCTCAGCCACACTCCCACTGTTCTTCTGATAAGGTTAATGAAATGCTCCGACCTGAACAGCTTAGTGAATCTTTTCGCAGCGAGTTTTTCATTTTTCTCACTTTTGTCATAATATCTTTTCTTTTGTGTGTGTCCTGACTGTAAATGTCACTAATAATTTTCCAGTTCAGGAGCTGACCTGCTGTAATCATTGCTTTTTCTTCATTTACAGTTTGAGTCATAGGTAAATAATCTGTTGGATGTATGTGTTTGTTAGCATTGGAGGATGCAGAGCTGTCATCATTCTGTTTAGGCAAATAAAGCGATGATATATCGTATATTTGTGCATATGTGTTTTTTTGTTTTTTTACCTGCAGTTACTTCCATTATGCTGTGTTGGGAAATTGGACACGGCTAATACTGAATCTGATTCCGTATGCCATTTTTGATGTATTTTGAGGCTCTCTGGGTCGCATTCATCACTTTCTGTCCTGCTTTCCACTGGGATGCATAGCACACAAATCTCCCAGCCAGGAAACTAGGAGTTGAAGCCTATATCCATGAGCAGAGATTTATGTCTTATGGATGCTCGGATTTGCCTTATACTATAATCACACCCTTTCGGCTCAAGTAATATCATACATTTGGCAAGTCCGATGCAATAAACTGGTATGGGTTTTAGTTTTTTAGTCATTTTTGCTGTGAAACTGCAGTGCATTATGATGTCACCGTGGATCTCGTCATAGTATTAGGCAGCTTGGTTCAAGAGTGAAGGCTGAATTTCCTTCTGTACCTATTGCTCTGGTTAAAGGCAGAGTGTAAATGCAAAATCAAATCAATCGAATAGATATATCTCAAAGGAAAATGTTAGAAAAGTGGCAGGATTAGAGAATGAAGCTTATATAATTAATTTTAAGAGACCTATTGCATTAATGACTCGTTACTTCAATGCGCTTACTGTACTTAATTCTATACCTCCACAGTATATGCGACTTACTACATCCAATGCAGAATTGCACTCTTTTGCATCATGCTCTTACTGTTTGTTTTTGCACGAAATGCAGGAATCCAAAGCTATTTTACTACCATCCAAACTATCATCGAATCATTCGAATGCTCTAAAACATCAGCACAAGGTAGCGTTTGAGTACTTATATGCATTGTGTTTCAAAGGCACAGATACATTCAAAGTAGCCATCGATTCTTACAATGCAATTTACTGCCTGCTCTGTGCTGTGCAATCTGATGCTCTGCAGCACAATGAGATCAAGTATTGTAATGGCAGGGAGATTGTAATGCCAGATGGTTTAAAGAACGTGATTCCACATAATCCTTCACTGAGACTGGCAGCAAGGGAATAAATGATTCGAGAACATTTCCAAAACATGCCATCGTACTATTAGTACAGTAAATACCGTGACCCTGATTCTTTTCAAGAGTTAACCAGAAACTATGGACAGTCTTTGACTTCTGTAGAGCCTCCTTTGAAATGCAAAACTGGTATTCTGAAGGATGTGTACAGTCATTGATGTGTATGCAAGTTTTTCTATTTTATGAGGATCATAGATTACCAATTAAAACACTGTCAAGGCAGTTTGCAGGAACTCGTATTTCTCGGGCTCATAACTCAGGAACTGTTTATTGTTCAGAACAAAAGCATCTAGAAG
Organism: Silurus lanzhouensis; assembly: GCA_039877035.1. Classification (NCBI taxonomy): domain Eukaryota; kingdom Metazoa; phylum Chordata; class Actinopteri; order Siluriformes; family Siluridae; genus Silurus; species Silurus lanzhouensis. The sequence continues at coordinate 1,508,016 of JBCEWE010000348.1, read as the reverse complement.
AAATGTTATTTCTGAAAAAAAAAAAGGAAAAGAATGTCTTATATAGCAAAGTGTTAGAGTTTTAAAAGTACACAAATGTTCAGTATTTATTTTGTTCTCTAACATGTATGATTATCATTAGTCACATGTCAATAATGTAATGTATGATGGAAAAAATATGAATTTTATAGAATTATTGAATTTTTCAGTTTCAAGTTGATGACCTGCAAATGAAGACAAATAAATAAATATATGTAAATAAATGTTTTTGTCAATAATGCCACCATTATGTGAGATTCCACATAAGATTCCATTAAGATTCCACAGAAGAAAAGTAGAAACTACTTAAAAAACTTTCATTCATTTGAAGACTTGGAGTAAATTTCTGCACCATTCAGTAAAAATAAATAAATAAATAAAAGTTAGGAAACAAGTCAAATGTATGCTTTGTGTATTAGGTGCTTTGTTGGACATGTACTAGGTTCTCTGGAATCTGTTGAATCTGGACAAATAAAAAGTCCAAATCAAAGTGATAGCAACAAAATATTACAATACATAACCTCTGTGTATTCTTAAATAATTTATATATAAAAAAACATATTGCAATAATCAATAATGGACATACACTAAAAGGAAACTATTGCGGTTATTTGAGCACGTTTATCACTTTCGCAGACCTTAAATCAACAATTTGTTGTTTAATTCATATTGTCATGGAGTATTCCATCATCAAGGCTTGTGTACTGCATTCCCAAAAATATCCTGTTACATTATTTGTCACAATTGATTCATATAAAAGAAATAGGCTTTTTTACTTATTTATTTATAACATTCTATGACTTCCTAGAGGGAGGGCAGTGGAGTGGTGTGGTTGCAGGGAGAAGAGCTTCAGAAGGTGGAGGAATTCAGGTACCTGGGGTCAACAGTGCAAAGTAATGGAGAGTGTGTTAGAGAAGTGAAGAAAAGAGTGCAGGCAGGGTGGAGTGGGTGGAGAAGAGTGACAGGAGTGATTTGTGATAGTAGGGTATCTGCAAAATTGAAAGGAAAAGTTTATAGGACTGTGGTGAGACCTGCGATGTTGTATGGATTAGAGACGGTGGCATTGAGTAAAAGACAGGAGGTGGAGCTGGAGGTAGCAGAGCTGAAGATGTTGAGGTTTTCGTTGGGAGTGACGAGGATGGATAAGATTAGAAATGAGTTTATTAGAGGGACAGCGCATGTAGGATGTTTTGGTGACAAGGTGAGGGAGGCGAGATTGAGATGGTTTGGACATGTGCAGAGGAGGGACATGAATTATATTGGTAGAAGAATGATGAGGATGGAGCCACCAGGTAGGAGGAAAAGAGGAAGGCCAAGAAGGAGGTTCATGGATGTGTTGATGGAAAGCATGCAGGTAGTTGGTGTAAAAGAGGCAGATGTAGAGGACAGGGTGGTATGGAGACGGATGATCCGCTGTGGCGACCCCTAATGGGAGCAGCCGAAAGAAGAAGAAGAAGAAGAAGAAGATTCTATGACTTCCTGTAAGCACCCAATCCTGACCCAGAATAAGAATATCCTTGGATAAGCCCAAGAGTTAACAACATAGTCAGAAAAAAGATCCTTTTTATGTCTAGATTTTCACCTTGTCTGTCGACTCTTTTGCTTTGATTCAGGGATCCCTCTCGAAGGCAGCCATTAAAATAATGGTTCCTAGGGAGGCACTGCAGTACTACTGCTTTTATTCCCTTCTTGTTGTAATTACAAGCCATACTGACAGTAACTACCTTTTTTTTTTTAGGGGGGGGATAATTACTTGGGAGCAACACGGTCATCTGCACTTCTGGCTGAGATCCGCCAGCAATGTGTTTTTTTTCTATGTTTGATGGGAAAAAAAGCATGAAAACGTGACGCATGGCAAATCTTCAGCAGCGTCTACGTCATGCATGGGCGCATTGCAATTACTGCATACTCCATCAATTTGGATGCCCCGGCACCGAAAGGTGACTAATCCGGTCTCCGATCTCATGAGCTTTAGGTGTAATTAATCATGCCATTTACAACATGCATAAAAAAAAATTTAATAAATAAACAACAGAGCCTCGTGCAGCGCCCTAATTCCAAACCTAGGTTCTGGGAAAAACAACCAAAAAAAAAAACGTCACTATTCAGGTCGTTCTCAAGGCCCCGAGACAATGGAGATCTTTAAAATTAAGCAAAGGCTCTGCAGGGGATGTCTGGATGGTGTTTCCGAAAGAAAGTAGGGCGCTGTAAATATAAAATCTCTGCTAGACTTGCAAGCCTTTTTTTTTTTTATATACCTTCCAGACAAGGGTAGAAATACACACAGAAGGGAACTTGCCTCTAGTTTCTCTGTTTGAACGAATAATTTTTGAGTAATTTTTCTAACCATACGCACAAATATTCAGATGTACTATATATTCTGCTATTGGGCTCCTTCTATTAACTGCTTTACAAGGCAACCCGGGTCACGGCACCAGAGCGTGAGGTCATGGCACCAAGTTGATCAAAAACCAAAAATGAGTTTGGAGTATTTTCAAATTGTCTTTTTACCTCCAGGGCCATAGCTTCTTCAAAAAGGTTTCGCAAGTACCGAACAAAAGGTTTGAATACGCCTAGTATTGCTAACTGAAGTTCATGAAAACATAGTTTATATGCTTTGCTCTATGGCTTTTTAGGGCAAATATTTAAACAGGTGAAACTTCCTTTGAATGTCTAGTCCAAGCCAAAGAAATCTAAAGATCTTGCACTTGAAGGACATACTCCCTGCTAATGCTTAATTGAGCCCAGATGTTTCCAGCCAATTTCTCCTCATGTAATTTGTTGCACTGCCATTTGGCTAGTCTCATTTCATTTTGCTCAGACATTAACGATCTGATAAATGCCGACGCTTGTTGTTTGATGGATGCAGAAGGTTAAGGGGGACCCTTGATTATGTTAGGGGCATTGGGCTGTGACTTTATTACTATCGCACTATGACAAGGAACATGGTGTAGGCTACTTAAAAGTATTATCAGTGTATAAAGCTACATCCTTTTAAAATGAAATTTTTAGCCAATTGATTAACTTTTAGGTAAAAGGCAATTTAAAAAAAACACAATACAATAATTGGCTAGAAAGCAACACTTCACTTCATGCTTAAATGTTTCCTGCTGCCTGCAAATATTTTTTATTTACTTGTTAAGTAGAACAGGACATGGATCATAACTAGGACACTTGGCTCGCTTTGCTAATCTTCCAATGCAGCAAAATACAGTTTTATTGTTTTAGATGCTTTGGCTGCTGAGATTTCTCTCTGATGTGAATAAACAAACACTCAAGAAGCCAGGACAGCAGTAAAAAGGCAAAGTAGAAGTGATAGATAGGTTCAGCATGTTTTTCCTGGAGTCCTTCTAGAATGGCTAGGAATCGCTTTATTCGTGATTCTTCAGACACTGCAAAACATGACTATGGAAAACAAGTAGAATTAGTAGGTGGGGCTACAGTAATGAAGGAATAAAAGATTCTACAGTGAAAAGAAAAATGGAGAAAGTACCAAGCATTTTTTCTAGAGTGACTTTACATCTGTATATCTGACACTACATCATGAGGTGGACCTTGTCATTTAATTACCTCCATGTAATGAAAGTGTGAGAGAGCACGACTGTGCAGGAGGTGATCAGTTTGCCCTGATTCCTGTCATAATAACATGGTGAACCACTAGGTCTCTCTAGGTAATCTCTAGGTTTTGAAGAGTGCACTGTCTTAATGATAGTCCATGATCTACATTTATATATACAACAGGAATATAATTATATTATATAATTCTTCAGGCTATGTGAATACTCAGGAAGTGCAGGTTTGCTCCCAAACATTGGGTCTTTGTCAGTAGGACACATATAAATAATGATGTTTTTAAAAATATTTTCTTAGGATAATGAGAATTGTTTTTTCCTGAATAGATTATTTAATTTCGTTAGCTTTGCTATTTGCATAATTGAGACGCTGCGGTTTACTCAAAAGTCATGACTGGAATCAGATTTGCCATGACTAGCTATGTTACACTGGCCAAATGCTGCTACCTGGACTGGGCTTTTGCAATGAAAAAACTGTTTAGTTTGCTGCAATCGTAGTATTAGCATTCTTAAATTAGCCTTTAGCATACTATCATATTGAAACAATTTTTCTGTGGTAAGACACTTTCGAATGGACTTGTGTACACTGCTTTGCAACAGCATTCGAACCCCTGACCAGTTATCTCTCTATCTATCTATCTCTCTCTCTATCTCTCTCTCTATCTATCTATCTATCTATCTATCTATCTATCTATCTATCTATCTATCTATCTATCTATCTATCTATCTATCTATCTATCTATCGATAATATATGATAAAAAGATCAGACTATTTGCATCTTTTGATACATCCAAACATAAATATTTTTGGGAAATGACAGACAAATATTGCAATAAATAAATGTTATCAATGTACGATATTCTGTAAAAAAAAAAAAAAAAAAAAAAAAAAGAACTGAAAATCAATTATTGTATGGTAAAAAAATAATAATTCTAGTAAAGAATAGTAGTATAGTATAATATATAATATGCTATACTATATTACATCTATCTATCTATCTATCTATCTATCTATCTATCTATCTATCTATCTATCTATCTATCTATCTATCTATCTATCTATCGATAATATATGATAAAAAGATCAGACTATTTGCATCTTTTGATAAATCCAAACATAAATATTTTTGGGAAAGGACAGACAAATATTGCAATAAATAAATGTTATCAATGTACGAGATGGTATTCGAGACTAGTTTTGTAACAGGCCAACAGACGGCAGCACAAGGTTGCACAGTCACAGGAAGCACCGACTTTTATAAGTCAGAGATGTTTGGAGATACACTGGGAGGTGATGGTGTGTAAACATGAATAAATAATGTACTTTCTTGTAAACAGAGCTCGTCTCGAAACATTTGGATATTTATTCCTATAGCAACGATAATTAAAATACTTTCTAGTGCACAATATTTAAGTATCATGTTAAACATGTTTTGGAGTTACACACCCTTTAGAGCTATATAGCTTTAACATTTTATAACACACTGCTTTTACAACAAATGACAAATAAGAACAATGCTTACTTTGATTTATGAAAACGATATTTTGCTAAATGTTAGGTGTTTATAAATGCAATGAAAAAATTATGCATCCACTTTGCATCCCACTATTGACTTTTTCATTGCTATGGTTTTACATGTACATTTGGCACTTTTATATTTCTGATTCATTTCTCTATTTAACATCGATGGTCTTGTCACTGCAGGTATATTAATTCTCTTGGCCCTGTTCGTGGGTGTCATTAAAGCATCACCATATTTATTTTAGTTTTTAATAAATGGCAGATGGAATATTGACCTTTCAAGTAAATAGAATTCGAATGGAAAATTCACAGAAAGTAGATTATTCTTATTATCTCACCCAATCTGTTCATTTTTAACGAGAATCCTTTAGCCAGAGCAAGTTCTTTTTAATTGAAAAACAAATTCATTTAATGCTAAAAGATACCAATAATTAAGCTCTGATCATTAATTACTTAAATTCCTTAAGAATTTTTTTCCCCACTGAAAGAAAGAGAAAACTTAATAATAAAACTACCAGATGGTGGGAAAAGACATTTTAAAAATATTTAAATATACACAAAGTAATCAGTGGCAGAACTGTATAATAAAGCAGAAGTAGTGTTGTGATATATGATTTCTATTGTATCACAGCAGATCGTCAGCTAAAACAACTATTTGTGTTTCTTTTATGTATATCTCCAAGAAGTAAGCCTCATAGTTCAGTGTCAAACTCCTATTTTAGATTGGCACCATTTGACAAATTCTGAGCAGGAATCATAACTCTGTACACGAGAACTCATTCTGCTACTTTTATTATCAATAAACACCATTTTTCCAGTTTCATTGGCAGTCATTCCTGTCCATACCATTACACTGCCTCAACTATGTAAAACTCATGATTTATGCTTCGGATCATAAGCCCTTCCTTTCCCTTTCCATACACTTTCTACAATTCAGGGACGTTATTATTTTTATCTGTCGGCAAAAAAAATTAGTTTCATAGCAGTTTGTCGGCAAAAAAACCCCAATTAATATTTAATCTGCGTGCAGGATTTTCAGGAGCAAAGCATCCAGACTCTCCATCTGTTGCCTAAACAGTGACAGGAAAGCAGAGCAATAACGTTTTACTTGTGATGTCTATTTTGTCTACAGACAGTGGAGGAAGTCTCTGACTTCATGAGGAAATGTTAAATGATCCAATGGTTAATGTCCAAATCTGCTGAAAAACTTAAACAATTTAGGAGTAGCAATAAAGACAGTTTGATGTTAAAATATTATTGTTGCTCTTAACCAAAAAAATGAACTGACCCTGATCATGCCTACCAAGTTCTGATTCGGCGCACACATTTGGTGCCGTCTTACTTCCTGTCCGGTTGTTTGGCTGTCTGATTCATTGATTTAATTACAGGCAAACTATTTGCAGTATTCTTATTTTTTGTTAACTTGTGAGCGTCGATGGTGAAGATGATGTGTGCTGAATTTGGTGACATTCAGAAAATGTATTAGTGTAGTAGCTATTATTATTTATTTATTAAATACGAGGGGGTGGAACCCAGAAAATCAAGACAAGTGAAATCCAAAAAGTTAATAAATAAATATGCAGTCACAAAACCCAAGTTTGAAGGTTACGTTACATTGACTACTTAATTTTCCGCATACAAACACGAATGTGAACAACAACAAAAAATGCTGACAGTTAATTGGTGTTGGATAATGTTTTTTCAAATCGTGTTAAACATCGGATTATACTGATGCCATCAGCGAATTTCTGCCTTGTAGTGTAATGAACCATAGGATATTTAGCACCTAAAAATACTTTGACACATTAGAAAAAATTCAGATTAAAGCTATTTTAATTCCAACGCAAATCATAGTTAGGTTAACAAAAAAAGGACAGCTTTATTTCTTTTTTTTTTTTTTTTTTATCCCATAAAAACTGGGACTTGGGAAAAACTTCTTATTAGATCTTAGTTCTTTTGTGCAAAGCATTTATCTCACGCAGATCAATAACACTCCTGTTGTTGAACCCTGAATTCTAAAGCCGCTTTCTTAAATTATTCAGTAAAATGTACTACGCTGTTATGCTTCTTAAACAATTTCCTCACCTCATTAACCGTTCATGAGAGCAGTCCCAGGATTTTATTTTATACCAGTTCTGTTTTTTTTTTATTCTTTATTTTTAATTGAGTTAGCAATGACCCTTTGCAGCAACATATTTCCATGAACATAGACAGGTAATTAGGTAATCAAAGAGTGAGTGTTGGGGTTTTGACACCGAATGCTCTGTATCTAAAGCCTGAGTATGCAGATAGATGAAATCAGTTGTGGAGTGAAACGGCCTCGAGGCTGAACCACACGCATTGTTTAATTTTCCACCCATTTTCTTCCTAATTACGCCACCTTACTGTGTAATTCACCGTAAGTTTGCTTGAGGTTGAAAGATCTTATCTGAGCCCTCTGTTTGTGTTCGTTGCATTTTGGTATTCGGCCTGCATGGCCATTTGATGGAGTTTATTCTTTTTTCCTGACCCCTTCAGACCAGGAACACCCATCAAGAGCTGCAGTTTTGGAGATGCTCAAAACCAGTCGTCTAGCCATCACAATTTAACCCTTGGTAAACTCGTTTAAAATCTTACGCTTGTCTGTTATAGCACCACTAACAGGTGTAGAGATAATGTTATAATAAGGTACATAGTATAGCATAATATAAGGTCATAATGTTATGCTTGATCGGTGTATGTCTTTATTAAGTAGGCCTCTTGGTGAAGCTCAATCTTATCCGGGTTTTGCAGCATTTGACCAATTCTGACAAAGTTCAACTTTACACACTTTAGAACTCATTCTAAAACTAAAATACTGAAATACTCGTGTGTCTGGTTTGCGGGAGAATAAAATCACTCGTGGGACTCCCGCAAGGGTCTTAAAAATAAATAAATAAATTACTACCAACAATTAAACTTATGTATCTACTGCACAAAAGCAACAATATAAAATAAAATAAAATGTTTTGCAGGCACAAGGTCGGAAGTGAACTCTCGCATGGTTGATGCAAAGTAGACTACTGGAGCACACCGAGGCAAAATGTTTAAAGTACTAATGTTTTGAGTGCTACAAATATTACTTCATTATTAAAGAAAGCAACATACAACACAACGAAACCTTGGCCTATTTTCTTTGAGATATCGTTTCATGTTCTATGTTTTAAAAAGTTTCTTGTTTGTCAATGTATATAATTTACACAAAAGGTCAAACTCGAATCAAACGAAACGTGTTAATTTTCATATTCAAAAGGGAAGCAAGTGAAACTAAAAAGCAGAGTAGGAAGAAGAAACAGTCAGTGCATCGAAAATAAAACTACTCATACATTTTACCTGCGGACTTTTGCGAACGGAAGCTGCAAAAAATGACGGGAGCGGGACAGAAGAATCCCATCCCATGCAGGTCTCTACTTTGGATCATAAGCCTATCCTTTTCCTCTCCATATATGTCCCCCTCCCCCCTATATTTCTGCTATACATTAAGCATCTGTCCAAAAGGCTTTGGTTACAGAACTGGCTATCTAACAGTCTAATCTGGCTTTAGGATGTTCCACATCTTAGTCTTCCCTCTATTTTAGGCACTTGGTGATACATTGGCAACTTAGTATATTGTTTTATCATTTAAAGCACAGCCGACTTGTTTAGCTTGTAAAGAAAGTAGGCCTCATACACTAATAGCATATTAGTTCTCACGAGGCTCATCACATTTGCACATACACACTCACAAAACTATTTTAGGAGCTTTGGGTGTCAGGATCGCACATACATTGGGAAAGTGTGAGGACGTGAGGAGATGAATAACATTTACAGCATTACAGAAGTGAAATGTCAAATGATTGGGGTGGGGGGGGTGCGTGTGTGTGTGTGCGGGAGGTGGTGACTGCTAAACACTGGGCCTACTTATGAATTAAGAAGTGTTTTAGGTTTTAGTCATTAAAATTTATATTTATTTATTTTTTTTCATCTTTAGTTTTGTCCTGGTCAGGGTAGTGCTACTAGACAGAGGATGTTCTAAGGGTACTGATCATGCAGTTGAAATACAGTATGCTTGCACATTCCCACTTTCGGGCAAGTTAGCAATCCACTAATCTTGCTAACCTTATGATTTCAATGAAGCTGGAGGAAAACATAGAACCTTGAGGAATCCCACATGGAAGTGTAGATTGACTCTTATGCCCATTAAATGAATAGTTAAATTGCTTGACAACTGATCTTTTCACTTCCATTAGCTATACACCTTGTTGCCTTCTGCATTGCTTGTTGTTAGCTTCGTAGGCTAGCCTATATCTGTGCTGCGTGATATCTAGGAAATGATACACCAGTGGTAGGTTAAAAAAGCCGTGCAATGACAGGAAATAGGTTGACGGGCTAAAAAACGATGTGCAATAAGAAGAAAAAGTATTGATCCTGTCACCAAATAGTTTAAAATTAAAGTAACGAGTCTGGTTTGAAAAAGTAAGAACTAGAAAATAAAGATATTTCTGTAAAAAATGTAATAAGTTAAAAGTAAAAAAATAAAATAAAGTACTGATACCAGAAAAATCTATCTACAAAGTATTTGTACTTCGTTACTTTTCATCTCTGGACTGGAACAATTTGGTAGCCTTTAAGTCCTTGTGTAAATTTTCCAGAGATAAAGCTGAAAAGAATGTAAATAACAAATGAGTTCTGAGAAGCGGGAATAATTTTAATAGCATATGCCTCCAGTTAGCCTGAACCAGTCTGGCCATTCTTCTCTGACCTCTAGTCCAAACCTCAGATGTGTATTGACTGACTACGTTTGGCCTTTTGGGAACTTGTACAATATTTTTTCTAATTCGTATTCCTGCGCAAATCGGATCTCTGGTAAGCAAGTGGAAATGCGAGAGGGCTACTGAAAAAGGATACTGCAGTATATTAATGTTTCACATGGAAAAAAAAGAAAACGTATCGATCGTTTGGCTGGAAAACCGGGATGAGCCGTGGCAGAGGATGGTGAATGTGACAGCGAGCTGATGTATGAAATACACCAAGAGGTGTGAGGGATATTTCCGGAGGGTAAACGAATACAAGGGGTGGAGGGAATAAACTGTTTCCTTTTCTTCTTCCCCCATCTGGAAAAGGATTTCAGACATATATATCCTTTTCATTGTTTTTAAAAGTCCATTTCAAATAAGGAATAACAGTTTTTAGAGGCGTCCTGTAATTAACAACGTAATGAAGCAGATGTCAACTGGTAAAAACGTAAAGATTTTATGGTAATTAAAGATCCACTGATATTGCAATTGCCTAAACCTTTAGGATTGCCATTGCCTAGTTGTTGCTGTGATTATCTAGAAGGTCATTGACCTTTCAGTGTGACCTTGCCAGAAAATAAACACGGATAAATAGGCTGAAAAATAAAAGCAGTGTGAATAAACACTGCTTCCTTTTCAAAGTTTGTCTCCATTCACACACTGTACAAGCCTCATCCATCTCCATCATCTTCTTCCATTTAATTAATAATCTACAGTAGATTCTCCGCGGCGTCTTCACGTAATTACCATAATTTCGATGTGACATGAGAACGCTACAAATTATTAGTTTAATTGTGTTCCCGAAGTGTAAATATAGACCTGTCTAGTCGAACGTGTTATTCTTGATTGTTGTCATGGTTACAGGCCAATGTTGAACAGGGAAAAGCATCTGGATTTAGACCTGTTATTATATTTTTGATCAAATTTGCGTTGGCTGTAGAGCGGCATGAATAATAAAACACTAAGCAGTCAGTCAGGCATGAATATAGTGTGTGGAGTTCCTTTTTTTGGTACTGGTACACACAAGAAATAAACTATTCAAGTGATGAAATGGAGTTACCGTAGCAACATTGAAACCTTTTTTTTTTAATCCTCATCTCTTTAAGTTTAATGTCGTCCAACATTCAGAAAACAAGTTGTTGTAATAAATACAGTAAAACTTGGTACATGACTGGGAAATTGAAAACTCAGTCCTGAAGCACTGAGCCTGAAGACTACTTCCAAGAATATTGCACTCAACACCTGGAAATTGTTTTTAAGAACTAGTAGGTGCCATATAAGGTGTATGAGGATGTTTTATTAAATAAACAGGTATTCCGAATTGTAATCCAAAACCATAAGAGGAGCATGGGTCATGTGATCAGGAAACATCCTACTCATTAATATGTAACCAAAAAACCAGAACATTCTGTAAACACCGTGAACCAAACGCATCACTACACAAAATAGAAATGGAGACAAATGAGAGGTGGTAGCTCAGGTATTAAGCTCAGAAGGTTTATACTGTACATTGGAGAATTAACCCGCACCTACTAGTGACCAGTCAGATTACTACTACTGACCAATTAGATAATAATCTATGGCAACTGCACTCTGTGATTTAGTGTGCACTATTGTTCAATTAGATTGGATTGGATCAGATTCAGTATGTCAATAAAACGTTCTTTGATATCCTGACCTTGTAATTTTGATGTCAATGCAGGTTTTGATTAATAGATTAGATCTTTCAAACTGAGATTTGATAGTCTACTGTATGGCACCTTGACCTGAATTGTTAAATTAGATTGGATTCGGTATTAAAAAACAAATCAATACTCCATGACATGTTGACCTTATGATTTGGTGTCCCCATGTGGGTTTGATTATGAGATTAGATTAAATCTAATTACATTAGAGTTTTGATAATTCATGGACTCAACTCCATGATTTGCTGGACTCAAATGTTAGATTAGATTGGATCAGATTCAGGATTTAAACACTAAAGTTTAATTCTCCATGACATCTTGACCATATGATTTGGTGTAGCAATGCGAGTTTTGATTGTTACTTCAGTTTTTTCAAACCATGATTAGATGAAGTGTTAGATTAGATTGGATTAGATTGGTTTTGCTATTAAAAGAAAGGTTCTACACTCCCAGAAATCTTGAGAATATGATTTGGTGTGCTCGTAAGGCTACATCTTTGATCTCTTTTTTCCAAATATTTTATTATAATATATATTTTAGATAAAAATCGAGATACTTTACCAACCTGATTGCTTAATATGGTGTAAGCATAATAGTAAATATCTGATCCTTGTATAATTTAGACTTTAGACTGGAATATTAATCAGCGCGGAAATTGTAAAACACCAACAATATCGGCTTCTATACACACACATGCGATCACCCTGTTAGTCCTTTTTTTCTGGGAAGCGTCGGCAGTCAGTGACGGTTCTGACAAAAAACACACGGCTTGATCACATGAGCTTCGACCCTGCAACAATCTGCCTGTAGCCTGAATCTGTCGCTCTAAGGGCTGCCAGATCCTGCTTTCGCCCTACAAAGTCTGGAACATGCGTTTAAAGACATGGCTGCTCGCTTGGCTCCTGGACACTGAGTGTTTTAGCATAAAGTAATGCGAGGCCCGTGACAGTATGTGACGAGGGCTCCCTCTGCGTTTCCTGCTGTCCTTCTGCTGAGACACACAGAGGAACACTGAGTGACTGCGAGAAGCGTCGATAGAGAACGCTGAGAGAGTGGTAATGAGCGAGAGAAGCGCGGATCTAAAATGACACGGACGGCAGGAGACTTAGCTTAGCTGGAGTTTGCTAGCTTTCATTCGCCTGTGGGTGGATTCGCTTCGATTAGCAGACGGCAGCGTGATTTCTGGCACAATCTGCGTTTTCTAGAAGTCAAAATGATCCGACACCATGATGGATGTAATAATAATATACATTTTTTTATATTACTGCTGATTCTTTATAGCCTTATTCACATCACAATGGTTAGCAGAGAGAAGTATGTTGTTTGCAAAGCTAACTTTAGTTACACTTTTTGGGACAGCCATTTTTGCTCCTTCCCCCAAACTGTTAGCACAAAAATGGAGTCAGGAAGATCTTCTGCTTTGGAGCTCCAACCCTATTGAACACCTTTTCCGATGAATGTGAATGCTGACTGCAACCCAGGCCTCCTCACCTCACCTACATCAGTACCTGACTGTATTAACACCATTGTAGCTGAATGAATGTCCATAAATCTCCACAAGCGCACTCCAAAATCTAGTATAACATCTTGAAGAATGGAGGTTATAATAGCAGTAAATGTGGACAGAAATGTGTAGAATGTTGAAAAGAGCTCATAGCAATCTTATGCTCAGATTTCCAGTCTTTTTTTTATTGTACTGTGGATTTGATTTGATTGGTGCACTTTTTAATGATTAAATTCAATATTTGAAATGTTCAATGTGCAAATAAGGCTGCGGCCCAGGTTCCATCCCGGTATGCCGGTCCCAAGCCCGGATAAATGGGGAGGATTGCGTTAGGAAGGGCATCCAGCGTAAAAACGTGCCAAATCAAACAGGCGGATGATCCGCTGTGGCGACCCCTAATGGGAGAAGCCGAAAGAATGTTAATGTGCAAATAAGGGTAATTTTATTAATTATAATTATTTGGCAATAAAATGTGTGTGTGTGTGTGGGGGGGGGGTTTGAGAGCGAGAGAGAGCGAGAGAGAACGAGAGAGAAAAGCTAGGATGTATGCAGCATTACAGACATGAGAAACCCTTAATTGATTATACAGATCACTTGTGATGCTTTCACTCCTCCACCCTGCTGGGCTTCTCAAGGTCACAACTCTACCTTCCATCTCTCTCTCTCTGTCTCTCTCTCTCTCTCTCTCTCTCTCTCTCTCTCTCTCTCTCTCTTTCACTCACTCACACTCACTCTTTTCCACTCTATCACTCCCAAACTGACAAACAGATCACATTTCTCCTCCTTTTCATCTGAGAAATGACACAGCTCTACATCAGCAGGGGCAACTCCCTTGTCTCATCTTGTCTTGTCTTGTCTTGTCTTGTCTCTTCTCGTCTCTTCTCTTCTCTTCTCTTCTCTTCTCTTCTCTTCTCTTCTCAATTTCTGGTTCTGTTCTTTTATTTTATTTTCTGTTCTTCTCTTCTTGTTTCTTTTAATTTTCTGTTGTATTCGTCTCGTCTCCTATCTTCTCGTCTCTGCTCTGTTCTTCTTTTCTACTCTTCTACTATTCTCTGCACTTCTTTTCTTACTGACCCCTTTAAACTCAGTTATCGTGTGGGTTATTGCTCTGGACTTTTTGCCCCGTCTTTTTCTAACTTTGTCTTTTCATATTCACGTTTCTTTTTTTTTTCTCTCATTGTTTTTGTTCACATTTCCCATGTGTTTTTTTTTTTTTTCGGAATATTGTAGCTGTTTTCGTTTTATGGCTATTTTTCCTTCCAAATTGTTGTATGAGCTTCTGCCAAATCCATCGGATGTTTTTCATAACCTCAAGGAGCAGGAAGAGGCTAAAAATTGAAATATTCAAAAAGTGCTGCTTAACTTGTTTACCGTCTTCACGCTTTGTCCTTCAGACATCAGAACAATGGCGTGACTCGTCTGTCTGGAGTGCTCTGTTCTTTTTTTTTTCATGCGGTGTACAGAATAAAGAACACAAGCTTTAATGCATGCTAATTACATTCAATTACCGAACCCTGATATGAAAGTGCATATCACAGCATCCTGCTTTCCATTTCCTGTTTTCTCACCCTTTTCTCATTGTTACAATTGTTTATTGTAGCTCCTACTATGTCAAAAGTATTGGGACACAACTTTTCCAGTCATCATGACAATGCCCTTGTGCACAAAGCCAGATTTATAAAGATATTTAAATCTCATATAAAGCATCTTATGGCCAGGTGTCCACAAACAATTAACCACATAGCACTTTTTTTTTTTTTTTTTTTTTATATATATATATTTTTTTTTACAGACTGGCTTTCATGATTGTAATTGATGTATTTGCACTGTAAAAAAAAAAAAAAAAAAAAAAAAAAAATATATATATATATATATATATAAATACATGTGAAAATGAAATCAATAAATTAAGTTTACATTTGTTAGAATTAATAAAATAAAATAATTGTCTTTTTTATGCAAATGATAAAAATGTTGTACGTACACAATGAGTACAGGCATTTATTTTTGATTTTAAACAAGTACAATTATACAATTTAATAGAATTAATAACAGTATTTAATGACTTTGAAAACAGTAATGCATACCCCAATCAAAATAAACTAAAAAATATATATATAATTTTACTGCTATTATTATTATTATTATTATTATTAATATTGATATTATTTATTATAATAGTTTTTTTTAATAATAATAATAATAATAATAATAATAATAATAATACTTTAAAAATAGACAGATTTATACTGGTTCATTCTGCAGTTTGGTTTCAGCCTATGCTGTAAACAGAGCTCGCTCCTTGACAAGTCCCGTAATGACTCATTAATTTTATGAATGAATCAATTAGAGCTCCTGGTAAATCAGTCGGTCGCCATCGATTCTGTAATAGAAATGTTTCATTGACTTGCGCTTTGCATCGGCGATGGTGGGAATCGAATTTCTTTAATCACGACCCATCATAAAAAAAAATAGCCCCAGCACCTCATTTCTCTAAAGTCGAGTAGACCGAATTACATCTGAATGGCCTCTGAATGGCTTTGTCTTCACGTGATCTCTTCACACATGGTGTCTACTTTTTTTGCCACACCCTCGTTGCTTATCCAAATCCAAAGCGAATCATCAGCGAGCAGGGCATGTAATTTCCAGTGGGCTGCCAGGATGCTGATATGAAGTCTGGCAGCTTTTTGTTAAATAAAAAAAAAAAAAAAACTAGACAGATGGCACATGATGCATCGAATCACAGTTTACCAAGTCGCTTTGCATCATTCTGAATACAACAGTTGCAACGTCCAAAGCAAAATTGATCGTACTTTCCAATCTACAGTGTTGAAACATCTTACTGACTTTGAAAAATGTGTATATTAGTATTCACTGCTACAATAGAAATGTATTCTAGGCATAAAATTTGGAAAAGATAGGAGTGTCTTGCTGTTGATTGTACCAGGAATGGATTTGTAAGTTACATATGGATCTCTTGACCTCTCCACCAATCCTGGGAGACCTGATCGTCATGCCACGCCCTGCACGCACTCATTCATTTCTACCTTATGCGCATTAATCTTGAAGATCAATGATACTCAGAAGGCTTTAAGTGCCTGGTTTCTGTCTTGTTTTTTTTTTTTCTCTTTTAAACTTGTCCACTAAATGGGCAAAATCGACCTCTTTAACAAGCTTGGATTGAGCAGCTGGCATGCTGAGGTTAGTGTGGCCCATTTCAGATCCTTTTTTCTGTGCAAATTTGGCATCAGACCATTAGCATTTTATTTCCATCATTTTATTATAAAGCTCTGGTTACATAAACAGTTAGAACCATGAATTGGAAAGAAACTCTGATCTATGAATCAGTGCCATTTATTTATGTTTCAATAATTTTATTTCAATCATCCCATTTCTGTAATATCATACGTACATTACATAAAGTCTTTCTCAGGTCTCTTATAACACCATCAAGTCAGTGATGGAACAAAAGTCTGGGGTTGAGAGAGAGAAAGAAAGAAAGAAAGAAAGAAAGAAAGAAAGAAAGAAAGAAAGAAAGAAAGAAAGAGAAAGAAAGAAAGAAAGAAAGAAAGAAAAAGCAAAAGGGGAAAAAGGAAGGAAGCAAGGAAAAGCAAAAGAGAGGAAGGAAGGAAGGAAGGAAGGAAGGAAGGAAGGAAGGAAGGAAGGAAGAAAAAGAAATGAAGGAAGGAAGGAAGAAAAAGCAAAAGGGGAAGAAGGAAGGAAGAAAGGAAAAGCAAAAGGGGATAAAGGAAGGAAGGAAGGAAGGAAGGAAGGAAGGAAGGAAAAGCAAAAGGGGAAGAAAGAAATAAGGAAAGAGAGAAAGAAAGAAAGAAAGAAAGAAAGAAAGAAAAAGAAAGAAAGAAAGAAAGAAAGAAAGAGAAAGCAAAAGGGGAAGAAGGAAGGAAGCAAGGAAAAGCAAAAGGGAGGAAGGAAGAAAGAAAGAAAGAAAGAAAGAAAGAGAAAGAAAGAAAGAAAGAAAAAGAAAGAAAGAAAGAAAGAAAGAAAGAGAAAGCAAAAGGGAAAGAAGGAAGGAAGAAAGGAAAAGCAAAAAGGGAAGAATGAAGGAAGGAAGGAAGGAAGGAAGGAAGGAAGGAAGGAAGGAAGGAAGGAAGGAAGGAAGGAAAAGCAAAAGGGGAAGAAGGAAGGAAGAAAGGAAAAGCAAAAGGGGATGAAGGAAGAAAGGAAGGAAGGAAAAGCAAAAGGGGAAGAAGGAAGGAAGAAAGAAAGGAAAAAAGGGGAAGAAAAAAGAAGTAGACATAAAGAAATTAAGGGAAGAAAGGAAAAGAATAAAAGTACGAAAGTAAGGGGGAAAAAAGGGGGCTGTGGAAAAGAAAGAAGGGATTTAAGGAAGGAAGTTCTGATTTTATCCGTTGATTGAGGGCCTGTCCTGCTCACACAATGCTGACTTTACACTCAGGTGGGCTGTGTCCCAAACCTGCAGTGCTGAGCGGGCAGAATTCACAGTGACATCGGATCTGTCCCGAAGCGATAGTGCTGTGAGTTTGGCTTGGAGCGTGCGGGAAACTGTGCATGATCCTGGATTTACTGTGCCGCAGGGGCTAATCGTAAACACTGGTTCCGGAAGCGTGGGTGTGAATTGGGACGTGTTCATGATGCCTCGTTTAGGGATTACGGCTAGCAGAAAATCGCTTTCTCCATTAGAACGGAAGGCCGGAAGCGTTTGTTCTGTCGCTTTGAGATCGCAAGTTCGGGTTCTGTCTGAGTCCAGCAGAGCGAAATTAGCAGTGCGGTCAGGATGCTAGTGCTAGTCAGTGTGCCTTGTCTGTCAGAGGGAAACTAGCTAATCATAAGTGTGTGTGAGGTTGTGTATTTGTAAGAGGGTGAATAGCTCATAAAGACTTTTTAACCACATTATATTACACCTACTTTGCATTCATATTTCAGTTCTTTCAAAATAACGTAGGACATCCAAGAGAGAGAGCGACAGAGCAGGACGTAGCATGCTAATCCCTTTCTGTGGTCGTCTTTTTTAAACACTCAATGTTCTGGCATCTACAGGAAAAAAATGTGTGTGTGTCCAGAGCGTGCCAAAAATACGGATTTGCTGCTAGCGCACTGGGCTGCACAATGCTCTAAAAGCCAGTTACTGTTTAATTTTCCCAGCGTCGCGGGTGATTTTTCTCACTTGCGTGGCCGTGGCTGATTTGAAAGTGGCTGCAGGCGTATCGATCGGCCATCGGAGTAAAAATAGGGCCTAGGAAAAACAACAGCAAGGAGAAGAGGCCATCGTTAGTTCGCTCGTGTTCATAGCTCACGGTATGTTGAGGGGACAGGTCGAGAGTCGGCGTACAGTAGCGCCCCGAGCAAACATGGCTGCCTGGAGTCTCACCGAGCTGTTGTGAAGCTGCGGCTAATTGCTGAGGTGGTGCGGTGGCGAATATGAAGGATTTATTAAAGATGCTGTAGATGTACACGTTCCCATCGCTCCAGATAATTACTTTTACGGTGTCTTCAGGGCACAAAAACTCCTCTAGGACGATATTATAAGATTTTATTTTAGATAATTCCTGCCACTAAAGTGCATTCTTTTTAAATAAGTTATAGATATGAATAGACACTCTAAAGATATTGGGAGACCTGGATTTTCCAGCCATATGGGGTTCTTCTCCAAATGTCTCTGGATTTGCTTGCATAAAATTTTACCTTCACTTGTGTTACAAGACCCAAATCTGTAGATGAGGATATGCTTTACATGGATTGGAGTGAAAGATCTCCTGCTGTAGACCTCCAACCCCAATGAACCCCACTAAGATGAATTGGAATGCTGGCTGCATCCCAGGTCTCCTCTTCTCACCTACATTAGTACCTGACTTTACTAACACTTTAGTGGCTGATGGAATCTCCACAAATTTCCATTCCAAAATCTACCCAGGAGATTGAAGCTTATAATAACAGCAAATAACTAAGTGTGGAATAGGATGTTAAAAAAAAAAAAGCATGGTCAGGTGTCCACAAACTTTTGCCCATGTAGTGTATATAGGTAGATTTTGTATTTCTTGCCCTAGACACACTGCTGGAAATAAGCACAAATTAACATGGGGTAACTATAGGCCACATCCTAAAACTGGGAATAAAAGAAGCAGCTCCAAAGGTTTCAAAAATAGTTTAGATGATTATAGTGTTTGTGAAGATGTTCTTGTAATTTTCTGTCATTTAGAAAAAAAAAAAAATCAATATTGCATTACAATTGTGATGGGAAATGATGACAAGAATTTCCCTGAAATACTAAATGTTTTTTTTAAGTATTTTGTTTATTTTTTTGGTTGGTATTTAGTTATTACAGTAATAATAGTTTAGTTTGTAACTGTAGAGGTGTACGCTTATTCCCAATTATCGTAACTGAATTTGAATGTGTTTATGTGTGTCGAGAAGACTGAGATTGAGATGGGGGGATAGATATATAGATGGAAATGGATTGAGACAGACAGACACTGCAAGTAGGATAGAAAGGTAGGCAAGAAATGGATGGATGGCCTGATGGTTAGATAGGCTGGTAGGTAAGGGAAAAAGAGATGGATGGATAGATAGGTAAGTAGGCTAGAAGGGATTTGATGGATAAGTGGTTAAATAGTAAGGTAAGTGGGCTAGCAATGGATGAATGGGTGGATGGGTAGGCGATTGATGGATAAATATTTAAGTGGGTAGGTAAGAAAAGAAAGGATGGATAGGTAGGTAGGTAGGCTGGAAAGGGATGGATGGATGGATGTATAGGTAGGTAGGTAGTGTAGAAGGGAAAAAATTGATGGATAGGTAAGTAGGCTAGAAAAAGGAGGATGGATAGGTAGGTAGGCTAGAAAGGGATGAATGGATGGATAGATGAATAGTTAGGTAGGTACATTGAAAAGGGAAGGGTGGATAGGTAGGTAGGTAGGTAGGCTGGAAAGGGATGGATGGATAAATGGATAGGTAGGTAGGCTAGTAATGGAAGGATAGATAGGTAGGTAGGTTAGAAAAAGAAGGATTGATAGGTAGGTAGGTAGGTAGGTAGGTAGGCTAGAAAGGGATGGATTGATGAATAGGTGAGTAGGTAGAAGGACTAGAAAGCTCTGGATTGGTGGATTGGTATGTAGTTGGGCTAAAGGTATGGATGGATGCATAGATGGGTAGATAAGATCACAAAAATGATCAGTGCAAAAACCCTTTTACATGTATTTTTATCAGTACTGAACAATACAGCAGTAGAGCAGCATGACACAGACACTGTCCTATTTTTACTGCCAACTTTTTAGGCTTACTGCAATAAAAAACACTTCTTTACTGTGGACTGGAGCGAGAATGACTTTAAATAGCAACTGAAAATAAGCAACAGATGTAACACATGCATGCGCACACACACACACACACACACACACACACACACACACACACACACACACACACACACAGAGTGTCCTCGGTGTGAAATGAGCTCAGTGCTTATTTTTCTCCTGATGCAGGTGTTAATTCAGCACTGGAGATTTAGCTGTGCGGAACTCACTCGACATGTATTAAATATTGATGAGCTCATGCTAGGCTAATGGCTGCAGCGTGCCTCTCCACAGAGATGCCATTATTGAGTTTGTCCTTTCACCTTGCCTCGTCTCTTATGCCCAGCCTACACGTTGTCATGTTCGGTCTCCGGAGACGAACGGCTTATTTTGTTCGTTTGATTATTTATTCTTTGTAATTCTGCATATCTGGTGGTATTCGTTTAGAACAGCAGCTCTGTTGATAGGAGCCTAGTGACACGCATGTGTAGTTCTGTAGTTACACTTACATTGTGTGGGGAGTGTTTATGATTATGATAACCTCTATTCATCTGGGAAGATGTTCCACTAGATTTTGTGGAGATTGGTGTAGATTCCTTTCAGCAGCAAGGGTGTTAGTAAAGTCGGTTAGTGATGTAGGTTAGAGATGAGGAAACCTGGGGTGCAGTCAGCTTTTCGATTCATCTTAAAGGTGTTCAGTAGGATTGAGAGCTACAGCTAGAGCAGAAGATCTTCCCCTCCAACCCATATAAAGCATGGGTTTATAGTGCTGGCATAACCATGTGTGTCTGGCATAGTCACATGCCCCTATACTATTGGTCAAAGTATGTATATAATTACAATAACAGTGTCTGTTATTAATATAAGAATAATATTGAATGGCTGAAAGAATTGTGATTCAATTACCGCAAATGTTTGTTCGCTTATAACGTAACGCGGGACTTCCGAGCTCCATACTGGAACAACTGGCTGTTTGTTTGCTGAATTATTAAGAAGCTCTCTGCGTTTTCTAAAAGCCACCATCAAGCCTCGTTTTCCCCTCTAACACCTCAACTTGGTCAATGCTGCTTAATGGATTCACTTCATTTCACGTTGTCCAAAAGTGCTCACCCTTGGACTGCAGGCTACGCCGGACTCCTGTCTCTCAGACTCCAGGACGCCTGCGAGACTTTTGTTTTTGAGGACTTTATTTCGGAAGGTAGGGAGAGTCGCTGAGCCTGTAAGGCGTCCGCAGGGGCTGG